>CANSGD010000931.1:0-137556 GCA_947645195.1 Patellifolia procumbens
ACAAAAATTCTCAATTGTTACAGCTAAAAAAACGAAGGAAGTATCTATCTTTTTCTATACCTAACCTATATAAGTACTAATCAAAGCAATATTTTATCTGCAAATTCTAATAAGTGAAGGTTGATTATTAAAACATTTAACAAAAAGTTTGAAGCGAAAATTATTTGAGGACGAAACTAAAAGAACTAATGATTCACGATTTTGATGCTATGTTCTAATAAATAATTTTCCCCTCGGGTCACTTTTTTGGTATTCAAAAGAAATATGGCACATAATTTTAGAATCGTCGTATAAGGTGCGATAAACGATATTGTAAAACATTGCTTACAATTTAAAACAACCAAAAAATAAATATGGTACATCTATAAAAAATAGAGGTAGTACATTTTTAATCAAATTAAAAGAATATTGCTAAATGAGGAATTTTCTACTTGGCACTTTACTCATTAGCAATAAAAGATATAGGCCATATAATCATGAATTTAGACTAGTACTTTCATTAATTATTATTATAATAGTTATAATTTGTGCAGCTACTGTTCAGAACAGGCTTATGCATTGTATTGGAATTAAATAAACCCCATTTCAGAACTACTTTTTAGAATTTAATTAATTATGTAAGGTAATTGTTAAACTACTTTTAAGGAAAATGAAATAGAAGGATGTATAAATCATAAGAAAATCCAAGAAGTCAGAGTTTCAGGGACCAGTACTTATATTAATCTCAACCAACAATCACATACAGTATGTAACTTCTAATTAGTGTTTCTGAACTTGGGCAATCTTAATTTCATTGTAGCTATATAACAGTCAAAATTTTGTGCTATACTTACAATTTTTCCCTAACAAACGTCAATCAAACTACAGGAAACTATGGTAATCCAACTTAGCAAGTTAAATACAACACTATCTGAAGTTCTTTTTTCCAACTAATCAAGTTGTTTGGTCCAATCAAAGGATTTCCAATCCTTTGCAAATTCAGCTACAGCTTCTTTCTGAACTTCAATTGACTCATATCTCCGACGACGATACATATTTTCATCTTGGGATTGTAGCATTCCCCTAACGACGTTGAGACCAAAGCTACTTTTGAACTGTGTTTCATCGTCAATTACATGAACAAATCCCCTGTTGAGCCCAAACTCTACGTGGAAGTAGGGGAAGTTCTTGGGGATTGAAGAGCGCAAACCCTTCTGACTTGTATCAATCAGTTTCTTTGCGTTATGCTGACTCCACTCATCCTCTGCCTCATCAATTGCCTACAAAAGCAAAAAAAATTCCCCATAAATCCCAAGAAAGAGGTGTTAAGTAATTTGAACAGTTCATGCTGAAGAATGAAGATATATGCAATATCTTATTATTTTGCACCTAAAATCATGTCAGTCTTGTCAATATTTAACTATACTTGATTTTATTGATTTGTTCTTCACCTATGCAAGAGAAAGGAAACCAGAAGACACCAAAAGCTTAAGGGGAACATGCACATTTGGAGAGTTTGGTTGGAGCAAAAAATATTTTTTTGTCATTTTCCTTTGTTTTGTAAAGGATGGAAGATAGTTCTAAAAATAGATGATATTTTCTTTAACAAATGCAATAATGCCATAGAATAGACGTTCAGAAATCTATAATTGCTGAAGTGTTTTTCAAGCTTCGGATTAATTTGGGGAATGTTCAACAAGTGCGGGCCTAATAGAAAAAAAAAAGTTAAAGATCACTATAGATAATTTTATGGTCATACCACTCAGAGCCTTGATGCACCATGGACCAAACCCATGTATCACTCACTATACAATGTGGCAATTTGGCAAACAAGCTGGAATTTAAATGATACTAGTCTCGCATCTTTAGGAAAGAGCAAGGCGGAGGGTATCTAAGTTGGCTTGCCCAGACTAGACAAGGCACCATAATTCTTCCTTGTCTCTCATCATAGAAAAGCTGGGTCCCAGACAGTGGCTAAAGGAGCCTTTTTTATGACACCGAGGTTCCGTTTGTTTTGACGGAAAATATTTTTCATGGAAAATTTCTTTTCAAGGAAAACAATTATCAATGGAAAACATAATTTTAGAAAAAGTTTTCCTCTGTTTGTTTGATTGAAGGATAACCTAGGGAGAAAAGGAAAAATGAAAGCTAATCGGAGTTTTGACCCTAGCTACTCGTGGAGAAGCTTGTGGGGGGTGAAGTCTTTGCTACTAGACGAACTAAAATGGCGTGTTGGAATGGGTGTGACATTAAAGTGTGGGAGGATGCTTGGGTGCCGAGTGAGAATGTGGTGCGGGTTTTAACACCAAATGTGAATAGTGATCCCGACTTGTGTCGGAGCTTATTGATTTTGAGCGTGGAGAGTGGGATGAAGCAAAGCTGGCTGCGGTTTTTCTAGAGGATGAATGGAGGATGATACATGACATTCCTCTACCATCGTCTTGGCAGCGTGATAGCCATTATTGGTGGCCTTGTAGGGATGGTATTTACACTGTTCGGACTGGGTATTGGCTAGGCCAATTGGGGCACCTTAGAGCGTAGGAGTTGATGTCGGGAGTGAGCCATGATGATCTTTGGAAACTTGTATGGAAGCTTGGTGGTCCACCGAAATTGAGCCACTTCTTATGGCGAGTGTGTAAGGGCAGCCTAGCCGTAAAGAAGAGGTTGCATTATCGCCACATCACTATGGATAGCTTATGCACTATTTGTGGAGGAGGTGACGAGACGATTATCCATGTGTTTATTGATTGCACTCACGCGCACAATATTTGGACTCATAGCCCTTTTACTTCGTTGTTGAACGAGGCGCCAAGGGAGTCTTTCCCTCAGCTTTTGCGACGGTTAGCAACTAAGGTGGAGAAGGATGAGTTTGTTACGATGATGACATTGATGTGGGTTGCTTAGTCATGTCCAACGACGTGATTTTCGAGAACGTCAATGCGGATGCTGTTATGGTGGCCCGTGGCTTTTGTCGTCTCGTCACTGACTATGGAAGGTATGCGAAAAATGTGTTTGGGGGGATAGCTGGGTTGCGGACCGGTGCTAGTGGGAATTGGAGACCGCCGGGAAGGGGTGTGATCAAAGTGAATGTTGATGCTCATTTAATGGAAGGCTGCTTTGTGGCAGTGGGTATGGTGGCTCGGGATGCTGCAGCGAAGATCTTGGTTGCTGCAACTAAACGCCGAAGCGTGAGATGGGCTGTGGAGATGGCAGAAGCGGAGGCGGTGCGCTAAGGAATGGTGGTGGCTCGAAGATTGGGCTTTGAGAAGGTGATAATGGAATCGGATGCGCTAAATGTCGTGACAACAAATAAGCGAAGGAGTGTTGGCTTTGCTCCTAATTTCACCATTTATGAAGACATTGCGAAGCAGGCAAATTTATTTAGTACCTTTGATATTTCTCATGTTAAAAGGGGTGGGAATACTCTTGCTCATCTTGTTGCTAGAAGGGAGGTTGATTTGAACTATGAACTTGTTTGTAGTTAGAATTTTCCGCAAAGTTTAATCACTTTGGCGGATATTGATTTATATGAATAACCCCTCTCTCCCCTTTCACCTCAAAAAAAAAAGTAAAAGAGAAGGAAAGATGGGAGGAGAGAATAAAGAGAAGTGAACAGTGAAGAGGAAAATGTGTCATACCTTCTTTACACAATGAAATTTGGGTTTCTTCTTCTAAAAGCATTTTCCACATTTAAGAAAATAATTTTCCACCCCTTACCAAAACAAACAAAGGAAATGTAAAAATGGTTTTCCACCAAAACAAACAGAGCCTGAAAGAAAGTTGGGCAGCTTGTGCTTTTTGCAAGTCAATATTGTTAACAGAGATTCAATAGTTGGTCATTTGATTTGTCCGACCATTCTTCTAAATTACCACGCAGCAAAATACGGCAGTACTAGGAGAAAAGCAGGAAAAAGTTCCTCGCCTCAGTTGTAATTGATAAAATAGAGAGTCCTAGTACCTTTTTTTAAAGAATGATTATAACTTAGAACCAACACCAAGAAGTTCAAATGTGAATGAGAATAAGAAAACAGAACATACAATCTGTAGTTCAGAATTTGGTACAACTACTCCAAAACAATTCAAGGGCATTATCATTTCACAGGAAAACACTAGCTCCGATGACAAACATAACTCCATCAAAATAAAAACAGTGAGAAAAAGAAAATTGGAATTTTGAGACAAATATCTGGCAGGCTGCATTTTAATCACATCTATAAAAAAATTTGATTACAAGTAAAAAAATGCTGAAAAGAAATCTTACCTTTTTAAAATAAAGAGGTGCTTCTTTCGCAATGTCCTGGGGCAAAGGTATGCACTCAATAAGGCAATGACGTCGCTGCTGTGACAGCCAAAGCACCGTTTCTAGAAAGACCACTTCTTTGTCTTGCTTAGCAAACATCATAATAAGGCATTTCTTGAAATTGCGGAATTCTTCCCAAACATTATCATCCACCATTCTTGTGGCCGATTCATGCTGTTAAAATTAAATTGACCGGATAATCTGAATTACTAAGACCAAGCTATAAAAGGGAAATATAGGTAGTTTCAAATGTAATTGTAAGAAGAAACAATAGCAACTCCAATCTTAATAAGTTGCAACACTTTGACTTTTTCACTACACACATACTCCGCTTTGACAATATTTTTAGTGATAATGTAAAACAATTGTGTAAAGCGATACCGACTCTGTCAACTTATATATTTTTACTAATAGAGAATCAAAGATATTAACCATCAAAGTTGAGCAATAGCAAACATAGAAGTGAAAGTGTTACAACTATTTAAAAATGGAGGGAGTATAATATATGAAGCCATGTCTCTTGCGCTAAAAGAGAAGAAAATGAAGCCATTTTTAAGCAATTAAATTTTGCAAATAATAAACAGAAAGCTTACAATACCTGCAATGTTAATATGCAACAATGTCCAGGAGCAACAGGCTGGAATTGAGGTAGCATCAGGTAAGTGAAGTTTGCTATAGCTACAACAAGATGTTTAGGTCTATTAGGGTTCTCAAAACAGAACAAGCACCGCTCCTGCTGTGTGACAATGCGCTTTGGCACATTTGGTCTAGCATTTGATCTGTTCTCATGATCTGCACCTTTCTTCTTGCTCCTTTTGGATGGTGCTCGATCAAAGTCATATTCATCATCGGCCTGAGAAGACATACTATAAAGTTTATTCTTCATTATCGTTTGAGCCAAATGCCTATCACTATCGTCTTCCTTCCCCTTTTGCTGCAATTGTTTGTCTTGCATGGCATATCTGAATAGGATAATGATAGATCTCACAGTCAATAATGGATATCACAAACCAAGATGTAGACAGGTCATTTCGCACTTAGCAAAAAAGAAAGAAAAGAGAGGAAGAGACAAGATGTGAAATACCTGCTTGCAGTGACATCATTTCGCAGTTTGAGTAATCTCTCCCCAGAACCATGTTCCGTTTTGCTGCTTTCAGCTTCTCTCTGTTATACAAATTAAAGACACTCCACTTAGTGAAGCAAAGCCATTAAGCTTCTAAAGACTCTTTAAGAGTTTTCCATGGGGAGTTTCACGTCGGTGACTGAAAGCATGGGAAAAATCATATTAAGAAGCTAAGACATGTCATTCTTAGCCAAGTTCAGACTTCCAGAATCCTTATGCTATATGACAGCCTTTTCTTACCTTTGAAAATTGAAACAGTGTTTCACCAGCATAAACATCTCCAAATTTAATTAAGGGGGTTACAAATTGATTGTCTAATATCCTCTCCAATAAAAAAAAATTAACTTTTAAATCTAAGCCAGCAAATAGCAAAAACTTTATACTTGAAGGGAAAAAAATCAACGTGCTCAGTTGTTTAGACCTCAACTTCACATTAGGTCTCATAAGATCTTCCCAAAAATTGCTAAGGCTTGACAGCTGTGCTTAGCTCAAAACACAATCTGAGGGCCAAATATAAGCAAGATACTTATTGGCCTCATCTACCGTCATCTTTGAAGCCAGCATAATTATACATCAGCTCCTCATAAGTCGCATATCAGGTCATGCTAAGTCTATTTTCTGAGAGGGAGGGAGGGAGGGATTGCACACCACTGGCTAAGGTCAAAGAGTAAGATATGTCAGAAAAAACTCACCAAAAGTTTATCAGCCTCCTCATGCTTTCCTTTCAATCTTAGCTGCATAGCTTTTGCTGCGAGTTGATTAGCACTCAGAGGCTGTGTTTCCGTGCCAGATTTCTTTACTCCTGAATCAGACTCTGCCTCCCCAATAGCATCAGCTTTTGAACTTGAGGCATCATGAGATTGAGAGTCAAATTCATCATCTTTCTTGTGCTGGTTGACGAACTCACTCATAAAGCTTCCATCATTTGAAAAATTGTTTAAGCTAGAAAGTGCATTTGAAACTAGGGCAGCATCCGCACTTCTCATACTTTGCCCTTTTCTTCTCCCCCAAGATAACGAATCATGAACTTTAGGTGCTTTCATCTTAGGATGGCGGACAGAAACATCCCTCAGGTAATCACGTTGAGTATCCTAAAGAAAAGCATCTTTGCAAAATTAGTCGAGTTATGTGCATTCAAGCAAACCAAGGAACATTTTTATTATTATATACACACAGAGACACACACACACACACGCACGCACATATTGTCACCGTGAAAGAAGAAACATTATCAAGCTAGACACAACCCCAAGTCCCCAAGTGACCAAGTTCCTCAACTATGCCCATACTGTCCAAGAAATATCTTTTACACTTAAGATGGGACCAAAAGAATTGTTGATCTCCTAATACCTCTATACAATCTAGCAAATGCCACAACTCAATTAATATCAACAGCAACCGAATTGGAATATAGATAGAATTATGATTACTGGCAACACCAAAGATTCTGGTAGGCTAAACCATTTTGAAGCTAACGACAAACATGAGACAAAGTGGCATGCTATGGCTTACAAAAAACTCACAAGCAACGTTCAACAACAAAGCAATTTTTTGGTCAGTCATGTATATCAATAACCCACACAAATATAAATCACCTTTTCAGTAACCCTTTTACTTTGATTGCTGGAGTCTGATGTAGCTTCTCCAACTGCTCCCGTCCTCCGAGAATTTATAGCGTGCAAATGAGCACGAGGAGCAGCCGCCCTGCGAGATGCCACAGATGCTGCAAGATCACCAAGACATCCCCACCGTTCTTGAACAACCTGAACAAATTAAGTTACCATAGTGCAATGTCAAGATAAGCTTTGGCCTAACAATTGGCAAAACAATGGACTAAAACATACTTCTTTAACATTTCGTCCTTCACGTGCTGCTTGCTCCTGTGCACGCTTCAAAGCCTTCAATCTCCAGCTTGCTCCACCGTCCCCAACAACAGAAGATGATATAAGTTGGTCACGACTGGCCTTCGTTTGATGTTCGTCTTCAGGGTAGCCACTTCCATTATCCCTGAGATAAGGATTCAGTTCTCTGGCATTTACTTTTTCTGTCTGATTAAACGCAGCAAAATGAGTTATCCACAAAATAAAATACATGCTATATAATCTCGGAGAAAATTAAGGTCCAACGCAGCTAAAAAGCAAGCTCTGAAAGTACAAGCCACAAATATGGCCCACGATTGTGTCACTGTCCATTCAAGTGATGGAAACTCCCCAGTAATACATAATAATCTACTACATAGTAAAAATACTACAAGAACTGCATATAAATCCCTCCCAAAACCTCTCCCCCAAAAAATATAAAACCTCTTATTGTACCTTCATTGTCTCTATCATTTATTTTAGAAATCCTAATAGGTTTTAGTAACAAATAAATTTGTCCATAGAGCTACTTTGATTGCCTTCACAATGTTTGTAATTTCTGATTCCACACCCAACGTAGATTACAATTTAAAAAGATTATATTATAATATCTGTTTGAACCTAGGGCTTCAAAACTATGCTAACAATCAATATGCAGAACAAATCAACCTCAAATAAATGACAAAGCAATTGGTCAATAAATTTAAAAAGTAGTCAGATTCAATTCCTTGATCTCTGTTTTCACCAATCATAACTCGAGAATAAAGTTTGGGGTTAGATTAATCTACCTCTTTGGGTCCAGACTCCACTGGCTGATCCTCATAAGCTGGCTGTGCACTCTTTCCTACTCTCTCAGCTGGTCTAAGCATCCAGTCCAACCCCATATCTTTCCTCACAATATCAATGTCAGCATCATCTGTTTTCGATCCAAATAATCTGTTAGTTCACGACACTACAACAGTCAGGTATAAGAACCACAAATCTCAACCAATAAGAAATCCAAGTAGCTAAAACAGGTACTGGACCCGTCCAAGTTCTCACCAGTCCGATCTTTTTCTTTACCCTTACTACTTCGCTTCCTTTTTCCTCTACGATCATCTTCTTCATCCTCAGAGCCAGATGAAGAATAATCTTCAGAAGAATACTCCCGTTTGCTTCTTTTTGACTTCTTCCTAACACTCTCATCAGCATCACCTCGACGCTTACCCTTATGTTTACGACTCTTGTGCCTCTTCCCATCACCTCCCGAACTATTGTCACTTTCATCGTCCCCTGAAGACGAAGCTGAGTACTCATCAGAAGAGTACCACTTCTTAGACCCTTTCCTTATTTTCTCGTGCCCTTCATCATCTGAATTACTATATTCAGAATCTTTCTTCTTCCTCCTACTCTTATCTTTCTTGCGGCTTGATTTTCTACCATCTTTCTTACAATCACCCGATTCCCCATTTTTACCCTGATAACACAATAGCAAAAATAATACCAAAATAAATATCTAACAAATTACACTATAATCTCACTTTTGGAAACAGTCGAAACGGCGAAGGGAAATATACTTTACCCCATCAACTTGGTCCCGAGAAATAAACTTAATTCCAGAAAGCATTTTACTCTTTCATTCACCTGTGTATACAAAGGCCAATAAATTGAAGGGAGACACCACAAAAATTAATAAAAGAAAACACACAAATAAACTACAAATTATATTGTACTCCGCATGAGCATAGGGAGAATTGTGCTCCGTATAGCACATATACGTATGAAAAGTACAAATATTGTTCTAAAAAGCACATTTAGGCCCTGTTTGTTTTGGAGGAAAACATCTTTTCGGAAAACGATTTTCCACCCTCTTTCCATTTTCCTTTGTTTGTTTTGTTAAGGGGAGGAAAACCATTTTCTCAAGGAGGAAAATTTCTCTTTTAAAATGGACAACCATTTTCCTTTTCTAATCAAGGTACGCCACATTTTCCATCATCCTCCTTACTTCTCCTTATTCACTTCTTCCATCCTTCCACTCCTTTTTACTACCATTTCCCTTTCCCCCTAGGTTTTCCATCATTAAAAACAAACAAAGAAAAATGTGTTTTACAATCATATTTTCTATTGAAAATCATTTTACCTCGAAAATGCTTTTCCATGAAAATTGTTTTCCGCCAAAACAAACGGAGCCTTACACGGAGAGCAAATCTTCATTGCGATCCGTAGCGCATTACAAATAAACTGCAATGCAGTTATTCCAAAACACCATCTCGCACGCATCGCGTGTATACAACTGTCAATCTCTAAAGTGAATAGCAAGCAAGCAAACGCATCGAATCACAAAAGATTTTCTCACAAAACACGAGTTAAACAGATACAATAACATCAAATTTCGAGTACAAATAATTTCGAGCTCAAATTGTAATTCAGTGTTCGATTATTCATTCTAGCAAAAATAACACTCTTATTTTAGCTGTATTGCCTACATAACAACGAATTACTGAAACCCTAATTAGTGTAACAGAGAAATTGCGAAATCAGTGTTGTAATTCACAATTTTGCAAAATTAAGTGATTGGTAAATTGATGAACTTACAATGAAAATCAGGATAAACAACTTGCAATTCCTCGACTGTAGCTGATGATCTTCTTCGCAATACAACAGAGATTCGAAGTTCACTATTGACGCAATTTCGTTTCAAAACTGCGGCGAAAGATTAAAAGTTATTGAAGATGTTAGTCTAATTTTATATTGAAATTAGACTAATACTTATTAAGTCTATAATTTTATTTAAAAAGTTTATTACTTCCTCCGTTTCAAAAAAATAGTTACACTCCTTTTTATTGCCGACTCCTAGTCACTTTTTGTTTATGTGAGAGATTGTGGGGTAAGATATGTGGTAGGAGAGAGATAGATTGAAAAAGTTAGGAGAAGTGTAGTCGTTAATTTGAAACTTCTTTAAATGGAAAGTGTAACTATTTTTTTGAAACGGAGGAAGTACTTAATCTAATATGATATTTCATTCTTTTCTTTTGGTTATTATCTAATTTTAATAAAATTAGGCGGTCTTATAAGACCAACTTGTGAAAAAATAAGATAGTTAGAAGTGAAATAATAGATTAACATAAATAATAATTATATTAATTTATCCGTGATTTTGACATGTATTTTAACATTAAAGTCATATTAAGAAGAGTTGGTTTACTACAATATGGTCTTAGGTTAAGTCGTAATCTCATACCAGCCAATAAGCATTAGAGAAACCCATAACGCACGCCACAAGCTAAGCAGCCCAGCCAAGTTGATTTTTTAACTTTTCAAACCAAAACCTTAACTTTTTGCGTTTTTTAATCTTTCGCCCTAAAATCTTAACTTTTGCATAAAAATCCATAACTAATATCATATGTGGAATCGATACCCTTCAGTCCATTAGCCTTATTAGTTATGGATTTTTATGCAAAAGTTAAAGAAAAAACTCAAAAGTTAAGGTTTTAGGTTGAAAAGTAAAAAAATCAATTTTTCTGGGCTCCTTAGCATGTGGCACGCGTAATTGGGCTTTTAATTGACTTATTGGGCTGGTCTTACATTAAGCTTAATGTAAGACTTTGCCTATTAAAACTATATATTAAATGTTAATTAGCTTCTCAAACATCCATTAGCAAGATCCATAAACAAATAAGTGAAGTTTAGCATCGAAGTTTGAGTAAGTTATAGGTTTAGATCAGTGAAAATGATGTGAGTAAATGTAGGTTATTGCCTAAATATAGTAATAATTTTTTCTTATAAATTTTGAATAGAAGCTCAATGGTAGAGCTCCCACTCCTAATCATAAAATTAGAAGTTCGATTTGATCAACCTTAAGTTTGGGATACGAGTTATTTCTGAGTATAACTCTCAGTTATGAGTTCAAAATTCACTTAAAAACCTAAGAATTTCTCGTTTAGGATAATCAATATGGTTGCAATTTTTAGAGATATACTTCCTTCGGTTCTTTATTATAACATTTTGACTTTCATGCTATTTACAAATAGTTAGTCTTCTACAAAAACACCTCGTAAACGCCTGCTTGTGAGACCCACATGATGACATAATCCACAACCACCACACACATAGCTATTGGTCTTTGGTTGGGGTTAACAAAATATAGTCGAGCATAACTATTGTCGGGAAATCATAATAATAATACGAAAACCATACTCATTGTTAGAAAATCGTAACTACTCCATAGTTCATAACTTTGATGTATTATATTTAAGCCGAGAAAGATACTTCCTCCATATCAAATTAGTTGCTACACTTTCCAAATAAAAGAAATTTCTTATTAGATGCTAGACTTCTATTTGGCTTTTCTTTCTATCTATCTCTCTCTCTACCACATGACTTTTACCCTCTATCTCTCTCACATCAAAAAACTACATTGGAGTCCGCGAAAAAAAAATGTAGCAACTAATTTAATACGGAGGAAGTACATAACTCTATCAAGAGACCTTACGTCCTAAAATTTGTTGTTCAACCCAAACTTCACTAAGTTCGTCAGTCAGCTAAGCTCGTTAGCACCCTAAGATTTCAAATACCCAACATCATGTTCAGATGAATCATGCTGTGCCACTGATGCAACTCCTTCACTCCAAGTCTCCAACAACATACAGCTATATACTGAGATGAACCTTGCAAATCATAGCTCTCTTTCTCGTGAAAGTTTCAAACCAAGCTTCACAAATTTGTTAAGTCAGCTAAGCCCGTCAGCACCCTTAAAATTTCAAGATCCAACGTCATGTGCAGAAGAATCATGCTCCTCCACCGATGCAACTCCTTCTCGCCAACATATACAGCTATCGACTGAGATGAACCTTGCAGATGATAGCTCTACTTAGTGTTCAAGGAGAATTCAAGCCAACATCTAGTTTCGATTTGATTAGCTTCACAAAATTTATCTATCCTCCTCAGAAAGTGGTTGCAGTGGAATATTGCCCTCACCGAGAATCTTTAACCAAGTGGTTTCTAGCACGAAAAGGGAGTTACACTTGCAACTCGCTGACGAGAGAAACTGCCCTCAAGTTTAACAGCAGGCAAAACTGAGAAAACACACGTGCAGACTGAATATCAGAACCAGGTCAAATGCGACAGCGATCAGGAGAACAAGGAAAGACGAGGACAATGGATGACACTCAGGCACCTGCAATAGAAATAAACATCCACGCCCTTTATTCAATCCAAGGAGCGTCAATCATCACGATTCAGGATAGTTGATATAAAAGTTTACAACAGCCAAGAATGGCTATTTTCTATGCATATTCTTTTACATCAAAGTAAAACCCAGTTACGGATCATACCTGGATACTAAAGCTTCTCAGACAAGATTTGGATACATGAAGAAAACATCACATTTATCACCAATTTCACATTTGCAATACAGTAACAGATAAACTAAGGAAGGTTCATGGATGCTACAAAGAAACATACAAATGCTATTGTGATAAAGTACGATGGAATCAACCATAGATTACAAAGACGAGATAGCTGGCAGCAATCAGCATATTCTAACTTCTGAAGAAGTCTTTGTGCGCTAACATTTAGCACAGCCTCTACATCACTGGGCGATTTTGCAGATATCTTCATAATCCACAGCTTGAAGAACTCTTCCATCATATACACCCTTCTCTATTTGGACCTTAGCACAAAATTTGTCCGTATCAATGGAGAGCAATCTAGCTTTTGATCCTCGATAGGCCCCATTCACTATTCTCACTAAGCCACCAATCTGAGGAATCACCGTCTCAAGCTCCGCTTGATCCACTCTAAGCACGTGTTTGGTATCAAGCATCTCGATTTCTCCTACATATTTGTCTATAACTTTCTTCACAACCCCCTTCTTCTTATAGTAACCTTTGTCTGCCAATTTCTTGCTCATAACCTTAACAATTATCCCTTCGCATAGCCAATAATCCTTCCTATTAATCCGTTCTTTAGCCTTCTCATCCTCTTTGATCAACTCCTCTATAGCCGACTTAGCAACTGCATTACCATTACCGTTACCATTACCATCCCCATGTTTAGCTCTCTTCTTTTCCTTCTCACCCTCCGCAATATCCTCAAACACAACCCTCTCCTTCCCAAATCCCGAACTCCCAACTTTCGAAGGTCCACCGCCTAACGCAAACGCTACTTTACCCCCAATCATTTCCTTCTCTTCCGCCATCTCCTTCTCACCCACCTGTCCATTTTCCACCACAGGCACCGATTGCTCCGCCCGCTCAATCTGCCTCATAATATCCCTCTCCTTCTTCTCATCCTCAACCATTTCCGCCCTAATCCGCTTATTCTTCATCCTATCCTTAAATAACGTCTCCGAATCCCTATCTATATAAGTAATAAACCACCCCTTCGGCGTCTCGTCCACCTTACACTTCCCTGTCTTACCCAAATACTTAACAAACTCAGTCAAACTTAACCACTTTGTTGAATTCATATGAACATGATGCCTATCAGCTATATACTCATTATAAACCACAGTTGCAGCTATCCTACTAAATCTATGACTCCTTTTCATATGATCAAGAAAAGTACTTTCGAATTCCTCCGAAAACCCGTCAACGATACGATCCGAATTCTCGCCGAAAATCTGCATTTGTCTCTGATGAGATTCACTCATACAATGACATTTGAATCCGTTTTCATCTCTACATTGTTTTTGACACATTTGACAGTACCATCGAAGTTTCTGCAGACCTTTCGCTTTGATTCGGTTTGCGATTGCTTTAGGAGTTAGAAATTCGTTTTTTCCCATTGATTTTTAAGCGAATTGGAACCTTAATTGAATAATAGGTGATTTCAATTGGGGAATCTAACAAGGATAAACCCTAGAGAAGATAATTGGAATTCAAATAGGGAAATTAGGATGATTGTGGAATACCTGATTTGACGATAATTGTAAACCCTAACTTGAAGCTTCAGGCACTACCGCAAAGTCGAGATTATGATGCCGATAATTGAAGTGAGGGGGGCAAGACGATTTGTAAACCATAATACTTCCTCCGTGATGGTTTTAATGGTAACAATTAATTTGACTACTAGATACTTCAAAATAACAATAGAGTTAATGAGGGTGTTTGGCAATTGGCTGGTTGCTCATGGCTGGTGGCTTTATCAGCTGTTTTTAGTGACTTGTTAAAAAAGTGTTTGGTAAATTGATTGTTATTACTGTCTGATCAATACAAAATGGAATCAAAAGCCAACCATAAAAGCTGGTAAAAGCAGCTTCTGCCGGCTTTTCAACCACTGTAAAAAATAGTTACCAAACACTTTTTTTTGTTGTTTGACAAGAAATAAAAGTCAAAAGCCAATGAAAAAACCAACCAAAAGCCATTTGTCAAACACTCCCATTAACTCTATTTGGGCTTAGAGGGAAATGTTTAGTTCCTATCTGATAGATATGAACAGTTTATTTATCAGATAGGAATATACTACGTTTTCTAAAATAATAGACTATATTTTTTAGTAAGTTATATTAAATTATTAAATAAACTACTTTAATCGGAAAATATACTACCTTACACTCTATTTAAATATACTACTTTTATACCTAAATCTATAAATATATCACATTTGTATAATACACAAGTTGATATATGCTTTAGCTCCAATCTATCGAATAGGAACTGGACAGCCCTCGGCTTAGTGAGAAGAATTTGCTCTATTGTATAAGAATTTCGCATGGATCCATCAATCTCGAGACTTTCGACAAACGGGAAAGACACTGGAGAATAGGGGACAAATGGTAAGGGGATACGTACTCTTAAAGTATTCCTAATGGAGATTAAACCCCGAACCTCGATGATGAAATGCTATTTCCTTTTAACTAAACCACACTTTGATTGGTGTCGAGCTTTCTTATATAACATGACATTCTTTATAAGAGAATGTACATATAGTATAGGAGTATGTGTAAGGATAAAATGTTTGTTTTCTAAATAAATGAAAGAAGACACCAAGCAAGGCTTGGTCTAGTGGTAAAGGTTTGATCTCATGACTTGAAGGTCATGGGATCAAATCCCACTAGGGGCATTTGGGGGTGGGGATCCCCTTACCATTCCCCCCTGCTCTTATAAGTCGGGCCCCGCAAACACCAGATCAAGATACTATGCTAATTGAGATCTGGCTAGGGGTCCACCACATTACCTTCCAAAAAAAAAAAAAATTAAATAAATGAAAGAAGACAATGTGGACAACAATAGGATACCAACCTCACGAGGAAAGAATTTAATGCATCGTTTACAACAATAAGAAACATACTAGAATTAGTGCATGAAAAAAATGTCAAACTCTCAATCTATAGATGACCCAATTTGCAATATAATCTTTTATCATGTTTGCTTAATGAAATTTGAGTCTGGTGTGTCGATTGTATAAAGAGTTAATAGGAAATTAACGGTAAATAATGATGTTGGCGGTTTGCGAGCATGGACTCAAGATTTATTGGTAAAGCTAAAATTCCTATTCGAAAGTTGTGCAACATTTGACTGATTTGAGTCATCATTTGTTGTCGTAACTTGTAATCGTGAAACACAACAAAGGAAAGTGGTGGATAAATCGTTCCTCGCAACACTAATAAGTGCCTATATGAAACCATTCCATTTCGATTCAATTAATACTCTTTCATCGAACCTATGAACAATGCTAGGCAAATCTTAAGGTTAGTAGCTTTGTTGGATCTTGCGTTTCGTCTTGATTTCGCAGCAAAGTTCCTCTTGATCCTAACGGAACAGGGAGAAGGAAGGACAAGGTTTAAGAGGGAAAAAAGAGTATTTGTAGGGCCATTTTAGTTACATATCCCAGCCAACTTTTTTCGACTCTAATTCCTAACCATACAAATAGGAAAATTGGAGTGTTGGGATTCCTTTCTTTAGCCTTAGTTTCAATAGCTTTTATATTTTTCACGAAATATCCCTGAACTTTTGAGAATGTACGAGGATGTACTCCTCGTATTTTATCAAGTCCAATATGTACTCTCAAATAATGTCTAGCAAATGTCAAAAATATACAACCCTTCACAAAGCTGACCCGACTGCCAAATTATGTTGAGATCACTTAAGGGGGTAATGGGAACAAAGAGACTAATTGATTATAACATTTTGATTCATCCCAAAGAGTAAGTTAACCATAATCGATAAATTCACATGATTTGGACCTGCTTCATCGGTCCTCTTCGATCCCACTCCAAACTATAACCGGTCCGATCTCCGATTTTCAAAATGAAAATTTTCGGATTTCGATACGATCTGATTTTGTCCGGTCCAGTCCACCCCTAAACACAATTGCCTAGAATTGGACAATTGGTATTATAACTCATGATTTATGTTTGCACTTCCGCAAACAGAAAAGGTAAAGAAGACCTCATTCGTTTTGCAGCAGCAAATACTGCTAAACCTCCAAAGTGCCCAAGAACTGAAAAAATACTTAGAAAAAAAAAGTAGCTTCTATAAACCCAAGTTTTGAAGCTAAGATCACAACTTAGTTCATCAAATCACAGAAAAAATTCTATACACGATCAGCTAATGGAAGAGAAAGTGGTTGCTGTGATCTTGGTTGGTGGACCCACCAAAGGTATGAATGAGATTCATCAAATTCCCAGTAAATTTAAAATTTTCCCAATTAAATTTAATACCCATTTGATTAAATTTTAATTTCATTGTGATATAATGTGATTGCTGATGTTAAATTGAATTGGGTCAATTGCAGGAACTACATTTAGACCTTTATCATTCAATACTCCAAAACCCTTGTTTCCTATTGCTGGTCATCCTATGATCCATCATCAAATTTCTGCTTGCAAAACTGTATGTTTCGATATTATTATGACTAGTCTTATATGCACGCGATGCAGTTTTTAACGTTGCGGTTTATTTGTGTTTTTTTGGTGTTGTCCTTCTCTTCCCTTATAGATTAGAGATGTTTGATTTTAAGGCATTGTTCTTTTGGACTGAATGGAGTTGAAGTGAACTGAAAATTAATGGATCAGAATTGAACTAAACTGAGCTGAACTGAAATCCTTGACTCACGCGAACCTGAAATGAACGGGACTGAGTGGACTGTAACTGAATTGAACTGGAATCAATGTACATTAGTTCAGACCTGAAATGAACGGGACTGAGCGGAATGGAACTGAATTGAACTGGAATCAATGTACATTAGTTCAGTCCAAAGAACAAGGCCTAAGTCGGGTTGGAAGTTGATTGTTGATTGTTTATTGTGTATAGATACCAAATTTGGTTCAAATCTTCCTCATTGGATTGTATGAAGAGCGTGAGTTTGCTTTGTATGTGTCTTCAATCTCAAATGAATTGAAGGTGCCGGTTAGGTGAGTTCTACTTCTGCTGTCAAGTTTTTAATTTAGCTGATTCGTCTTCGTTTCTTTTTATAACCAAAAGCTCTTCGGCTTGCAATTTTAGAAATGTGATAGAGTAAGCAGACAAACATTTGTTTTATTATGTAAAAGCTTGTGGATTTGGTGTAATTTGAAATAATACAAAAAATCAAAGGTTTGAAGATTAGTGCTCTATATGTTTCGAAGAGATTTAGTAACAGGGATGTATTGTACTTTCTTGAACTTATGTTTGACTTTTGTGGAGTTATCATTTAAGGGTCATCTACAACTGAATTTTGAGCTTTTACAATTTCCATCTCATTTTTAGATATTTGAAAGAAGACAAACCACATGGCTCTGCTGGTGGACTCTATCACTTCCGAGATTTGATTATGGAAGATGAGCCGGTTTGTAACCAACTTTTCATCTACTTTAATGACGGGGCTGGAACAATATACATTCCCACAATAACAACCATGATAATATTGTAGCTCACTAGCGATTCTTTGTTGAGTTAATTCTACGGCACCCACCTGACAGATATGTAGGATTTGTTTTCCAACATACTAGTGAGGACTTAGATTTCCGAGTTCCAAGACCTCTGACTTCATTTTGTTCTCTCATTTCTTTTCGCAGTCAAATATTTTTCTTCTGAATTTTGACGTCTGCTGCAGCTTCCCTCTACCAGACATGCTCGGTAATGTACTTTGTTTGTTAGATAGTTTGGATGTTCCAAATTCTTTTATTTAAAAGGGACAATCTGAAACTTCCTATCAGCACCTAACCTCTTTTTGGTTTTGTTAACTATCTTCTGAATTCTTCTAATGTGTTGTGACTTAGCCAAATGAAGTCTTCGAGGGTACTAATGTGATTTATTTGTTTCACTCATTCAGATGCCCACAAGAGATATGGGGGCATGGGTACATTATTAGTAATTAAGGTTGGTTACTTGCTAAATTCAGTCTTTAGGATTGCTCCTTTTTTTTTTTGTTTCATCCTTAATCATTAATCTTGACACTATGTGCAGGTTTCTGCCGAATCAGCCAACTTGTTCGGTGAGTTGGTTGCTGATCCAGTTACCAAAGAGCTGTTGCATTACACCGAAAAGCCGGAGACGTTTGTATGTGCCTTACTCAAGCAGCAATAGTATTCTGCAAATCTAAAACCATTCTCTGTATCATTATTGTCCGAGTGCCTGTTGTAACCCATAGTCTTTGTGTGACTGCAGGTTAGTGATTTAATAAACTGTGGCATATATGTTTTTACACCAGAAATTTTTTCAGCTATCCAGGGTGTGCTTGCAAATCGGGAAGACAAAGGTTGTCCCACTGTTTGTTGCAACCATTTTTATATTTCATTACAAGAAGTAAATTGTGCGAACTTTCAGTGTCAAAACTTATGTTGTTTTCATCTAGTGGTCTTCCTTTTCTATCTGGACTTACAAGAGTTATAAATTTCTATGTCGATGTCACAACTTCTCATTTGCTGAAGAGGATGGTTTAAGTATCCACTATGATATAGTTTAATGTCTCCTTTAAAGTTTATTGCCAGGTTTGTTCTTTCAGTTAATTTCCTTCGATAAGGTCTCAATACTTAAGCTCTATGGGAAAGAACAAAGAAGTATCAAGTGCTATTTGGGGATGGGGATGAACATAATATATGATGTGAAAGACTAGCCTTTCCTACATGTAAATAACAAAAGAGGGTTAGATCTAAAAGTTCTACTGTCATGGTGAATGTGTTGTAGCCAATTTCTTTTAAGACTCATAACTCTACCAGGATTTTATTGTAAATTAAAAATTTTGACTTTAACATTTGAGCTGCCTTTGTGGCTTGTATTTACGCCCTGCACAACCTCGTAGCATATGTTTGAGTAAGTGGTGAGTGTTATTTATTTTTTTAGTGAGCGCCTGAGCGGGTTAGAGAGGTAACTAATTTGGATGATATGTCTAGGACTACTTTCGTTGCTTCGTAACTCCTCCATTTCCTTAGTTATATCATATTCCTTCATTTCCTTTATTAGATAGATTTTCTCCTCACATGCAATTTTTTTTCAATATTGTCAATCATCCCATATACCATTACCCTACATATGCATGCCATTTTCTTCGGGTACAACTATAATATAAATGAAGGTAGTAGTATAGAGGACTTAACTTGGCTGTCACTTTTCTCTACTTATTCAAATATTTGGTATGTGAAACTTTTGCTAACCAATCTTTATTTTTGGTTATTTTCTTGCACAGGATTTCTACGCCGCCTGTCCAGTTATGAGTCATTTAATTCAGCAACGAGGTATGAACTAGCATTTCTATGAATGAGTGACATTCCATTTGGAATTCGAAGTTAGAAGATAGCTATATAGTTTCTTAAGCTTTCTGGTTTGCTGCTACTAGGTTTCTTGAGCTAATTGACCTTAAGGCTTAAGGCAGATTGGCAGACCAACTACGCAACTATGTTTTGAATTTGAAGAAGAAGATAATAGTTGGTTGTGTTGTATTTCTATATTCCGAAAGTCTGTTGCACCCTTGAGCTGAAAAGTGAAATTTGCTTTCTGCTGGTCTGGGTTCCTCATTGGCTTTATCTATTGGGACCTTGGAGGGGTATTTTAGGAATTTGATCTCTTATCTGTCAACTTAACGTTCAGAGCTGATCATTAAGCATTAAGGTGTTTTCTATCAAGTTAGGGTCTGAGTATGAAATAACGAAGATCTTTAGAAGGCCCTTTTCGTAGATTTCTGTTCCAGCTTATACCTTTCAATATTGTCAAATTGATGGCCTTTAATGAATGACTCTGTGCACTTATTTACTCTATATTGCTATAGCACACTGATTGAGAGCTGATATAAAATCCTTAAAAGGGCACTTCCTGCAGATTTTGTAAGATTGGACCAAGATATTCTGTCTCCTTTAGCCGGAAAGAAACAGTTATATACCTATGAAACCTTTTTCTGGGAACAAATCAAGACACCTGGGTATGTTCTTTGGTAAAATATTTCTTTCCAAAGCAATCATATACCATTGAAACTTGGACCGTTACATTACTAAATCGTGGTTGTGTTTTGACGATAAACAGCATGTCTTTGAAGTGTTCCGGGTTGTACCTTGCTCAATTTCAGCAGAATACTCCCGAAGTTCTGGCTAATGGAGATGGTGCAAAGAATGCTACAATTGTAGGTGATGTTTATATCCACCCATCAGCTAAAGTACATTCGACTGCAAAGGTATATCCTGTCTTGCCATATGATTTGTTTATAACTTGACCCTTGCCAACAATAATTTTAATTCAAATTCTTGTGCAAGTACCTTTGTTAAACAGAAATTGGTGAGATTAATTTCAACAATGCCCTCTTTCAGAACCCTAATACAACCTACCGCATACCAAAATCCCCCACTTTCCTTTAACAAGGTTTGATCCCTTGACCTAGGCCATACGAAATGAAGTAGGTCCCAACTGAGCTACTCGTCATACTTCTTATACCGGCCCCTAGATTTGACATGAACGTAGTCCAAAGGATAAAACATGTAGTCGAAAATACAAACTCTAGAACTATCCACTTTCTAAGAGCGTCTAAACGTCTAATACTCGGTTTTTATCTCAATTTTTCCCATGCACAGATTGGTCCAAATGTATCAATATCCGCTAATGTTCGCGTAGGATCTGGTGTGAGGCTCGTAAATTGTATCATTTTGGATGATGTCGAGATTCAGGTAACGAGTTATAATATCCAAATTTGATGATGTAACATTAGTAAAGACAATGCAGTATGACACTTTCAATTCTTCTGCAGGAAAATGCCCTTGTTATGCATGCTATTATTGGCTGGAAATCTTCAGTTGGAAAATGGTCACGTGTTCAGGCAAGTTTTTAGCATCACAAAATCTTGCATTATACTAAGTTACGTATTGTGGCCAATTATTTGGAGAAGGTAGCAAGTAGTAACATACTAACTGCTTGTTTGGTTGACCATGAATGTGGGAAATGGAATTCAGGGAAATCTATTGATGGGTCTTTGTTTGGTTGGCACCAAAAAGTTAAAAAGGTGGAAATAGAAATTCATGGGAGACACAAACGTCCAGCAAAACATGAGATTTTAATTTTAATTACCCTTTCCCCCTTGGTCAATTAAAATTTCGTGCAAATTAATGACAACCAAACAAATTAAGGACATATCTAGAATTGTGTGAACGAAAAATGCAACACACTGTTGGAATTTCATTCCCATGTCAACCGGACAAGCAATAACGTTCTTAAAAATGTCACTTGAATCTACTTTGAATGCTTCCTGTAGGCTGTTGGTGATTACGACGCAAAGCTTGGAGTTACAATCCTTGGTAACAACTCCATCCCTTCATTTTCTTTTGTCTATATTTGGATTTGCTGTCATGCTGCGTAGAATCTGAGTTAATGATTTTCTTACTGCAGGAGAATCTGTGATTGTGGAAGACGAAGTGGTGGTCATTAACTGCATTGTTCTTCCAAACAAGGTTCTTAACATGAGCATGCAAGAAGAGATCATTTTATAGTCACAAAAACATTTCCTAATCTTACTGGGAGTCGACTAAAAAGACTGCGGAAGTTGAGAACATAAATGAGTATGTTACTCTGCTTGGTTTGTAACTTGTACCGTCTTGCAATAGTAGTCAATGAGGATTGTTTTGGTCACTGAAACGTCCTGAGAAGAAACATACATGACCTAATTTATAATCGGATGGATCAAAACATATATTACTTGTACCGTTGTACGGTGTACCTTTACCTTTAAGTCACAATGAGAAGAATTTTAAAGCTTGTTTTATTACGGATGTGAGAGAATGAGGCGGAGGATCTATCTATACGACTATGACGATTACTGGAGTTTGTATCTCAATTAAGGACTCCATCCTATTGGGATTATTGCTGTTGTTCTTGACTTCTTGTTTGAGCTTATTAAGTTATTGGAACTAGTAGTTCAGTTTCTACCTTAATCTGCTGTATGGTGTCCCTGTAGTAATACTAGTAAGCTCTTTTGCAATTTTCTTTTGATGTATTATTTTGTTCAACCTTTTTGTCTTCATATCTATATTAGGAGCTAATTATTGCACAAATGACTTGATTAGTAAATGGTAAAATTACAGTGATGATTACTAGTAATTTTGTGAAAAAGGATTCATGCTGATGTTCATGATCATGCCTGACTGGATCCATATACTGCTCATTTTCCCCCATGAATTTCCATAACCATCCGGTCCATTATCATTTTAAGGGTGATATTAAGTGGTCAAAAAAATAAGTAGGCCCTGTTCTTTTGACCTGCGAAGAACTTAAATTAAGGTTAATTTAATTCAGTTAAGTTCAGTTGCTGCTGAATCAGGAGTTTTAGTTCGGTTCTTTGTGTAGTGCTTTGAAATTTTTATATTGTTATTATAAGTATTTTAACAAAATTTACTACTTGTTACCAAATGGGCTGAAAGTACTACCCTTGTCAACCCGCCTCATGAGTCATGACTCCTACCACTAATCCACAGATGAGAGTATGAGACATAAAAACAGTCAATATCGAGTGGTTTAACTCAGCGAAGTATCAGAATTACTGCAAACTATTGTCACATACATATCATATGTTAGTGCAAATTAGTAATGTCAAAAGTTATATTACACTTCTAGTTGTCCCTTCTTTTAGTTAGAGCTATATGACAGATATGTGGATAAACTGCTGATAAATAAATGAAAGCTTTATCTATCTTCGGCCATTGGAATAACACAAAAATAAAGTCCATTTTCCATTTTACGACCCTAAGTTACCACTTACCAGTCTCAACGTAAAACCGACACTCGAAACTAGTCTGCCTGTGGCCCAGGGCGACCCTTTCTCATCATTAAGTGTGGCTGCAGTCATAAGACAATAGTCTATCTCTCTTCCCCTCTTAGGCTCTTACCAACTTCAGATAATTTCAAATAACTGTCAAAAAGGTAGAAGAACTGGGAACTGAAAATGATGCTTTGAGAAGCTTTGTATTTTCGGTAGGATGTTTTGAGAAGCTAAGGGCATCAAGCTGTTCAAAACATGAGCATGCATGAATTAGATTCTTCAGACCTTAGGAGTTAAGGGTACCAGTACCACATGTCCACATCACGTCCAATTCCGAATCTATTGCAATTCATGCACATTATATCATATAACACGAATACTACTTTCTGAATCGCCAATCGCAGCATGTGAGATGACCTCTAAACCCTTATGAGAATACTGGTAGGCTGGTAGCTCAGCCGTGCAGGCGTGTACTGCAGCAACTGCGCATGAGAGATTTCTTTGACTTGCAATTTAGAATATTTGAGCGCAGCAGGGTTTGATCACCGTGTATTTATCAGCAGACAAAAAAGGCAGGAGTAGTTTTCTGTTGCATAATCAGTTACATACAAAAAATTTGTTTTGTCTACACTATTACATCTAAATTACATGTCTTTGGCCTATCAACAAAGTATGCAAATGGTCCTTTCATGAAGTGGACTTCCTTCCACAGTTCCACTTCTTCACAGAGACCTGAAAACGCAAAACCAAAATAATCCTGAATATCTTAAATGCTTTGAGCCAGAGCTCCTCACCTATCACTTGAACCACGTAAGGTTATCCGCGCCTCTACAAAACACGTCGTCATTCATTCAAGAGCAGGATCAACCAGCAGCATTTGCACATCATTGTCCAGCAGATGTCCCTAGTGTTGGGACATTTTTCGCAATTGTATCATACAAGCATTTTAGTACACACTTCTCTGAGGTTGCAATATATGGTAGATTCATCTCATTTCGTGTTAGAGGCAATCATTTCTGTGTCAAAACTGCAGGATGTAAGATAATGAGTCATACAGTAGACGGGTATCATTGGTGGGGCCGTAACTCTAGCCTGTAAGCCTGTATTTCCATGGGAGGGATGACAACATGCCCCTCTTGAACAACATCCCCAGACAGTTCAGTATAACCAAGCATCTCTGTGTCGTCATGTAAGAGATTCAACGATGCTGCTTTTACGTGCATGACATCCAGGTCCTTAAACAAGCTGAAAAGATTTACAGGTTCATCTGCTAACTTTGTGCACTTCGATCTAGCAGTCCGACAGTATGACGAATCCCAACCCCGTCTTTGAACGAGAAGAGCAAACCTCGGATCTTCTGCGGGATGCTCTGAGAACGAAAACTTTGAAGGTCGGGGAACTTTGAAGTCCACAATATGCAAGTCACATGGTAGAGAAGAAGCTAGAGGGGAGAAGAATCGAGGTGGTGGTGGTTGTGGGGCCAGTTCTTGTGCTTTCTTAGCAATGAATGAATGCACAGGATAATTTAAGTGGGACCCAATACAGTGAGATAATAATGAAGGGTTCAGAGGAAGGGAATTATTTCTCGGGTCTAAAACAGAAGAAATATTAGACTCGGGAAGGATGTGAAATACCACCGTCATCGGACGGTTATCAGTCACACCTTGACCAAGACCACGTCCATCATCATTTAGCAGACGACGATCAAGCATAATCTCCAGCCATCCATTTTTTAAGCTTGCGACACCCAGTGCTTGACGTGAATGAACTGTAAAACGGCGACCATCAAGTCCTTGCATAAATGCAAGAGAAGGCATTGGGTAATAATTTCCCTGCACAGGGATCTTATCATAGGTCTCTCTCCGGCTCATTTGAAAACCGTTTAGATCAGAAAAGAAAATCCTTTCATTCTCAATATCAGTCTTGTACCTGACTATCAGCTCCTTCTCATTGAACTGATCACCAAGAAATTCAACATGATATTCCTTCTCAATGAGAAACTCCTGAATGGTATTTTCCCCATTGTAAATTCGAGTACTGTGAGAGATTGGTGCTTCATCCCATTGAGTTTTCGGATAAGAATACACTTCCTGCATCAAGGGACCTGTAGTAACCACCAACTGTCCACCAGCTTCAATGAAAGGTTGTGCATCACCTACAGGTTTAAAAAGGTATGCGCCACTTCCCTGGCTATTGTACATGCTTAGCTCCTCGCCCACATTATTTTGGGAACCATCACTATTAACAACTTTAGTCAATAGCCCAAGATTCGCATCGAATGTAAGAGTTCGATGACGGTTCTGAATTTCCACAATATCTCCCTCTATTTTCGCGCAAGCATACGGTGCAGGACAAATTGACTGGTCAGAATTTCTTGCAATTTTCAAGTCTGCCATCTTGGCTCTCTCACACTGCCCTGCTCCATGGACAAGATAATACATTTGAAGCCCCATAGCAGGAACAGAAGCTTTCCAGTGGACACGGTGCTTCCCCGTAAATATCTGGCCTTTATTATGCTGCATTTCAGGGGAAACCTGGCTCTCAATGCATGTCCAGTTGGAATCCAAGACACTTACATCTGGTCTGTCAACAATAACCATCACAACCTCATTTCTGGTTTGCTCCAGAGGATTAAAAACGACCACGGATCTTGCAGATCCTTCTTGAACAATAATTCCCTTGTGAATTGGCTGGGCATCATATTTGGATCTCACCTGTTCCGGTTCAAATTGAGAAGGATTTTGCTCATTTTTCTCATACCGAATGCCTAGCAATACTTCAATTGCTTTAGACATGAAAATTTGCAAATCCTGCACAGAGGTATGCATTCGCGTTCCATAGTCCTTGACTACATGGTTCTTGGCTGTACCAGTCACCCCATCATGATGCTGGAAGAGGGCTAAATTCCTCCTCGCAGCTGTCAACTTGTGGGCATAACCAGCTGGCAACTTTTCACATTGAGCTCTATGACAACGTCCCAGTAGTAGTGCCATCAACATTTCTGAAGCACGAAGTGTATGCTCCAGCACACGATCAACAGCCTTGAAGAAAGGCCTTGAAACATAATAGCCACTCCAGTAATCTTGCTGCCTATCAGAATAAGTAAAGAAGTCACCAGATAAAGATGGAAAACCTTCAATCTCACCAGATCCAATCTCGCCAGGAAGTGAATAATTCACTCTCTCAGCCTCCTCACGAAGGGTTCGAAAGTAATCATCCAAAGTGCCAAACTTTGCCTCTGCATTTAAGCTGGGATTAGAATTGATATAATCAAATAACATCTGATAGTTCCTAAACTGTGCCTCTGCTTCATCTATGCTAACATAACGGAAGTCATCTCCTAGGGGAATCAGAAGTGTGTTTGTTCTGTACAAAGTTGATTTCTTTTTGTACTGATCCAATAGCTTTGCTACCCTCTCCTGCAAATTTTCTTGGTTGGTCTCCACAGGATGATGACCCCAGGGGCAGAGTTCGTAAATGAAACCACGCATCCGAGCATAATCAAATTGGCAACAAATTGCTGGCTCAGGCCCACAAGTATGGGGAACATCATATGAATAGAAGGGCATCATATGCACAAATATATCTGTAGTTTCCATAGCATCCCAGCTCTGCCGCCATATGAATTCCAAATTTTTATGCAATGCAAGTTCCTTTTTGAGCTCATAGTGAGTCCTTTGTATCAGCATGTTCTCAAAACCCATGCGTCGGAGAAGATATGCCATTGTAGGAGAGTATCCAAATGGATCAATTGCCCACGCGTTTCTGGGAACCACACCAATGGTCTCATTTAGCCACATATTTCCTTCTGTCATCTGGCACATGAAAAAGACCAGAAATAAATCAGACAGGAGCACAAGTCACCGAAGTAACAGGGAGGGCAGTAAATGACTAGCGAGTGTTGAATAATTTCGCGCACATGAATTGGCTACGAGAATTTGACAGGCAGATACAAAGAAATACCCAAAAGCACGGTGTTAACCCTATCAAGAAAGTGATAATGCCTACATGAGATACATATAAATCTTGCCCATAAACTCAAAAGAGGGGATAAAAGCAAATCATAGCCTTTGCAAGTCAAAACACAGGCAATAAGTTTATTATTGTAAGGTTTTAGCTATTTCCAGAAATTGAATCATGATCTCTTGTGATACCAAATTTTGTTAAAAAGGACAAGTGACCTATCTCACAAGATATAGCCCCCGTACTCCCATCGACACCACATAAGCAAGGAATGGGTCCCTATATTGCCAACATTCTAACATAGTGAAGAAACTCAAATGAGACCCTGTAACAAAGAGAAGCTTCATCTAAAGGTTTTCTTCAAAAATTATTCTGAGAAACATAATGGTAAGTTCTCCTCAGAACATTAGACTAGGCTAAGATTACAGACAGACCTGGCATATACCATATGGTTCATGTATGCAGTGAGGGTGTGAAAGCAAACCATTATATTGATTATGGACTATGAAGCTGCTGTTTTGCTTTCTAGATTTTCAGTGATCACATAGAAGAACATATGATGAAACAGAAATGGGCAGAAAGCCTAGAAGCATCAGGAGAGTCTATTATGGGTAATAATCTGATATCATTGAACATAAATTCAAATAAAAATAGCTAGGAGAATGTGACTTGTGATTCACAAGCACATTGAGGCAGGATGAGAATTACGGAAACAAAAAATGAGCTTGCAATTGCTCTTTCTAAAAATCTGCAACACAGATGAGATCCTTGAACAAATAAACACATGTACAATATAACACCTAAAATGATATTACTTGTTATTCACAAGCACATTGAACCAGGATGGAAAACACAAATACAAAAAATTAGCTCAAAATTTCTCAATCTGGAACATATATATCATAGGAAGAGGCAAATCCGGTCCAAATTTTATGTTGTTTCACTAATATCATATATTGAACTAAAAAGGCTACCCTGCCAGTGAAAATGGCCCGACATACTTTTCTTTGGAGAGGGAGGGCGTTAAACTTTAAACACAGCAAGAACATAGCATATAGAGAAGTCCTCACCTGCTCAATGATAGCATAGAAATGTGAATTAGCCTGCACCCAATGAGGAAAGAGAGGTTAGATGATTAGCAAATATATACAAAATAGATTCCACCTAGTTTCCCACATAACATTTACGTATCTTTCCCCACTTTCTTACCAAAATTTCATCTGTCATGTTGATTGAAAATCAATTTCCTATTCCATAACAGTGCTAAATCAAAATACAACCTCTAATAAACACTTCTCACCTAAAGTTCCTTACATAAAGGTCAATTTAATCGAAAATCAAATTGCTACTTCATCACTGTTCTAAATCTACACTTTTTTAATGATTGATAAGAGATACGAAAAAAACAGCCCACGATCTAGTCAAACATCAAAACTTTTACCTCATCATTCATTACCCAACCACCTCCAACAATTTCCAATTGCCCATCCTTCACTAACTTTGTAAAAGCTTCCCTTTTACTCTCCGAAGAATCCCTCCACCATCTCTCCAAGTATGACATCTCCTCCCAGATAAACTTGCGTCGTGCATCCTACAAAACCAAAAGAGAAAAAAATAAACGACCAATTTAAAAGTTCTGTTTACTTCAACAGAAAGTTGATAACATTGGCAAAGGATGTAGCAAAGTAATACAGAGGAGAACTTCAGTATTGGCACAACTTTGCACTTTGTTTGGATAGCAATGCCGGAGAAAAAGGAAGAGGGGGGAAGGGAAAGGGAAGAGACTCATTACATTTTCCTTCCAAACCTTTCCACCAACGGGAGGATTTGGTTTATTAAGAGGGGAAGGTCGAAGGAAAATGAATCCTTCTAATGCCCTTCCTTTCCCTTCTCATGTTGTATGTTGTATCCAAACAAAGGAAAAAAATCCCTCCTTTACCCCTCCAAATCGCCTTATCCAAACAAATTTTTGATGTAATAAAAAAAGAATTCCATTACAATCTCTCCATTAGAAAAAAGTAAACAAATAATTAAAAACCAAGCAAGTCAAGCCTTGTTCAATGTAAACGAATCTTGTTTGGAAGCACCATTTTCAGAATGTTCATCTGACTAGTCAATCTTGAAACAACTCCAGAAATAGATGATTGGGAAACTAGATACTAAAGGTAAAAGACGATAGAGAAAGAGGGACCTATATTAGTTAACTCTGACCCGAAACTTACCTATGTTACATTCACAGACCCATGTTGGATCCATGCCACTCCAACATGGGTATAATTACGCTCCATTTTTCGACCAAAAACAAAGAATTTTTTCATTATATAGCTAAGACCAGCCCTTGGACCATATGTGCCCAGCACAGGAGTAGCAAACTCTGAGAAACATAGAGATATACTGACAACTTGCTTCAAACATCCTTTAGACAGAAGAATAGAACATGTTCAACAAAACATTCAGAGTTCAGACAGTATAGGTCGGAGTTTATCAGTAAACACAGGAGACGGAGAAGAGATATCATGCCTTCCTATATCCACACATTACCTACTTCAGAGAAATTAACAGGATTAATGCAAATAGAAAACTATATCTACAAGAACCTAACTGAAATTACATCATCAGCCGATTTTAAAAAAGGTTAATTTATCATCACCATGACCAAATTACTTATTGAAGTCAAGAATTGAAAAAACCCATTTCTACTCTAGTAGGAAGATTCACTTATACACTAATGGTACATCATAGAAAAGCGTATTCACTAAATCCCCAACCAATGGAGCTCATAAACTCAGAACTTAATCTTAAGATTCATTATTGCCTTATCAAGAGATTCAATATCAATGATGTACATCCTTTTTTTGATCCATCCATAATAGAGGTCCATCAACATATGCAAACAAAAACCCTGGAAAATTGACTTCATAAAACTTGAATCCCCCGCCCTCGCAATCCAATAAGTCGTCCATTGATATCCAGCAAAGAGGTCCAGCCACCGCATTAGAATGTAGCTCCACTTTTCAAAATTCTAACACAATCCATAACAAACTAAAGACCCAACAATATTGAGCGTATGAAATTAAAAATTGACCCTCTTTTTGAGATATATTAGGATATTAAAGAGATGATCCCTTAAAAATTGACCCTCTTTTTGAGATATATTAGGATGTTAAAGATATGATCCCTCCCCAAGGACCCCAACACAAAGGAATCAATTCATCCAAAGCAAGAATGTGGCTCAACAAATATTGAAAGTACCTTGGAATCGACTTGACCAACACATACGCCTTCTATTGATCATTACGAAAATGTAAGTATAAGACCAGAACAATTCAGAGTTGAGAATTGCACAACAGACCGTTCCTACAACCTACATTATTCAGACTCTTCATTTCACTTCAAGTACCCGTATCAGATCCTCGAAACACACACATGAGCACATGGAATACTCGGACACTCCATTTTGGGCCAAAATCAAAGAAACTTTTCCTAAAATGGACAAGTCAGACACATACCCCCGAATGAGTCCCAGTAACATAGCCTAACCCAACAGAACGCAGTCTACAACTAACCTAATTGAACAATAGCAAATGAATCTCAAAAAAACTAGAGTAATACACTAACAAGTAACAACGAAAAATCGAATCTAAGATCATATCATGAGTATGATATACTTATACACTTCATTTTAGGCCAAAATAAAAGTAATTTCCTAAAATGGACAAGTGGGAACAATGGACACGTACCCAAGTCGAGTAACATAGCCTACAACTAACCCACTAGAGCAATAGCCAATGATATACAACAACATAGACTACAACTAACATAGCCTACACTAACCCACTAAGCAATAGCAAATGAAACACAACAACACTAGAGTGATACACTACCAACAAAAAAAATCAAATCTAAGATCATAAAAGTTCAACATAGGTATGAACTACTTGGACATTTCATTTTGGGCCAAAATCAAAGAAATTACCTAAAATACACGTGGGACACTTGGAACACGTACCCAAGTCCGAGTAACATAGCCTACAACTAACCCACTAGAGCAATACCAAATGAAACAGAACAACACTAGAGTAATACACTAGCTAACAACGAAAACCCGGATCGAACATCATAAAAGTTCAATAAACCAAGCACAAACTCGAAATACTTGGGACACTTCATTTTAAACAAAGAACTACCTAAAATGGACAAGTCGAACACTTAAACACGTACCCGAGTGCAAGTAACATAGCCTATACAACTAAGTGACTAACCCACTACAAAAATATCAAAAATGAAGCTCAATAACACTAGAGCAACACACTAACCCCAGAATAACCCGAATCGAACATCATAAAAGCTTCAATAAAACCAAGCACAAACTCGAAATACTTGGACACTTCATTTTAGGCCAAAACAAAGAACCTCGTAAAATGGACAAGTCGGACACTTGGACAAGTACTCGAGTGCAAGTAACATAGCCTATACAACTAACCCACTATCACAACAACAAAAATGAAGCTCAATAACACTAGAGCAACACACTAACTACTAAAAACCCGAATCCGAACATCATAAAAAGTTCAATAAAACCAAGCACAAACTCGAAATACTTAAGACACTTCATTTTATTTAAAATGGACAAGTCGTACACTTGGACACGTACCCAAGTCCGAGTAACATAGCCAATACAACTAACACACTACAACAACAAAAAAAATGAAGCTCAAAAACACTAGAGCAACACACTAACTAACAACGAAAACCCCCAATCGAACATCATAAAAAGTTCAATAAAACCAAGCACAAACTCGAAATACTTAAGACACTTCATTTTATTAAAATAGACAAGTCGTACACTTGGACACGTAACCAAGTGCGAGTAACATACCCTATAATGAAGCTCAATTACACTAGAGCAACACATTAACTAACAACGAAAAAACCCGAATCGAACATCATAAAACTTCAATAAAACCAAGCACAAACTCGAACTACTTATACACTTCATTTTATTAAAATGGACAAGTCGTACACTTGGACACGTACCCAAGTGCAAGTAACATACCCTATAATGAAGCTCACAAAACAACAAGAGCAATACACTAACAACCAACTAATCATAAAACTTCAATAAAACCAAGCACAAACTCGAAATACTTAGACACTTCATTTTATTTAAAATGGACAAGTCGTACACTTGGACACGTACCCAAGTCCGAGTAACATAGCCAATACAACTAACACACTAGCACAACAACAAAAATGAAGCTCAAAAACACTAGAGTACTAATAAACTAACAATGAAAAACCCGAATCGAGCATCATAAAAACTTGAATATAACGAAACACGGAATCGAAACACGAGAGGGAAAAGCTTGTCACCTTAGACAAAGATTCAACAATAGTATCAAGAATATGACGAGATTGACGATCATAATACTCATCAACAGTAAATTTCCAACCAGGATCATTATGAGAATGTGGAACAACAAATATCTTTAATTTCTCATTATCCCATTCATTTCCTTTATAAGTAACCATCCACCCTTGTTTCCATGGCCCACCATCAACATCTAAAAACTCAATCTTTTCATAAAGATCTTTAGTAGTAATATCAACAGCAGCACCAGATGAAACGACATCGTTTAAAGAAGAAGGTAGTTTTCTCAAGTTGGGCTTTCTGGGTCGGGTCGTGGAGTACCGGCGAGGTGAAGAGAGGTGAAATGGGCCGAACCGGTATAAACCCGCAAGGAATAAAAGGAGTGAAATGGATAGTCCGATTGTGAAGAAATGGGCCCATATAAAGGCTTTTAATTGGGCTCTCCGGCGAGATTTACGATGGAGTTTTGATTTGCTGGTGGTTGTTGTTGGGAGGAATGAACGGGCCCACCCTGTGCTGGTGGTTGTTGCGGTGGTTCTACTGCGGTTGCCGAGGTATGAGGAAATGGGCATGGTGATTTGATATGCAAAGATTCAATCTTTGTTGTTGTTGTTGTTGTTGTTTGTGTGTTTTGGAGATTTTGTAGTTGTTGAATGTTGTGTATTGATGTAGGAGAAGAAGTTTGAGGTTGGATTTGGTGATTAGTCAATTGAGAAAAGTGGTGTTTTAGTGTTTACACACTATCTTTGTGTGATTAGTGGAATAGTGGTAAGGGAAATGAGATCTTGTTTAAGTGTGAAATGGATGTGGAGGTCTTAAGTGATATTAATTGTGTTGGGTGATTATGGTGTTTTCTTTTTTTAAAAAAAAATTTATTGCATCTTTCGTCGTAACTAGATCGGGTTATTGGACGGGGTAGCTTAATGGCTTAAAGGTTTACGTCAATTTTATAGGCATTTATTAGACAGGTTTTTAGAGCACCTGCACCGATAAAAAAATAGCTCCCGTTTTGCACTCTCTCTCCTCAAAAGAGGAACTTAATGAGTGTGGGGGGTTCCTCATTTATTGGGGTGTCTCCTGTGGAGGGAACCTTCTCAAAATAAATGAGCAATATATTGGTTGACATGTGGCATAGGAAAAATATAAGATAGATTGTAGTAGTTAGAAAAGAGAATATAAATAGGGAACCCCATGAGTAAGAGTATGTAATTAAGAAATGGAAAGGGTAAAGGGAAAAGTCGGTGGAAAATGATGTGGATGAATAAGGTGAGGAAAGAGAAATTAAGGAGAACCCCATGGATGCATATGCCCTTAATGGACATGATTGTTATTTTACGGGGCCAATTGGATATTCTTGATAGAATGAAGTGTGGATATTAACATGTCTATGGAAACTCCAAATACTTCGACTTGAGATATATAAGTCCAACCAAATTATGCTATAAACTACTCCCTCCGTCCCACAAAGCTCTTCCCACTTTATTATTTTATACCCCATATATATTCAAGAAGTGGGAAAAACTTTGTGGGACGGAGGGAGTACAAGTCTACACTATATGTTAATCCGTTCATAGTCTTGATTCGCCCAATCTCTTGGGCGAATCGCTTGTGAAAGGTTCTCTCTGACGCTTGCTTATAAAGCGCAAACCACAACTCCTCCGATCCTCCCTCAGATTCCCCTTTGTGGCTTGGGAAGTCAAAGAACCCTTTGAAACTAAAGTTCTTCCCTTGGCTACTATAGCTTATAGGATTTCTTATAGACTGTTCATCTTCCTTACACTTAGACACCACATATTCAAGATTACCTCTATATGTCGAAAATTCTAACCACGTCCTTCGAAAATCCGACCATGGCATTCTAATTATATCCGGTAGCATAAATGTAACCAGGGTTTTCCCAACCCCTAATTAATGTTTGGAGTCACATGGACTTGCTTGAGGAGGCACTCATGTAGTGTTAGAATTCAACATGCCTTTATTTGCATTTTCCTTATTTCATTCTTTCTAGTGCTTTAGTATGTTTTAGTACTTTGTGTACATTTTAGAGTTTCATTATTGAATAACTGCAAAATCAGTGTCCACTGGATATATGGATTATCTCACATTTAAGCCTCTTTAGGGGTAAGAGTGAGTGAATAAATGAAACTTGAGACCTCATATCAGTTGTTGATTGCTTTATAATATTGCGTTGTTGTTGAACAACTTAGAGCTTGTGATGCCGCATATTGTAAAGCACCAACCCGGACTCAATACCAGTACATCCCTATTGTCGGCCTTACTCGTGCCTGCCTAGTGCACACGAGCGCCTCAAATAACCCTCTACTTGCGCTCTTGTCGCCAATAGGCAAGAGTGTCTTTCAGATACCGTGTCTCAACTAGCCTCAAAAGTCTCATTTCCGCAAAAGGCTAGCACACTGCCGACAAAAGGCAAGAACGTGTCGCACAATCCGATATCAAAACAATCAGATCGTGGCACTTAGCCTATCTTTTCTAGTGCTCAAAGTGATGGTTACGGGCATCCATAGGAAAACTATATGCAACTAGAAATGCTTAACTTGGATTGTATTAGGCTTTTCAAAACCTAACATATAATACTAGATGACATGACCTTGTAGTGTTTTGTATGAAAAAATACTAGAAATACACTCTCCTCGTTGGATTTCATGTAAAATAATGATAAAAAGAAATATGATTAGTCCAATATATATATAAAATAAGAGTAAGTCGTAAAATAAGCGATTTATTAATAAACATCTAAGTAAATAGACCGTCTAACCCAAATCCTAAGTACTGGTATATAAGAGCATGTACAATGGTGTGGTTTTAATTAGTCTAACTATGCTAAGACTAAGTCTTATATAACTTTGTCATTGTGGGTAATTAGTCTAACTTTGAGAAAAATGGAGTTGGTCCCAACTACTAGACCAACCCAAGCCTAGGATGGAGTGCCTCCACTAATAATATGTGTACATGTGGCATAGAGAGATGCTTTCTCTCCCTTCTCACGTGTGGCTTGGCAATTGGCTGGGCAAATTGTTGCTCTCTCTCTTGCAATGCTTAATTGTATTGAATGTTTTAACACTTAAGTTTTTTGAACTACAAACTTTGTGACATTTATTTTAAAAAGTGTGCCAATAATTACTAGAAAAAAATTCACAAATGTTTATATTTTATTTTTGTCTATAAATTGAGCCCAAATTTGATACAATTTCACATACTTTTTTCTAACCTATTTTTCTTTCTACTCATTTTCTCCTTTTAAAAATCATTTTCTCCTACCAAAAATCATGGAAAGGACCACTAAAGATGAACGGGATACTTACTAGAATTATCGAGACCCAACCGAGTATGAACAATTTTAACCTCAAAATGGAGCGGGGCTAACCTCAACCGAGCCAGTTATGTTTAATCGAATCTTACGTGATGTAATTATATAACGATTTTTAATATAAAAATATTAAATTGCATAATTAATAATTAAACTCTCGCTATTTAAAATCTCAATATAAATAATCTAGTCAATATAAATAAAAAGTTGTTTTTTAATATTATTGACTAAGAAAGAGATCATATGGTGGGGTATAGTAAAAGTAGGAGAGAGAAATAGAAAGACTAATTAAAACTAACCTACTCATTGTGAGTTTTAATGGATGAGTGGGTGTAGAGGTAGTGGAATATGAGGTGTAAGAAGGAGGAAAGGAGAGAGAAAGAGAAAAATGGCAAGACTAAGGGGTTGTTGGTCTTGCTATTGTACATGCTCTAAAGTAGTTAGAACAACAAAATCAAACCCACCAAGAATTGGCGGGTAAAGAAAATGCTACTATCAAGAACTCGTCACTTCATCTTCATCCCTCAAATCTCATCATCTCTACTACCCATTTCTCACCTTCCCAAATCATCCCATCTCTCTCTTTCACTCCCTTTTCCTCTCCACACCCCATTATCACTCTCCTCTAATCGCCATCGGCACGCATTCTGTAGCTCCACAACCCCTCCACCGCCTTCCGACACCACCAAATTCACCCGAAACGTGCTCTTCGTACCCCCGGGTATCGAGCCGAGTGATGTAACAGAAGAAATGATCTTACCCGGGTCCAACATTGTGGTTGGACCTTATGCGGGTCATTCACAAATTAAGGAAGTTGTGTTTGTGAAGAGTAGTAATCGTCCTAAGGATTGTCCTAAAGATGGGTTGCCTGAGTTTGCGGTTTTGGGTCGGTCTAATGTTGGGAAATCATCTCTTATTAATGCTCTTGTTAGGAAGAAAGAAGTTGCTTTGACTTCTAAAAAACCAGGTTCTTTTTAATTTGTTCTTGCATTGATGCACTCTACATGTTTGTTTTAATTCCTCAGTTAGATAGTAATGCGTATTTTGTACACCACAGAGCGTGTTTGGTTAAAGCGTAAGCTGATGATTAAAGGCGTAGGAATAGTTTGATAGTGTATCACGCCCCCTAACACAAGAACTCATTGGACTTGAAGTGTGGAGGCAACATAGGCCTCCACATACATCGCGCTAGATTTTCCACTTAGAAAGGAGGGATTGATGAGATTTGAATATGTGGCCTTCTGGTCACAATAGCTCATGATACCATGTTAAAGAACCAACTCAACCAAAAGCTTGAGCTGAGGGTTAAAGGCCCACGAATAGTTTAATACTCTATCACGCCCCCTTACGCAAGAACCCATTGGACTTGAAATGTGGAGGCGGCATAGGCCTCCGCATACCTCGCACTAGATGTTCCACTTAAAAAGGAAGGGTTGATGAGATCCGAATCCGTGGCCTTCTGGTCACACTAGCTCTTGATACCATGTTAAAGAACCAACTCAACCAAAAGCTTAAATTGATGGTTAAAAGCCCAGGAATAGTTTAATACTTTATCACTACTGCTCTTGATGGGAATTGTAGTACGCTATGCTTTTTATTATCTGTATATGTGCTTCACGGATTACAATGCTCTCCATGCTTCGCAGAGTGCAAAAGAATATTTTAGTTAGAAAGACCCCTTTTTAAATGAAAGGTGAAAATTTCGAATTATGAGCACTGCAGAAAACAATCCCAAGTGTAAAAATGCCAAAAAGTTGAAAGCTTTTGATCTTGTTTTACTGGATGGAAAGTTGTGAAATAGTACCTTGTTTATGAACATATAGAACTAACCCACCAAAAACCAATTGGAATTGAAGTTTCTGAAATGTGGTTTGTAACATGGGGTTTATTTCCTTAACTTTTCGAAAAAAGTTTGGATCTTTAGGCGCGGTTCTTCCTTCGTGGTTATTTTCAGTAATATCATCCCTAGTTTGGATGTCTTTTATCGATTATTCGCCTAGTTCTTTTCGTTTTTGGGTGGTTGATTTGAGTGTTGATTTCTCTGCAGGAAAGACTCAATTGATCAACCATTTTCTAATCAACAAGAGTTGGTACATTGTTGATTTGCCTGGATATGGGTAAGGCCCTTGATTTTCGGTTTAATGTTATCAATTTCTTGCAATTGCCTAGCCTGATTCATGCTGGAATTAAGGGAATGTAGATTATGATGATTTAGTATATAACTTACATGTCATGTCTTGTATTGAATAACCTTGCAATCACGCGTTGAGGGCTTAAGGCAGGGCTACTGAATTCTAATTGTAACCATGCTGTAAACATCACCGTGGATTTCATTATATCCAAGATATTTCGTAGCAATGAATCACGTCTCCTGCACCCATAGATATTCACTGTGGAGGCTATTGTGTCATGAGAAAGGGGGGTGGGGTTGCGGGTCAACTTATAATTTTCTTCAATTACTATTTGATTGTGTTGCAAATCTATAAGCTCAGCAAAACAAATTGCAAGTTTGGAAGTAAATTTCCTTACACTAAGTAAGATACTACCCTTATCTGAGTCGATTTGTGACTAAACCCATATAGCCTGAAGCCTCGATAGCAGTGATGGGTTACTGTTAGCAAGTGCTGCTGCTCCAGATAATTAAATTTATGTAATATTGAATGTAACTAATAGTAGGACCACTTCATATGCTTGATTGTGCTTAATTTTCTTGCACAGGTTTGCCAAAGCTTCTGAATCTGCTCGAACGGATTGGTCTGTCTTCACTAAAGGCTACTTCTTGAACAGAACTACACTTGTTGCAGTGCTACTCCTAGTTGATGCTAGTGTTCCCCCACAGAAGATAGATCTTGATTGTGCTAATTGGCTTGGACGCAACGACGTATCTAACTGTCCAACACTTATGCATGCTGGCTTTTCTTTATATTAATTTTTGCTTTGAACAAGGGATGAGGGGGCATAAGGTGGACCATTTGAAAGCTATTAAGTTTGAAAAATCGGATGTTATTCGAGATAACGGGTAATTTTATGTTTTGGATAGAGAGGGAAAACGTGGTTTGAGGATAATGGGTGCTTTTATACCTTTTAAGTTGAGAGAAAAGGTAAGACCGAGTTGAGTTGTGATCGCAATCCAAAACTTGAAATCGTAACTGTTGTTAGAAATCCTACAACGACAAAATGGGTAGTGTATAATGAGACTGTCGTATTTATCGATTGTGAGTTGATCACCTTTGTTTCTGGCTAAGTATGTGACTGTGATTTCATTCATTTCTTGCTGTTTTGTTTGTGCTTACAGATACCTATCACCATTGTCTTCACCAAGTGTGATAAGATGAAAGGAGGAAAAGGTGCACGGCCTGAGGAAAACATCAGAAGTTTTCAGGGATTAATCAGACAGAATTACAAGCAGCATCCTCCATGGATCATGACTAGCAGTGTCACCAATTTAGGCAGAGATGAACTACTTCTTCATATGTCACAGCTAAGAAACTATTGGGATGTTTAGTTCCTATATTAGAAGAATTTTAGTGTAACAGTTACACTAACAATCCTATCATGTGCTTTATGTAATTTTGTAAGATTGAAAAGAAAAAGGAAGAATGAAATGTTTTATTGCTTGAATTACTCATTGTTGCACCACATCAAACTTGGTATTGGTCATAGAAACTTCCCTAGCAATTCCACTTTGCAAGTTGACAAATTTGTCATTCGTTAGCTTCATTTGCTCTTCCATCGACTTCCCAAGTTAAGTGGACCGAATTAGTAAGCCAAACAACGCCATATCATATGTATATATGCCAATCTTGAAACTTCGACTAGCCTATCTCATCCTTTCCGATGATGGCGTTGAGGGCAGAATCCAGTGCTTCAAAACGGGTAGAGGTGAAAGAGCATAAGCTCTTCTCTAACAAAGGAAAATATTGGGCCAAGAAACCACAAGGTTTGAGATCTGATCAAGTCATGCTCCTTACCATTGAAAATACCACACAAATTGATGTGTGAATTTGATCTTTTAGAAATGAAGTACTCAGTAAACATTCGATAAGCATCTGAAAAATGGAATTTAATTCGCAACAACCAAACTAGGCATTGTGGATATCATAGTATCAGACTCTGATTTAATATTCAGTCATCTTTGATTCAGCTAACTAATACAAGCTCAAGTAATGCATTTGCATGTACAGTAATGTAACACCTCGGTTCTCTGCTTGACGCTCTCACTAAACTAATTTTAGAACAGAAAACAAAAAGGAACAAGGAGAAAAAATGGACAAAAACAAGAGAACATTCTATATCTGATCTTGTTTTCATAGCTTTCCTGTTTCACTTGGGCTTGTCACTCGAGTAAACCGGAACTTCCCCTCTATATACCTTCCAAGGGCCACCATAGAACATGGGTTTCATCAGAGGTACTGTTTCTCCAGGATGGTCTTCCCAGTACTTTTCCTGTTTGACATCACCAATAAACATTAGATGTGAGAAAAATTTGAGCCTCAGAAGTCGGAAAGAACAAGCCAAGGGGCTGGGAACTAAACAGATCAAAAAAAGCTCAGCTGTTAGTCCTGACTCATGTACTAATTTGTTATTAGATTTTGCGTTATACAGGTCTTCAACTACCGCTTTATATAGTTAGACGTTCAAAAAGCATATAATATCTAAAGTTGTCAAATCATATTCAAATAATTTAACATCGGCAGTTCAGCTTCAGCACAGTTCATATTTCAGATCCTACATCCATGTTTTCGAAGATTTTAGCACGAAACCAGTCCATGATTGGTTGACGTAGACACAGCTCATGTCGATTTCTAGCACGGTATAACTTTGTGTATATAGGAGGTGAGAAGATTTTTAGCGAGAATAATACAAGTACTTAAAGGCCCATTATAGGGAAAAACAAGACAAGGAACGGAGACTGAAGACTGAAGAGACTTGTGCGATAAAAACTTCACTCTTTTATACTATTGGAACCCTAGGTATCACCCAGCCCATAATCCTTTATCATTCATAAAATACAGTCATATCTGATTAGACTTGACTTGCTAGCCTACCTGAATGGCACTCTTGTAGTCTTGTGTACTTGCTTTTTTGAAGCTACCTTGAATCTATTTAGCGTTACGTAGTTCTACCCAGAATATAGATATACTAGCACGAGGGTCAACAACAACAACAAAGCCTTATTCCCCAAAGGTTGGGTAACATGAATCGTCATCTAAAACCGTCTAGCAAGAGGGTCCCTATGAGAAGAAAATTCTCCAAAAGGGAGATTGCGTTGACACAACAAAGAGACCTAGAGTAGACAGTCAATGACAACAAAGATAGCCAAATTATGAATTCCTGAACTGGAAAAATGTGGGTGCTAAACCAGAGTAGAACTTGGATATTAACTCAATCAGTCCTGCTTCTTCCTAAACTGGAAAAATGCGGGTGCTAAACCGGAGTAGAATTTGGATATTAACTCAATAAGCACTGCTTCTAAACGACTGCAAAGCAAAAATGGTTAAATCAAACTTGCAAAATGGGCTACAGATATTAGCATTTATAAATAATAACGGCAAGGGCTCAAATTTGTCCAGTTGCAAAGTTTACAAGAACCAAAATGTTCTTCAACTTGCAGAAGTAGGAGCCGGTTTTGGATCCGAGTAGCATATTTTCTCATTTTAAAATGAGGCAAGATACCCTCAAAAAAAATAAGGCAAGATAATCCCGTGGTTTTAATATAATCCCACCAGAGCTGCAAGACAGCACACAGTTTGGTTCATCTAGTATTGTTCAGCCAAAGTTGATTTCGCAAAAACATAACATGTCGGGTAAGGTTTTCCTTGGAGGTCGGGGGGAGGAGGTTGGGGAGGCCATTTGTCTTTTATTGACTATATAAGCAGAGAATCACATACTTTATAGAGTTGTTCTGTAATTGCTGCTCCAATGACTCCAGTGTAGAATGCAGCAACGTAAATAGTTACAAGAGGAGTAAATGACTTAGGCCGTCTGTAAGGTTCAAGCATATCCCACAAAATTGTTCTTTCCCATTTGGAGTACACATAATCTGCATACTTCTTCCACAAATAACTTGTCATAATGTCACTTAGCTCAAGGTCTTCAGCACTGAAACAAAAGAGAGACAGGTCATATTAGCTAACACTATGTCAAAACTCAAAAGTTTTATGACATAATCTGCACAATACTTAGAGTGTGTTTGGATAAAAAAAACGGGAAGGAAAAGAAGGGGAGGTAAGGGAAGGGGAGGGAAGAGAAAGGGAGGGGAGGGAATAAAAACGAGTTTTCCTTCCAAATCTCTCAATGTCGGAGAGAGGAATTTCTCACAAATTAGTCCTTTCATCTCCCACCCCTCCAAATCCTTCACCCCCCTCACTTGGTATCCAAACAATTGATTTTTGCCATCTCCCTTCCCCTCCCCTCCCCTTCCCTCCTATTTTGGTTATCCAAACAAGCTGTTAATACTATTCTACAACTATAATTTCTCCGGCTACTACATTACTGAAATTGCACAACAATAAAATACAGAACACTAGTACATATATCAATAATGACAATAAACATCATAACTCATAAGGTCAACAACTGTATCATATCGCTGTTTTAACCACGTTTGTACCTTGAAAACTTATTTGAAAAAAAAAGAAGTATTTGATTTGAGTCATGTGACTCCGAATAAAATATCTCCAGCTAACAAAATAACCAACAATATTACAGAAGCATTTCAGTCACTCACGACTCTTCCTTACCCAACTTAATTACATATAAGTAACCAAACATTATCAAATCAAATCAATAAACAGAGAAAAAGAGAGAAAAAACATTATGAAAGAGCTAAAATCACCAAATTGAAACTCCTAACAACTTCCAACCTGGACCCGAAAGTAGAATCAATAAATAAGGAACACTAACACACAGTAGGGAATTGAAAAAACGAAGAAGGTACAGTAAGAATCCAGAAGATTGTTTTTCTCCATGAGATTGGTTTAGAGAGGACTCAGAGGCGAAAGAATCCAAAACCCTAATTGTCTACGATACTCTCTGTTTTGTAATCCAAAAAGAAGAGAATTGGTAGCATTAATTTACAAGTTGAAACGAAAGCGAGGGAAATAACCCAAAGAAAAACAGAATTTAAACTTTTTTAACCCTAAAGTATCAAAGCTGCAAGCATGGTGTATGGAGAAAGAGTGATGAAGCGGAAGATAGAAGAAGACCTGTTGGTAAGCTTCGGTGATAACAATTAGCCAATTACACTAATGGTAGTATTATTAAAACACATACTTAAGTACTCATCGGGTGTAAAAATGCCTGTAATTGTGATTTATACGTAGTTAAGGAAGTAAAGTACTCCCTCCGGGTCTCTTAATTACTTGCTATCTAAGGGATGTACACAATTTTGTGCGTAACCCGTGTGGTATAGTAGGGCATGTTACTAGTAAAGACTGAAAAGTTGGGAGTTTAGGCCAGAATAGTTCATAAACTTGAAAGTTTTGGACAAGATCATTTCCACTTTCTCTACCCCTCACTTGTTTCCTCTTCGTGATTATGGACTAGTTTTTATATATCTAACTACAGTCTAATTTATACAGCAACAAACCTTTTTAACTTGAAGTGTTCTCCCAATGGCCAATATATACACAAACTGAACCAACCTCATCAATTTTATACCCAAAATGGAGGTTCATCATTGTTAGACGCACAAATCTTATTGAAGTTCAATTTCTACCAATTGCCAACTCCCGAGATTAAATCAACTAAGATGAAATTCAATTTCAATACATCATTAATTAAAGGAAAAATTGTCAGAAACCACCTAATAAAGACACTTATTTTGAGAAAACCACCTAATAAACGTTTTATTATAAAAAACCACCTAATAAAACACTTTTTCTTTCAAAACACCACCACTTGAGACCAAATTAATAACTTTGTTAGCCCCGTAACCATTTATCGACAGATTAATAACTACTTAAGAGTCACTTGGGGTTGAATGCAAATGGAAGGAACTGATTACAAGGTTAAATGAGTTACTTATTTGATCTCAAATGGTGGTGTTTTGAAAGAAAAAGTGTTTTATTAGGTGGTTTTTTATAATAAAACGTTTATTATGTGGTTTTCTCAAAATAAGTGTATTTATTAGGTGGTTCTTGACAATTTTTCCTTAATTAAAACTACATTCATAAACTCCTCTTCTCCTACCAAAAGATGATAAGGAGGATGTGGCTTATGTAACTAAAATCATAAAAACCAATTAAAAAAGTCAAGATAATAATCATAAATTAACACATCAATCTCAGTTCTCACAAATCACAAACTCACACACCAAATTTAGAATAAATATAAAAAAGTTCAACTTTTTTATGAGAAAGAAGTGACAAGAGGAATCAAAAACTGACCTTGGCTGCTGCCTGCTCCTGCACTACTAGGTTGCTTCTCCGAGACTGCCACTTCCGCCAGCCGTTAGACCACTCACGCCTCCAGCTTCCCTGATTCTTCGTCACTCGTGAGACCGTGAACCAATCATAGACCTAAAGTGAAAACTGAGATCAGACAGACAGTCAGACAGTGTGTGTTGAGTTTAGTTGAGTGAACCTCGAATGGGACTGTATAAAGTGGCGGATCCATGATTTAAGGGACTGTCGTACGGATAAAATTAAATCAACACATATCCATTCAGATTACTAATTATTGAAGGGGTGAGGTACATAGATTTCAAACCATTGTTTGAAAAAACACTCATTTGGACAAAATTCAGCATTAATCTGTTTTTTCTTATCAAATAAAACAAAATAAACATATGTATATTTGGCAAAGAGAGAAAAACTCAATCTCTAGCTCCACCATTATTGTGATTAAATTTTTCGATGATTCTTGCTTGTATTAAAATTTCATCGAAAAATTTACTCGTTTACACCCTTAAATTGCTTTCTTACTAAGCGTAGAAAACAAAGTGTATCACTTATTTTAAAACGGAGGAAGTATATAATTCTAGGGTTCCATTTCCATTTGATGATTTGAGCCTATGTTCCTCAGACTCCGATAAAGTGTCTAGTCGACCTCCGGACGTTAGACTCGGCCTTTTTATTAAAAAAAATGTTAAGTGTTTGGTTTGAAATGAAATATCCAAGTGCAATATTGTGTCCTATACGAGTCGACATGTGACACCTTATTAAAGGTGTCGAAGTAACATAGATTTGAATATTTTGCGCACACAAAAGAATCATAAATTGACAAAATGACATGAATTACGTCCAAATTCCGAGCCAATGAGTTGTAAGGTAGAGTATATACATAAAACAAAAATTCTGTTATCTACCGGAATTCAAATTTAATTGATAGATCAAACTAGCAGATGAATATAATCTTATGATATGATAATTCAATTTTTAAACAAATTCAGAAAAAGAAAACTTACTAACCTTAATCAGTACGAGTGAGTGAGAATGGATAGACCAGTGAGGTTGTGCGCCAGCGACACCGCGACAAAACGGCCGGAAAATCGGAATGAGCTTTTGAGTGAGGGCAGATAGGGAGGAAATATACGAACGGGGGGTGTTAGTATTGCTCACATAGTCACATAGACCCATTAATGATGAATAGTTAGGGTCTTTTCTCTTCGGCCATATGAATTAAATCGAATGAAAAAAAGACCGAAGTGAGGTGAAATGAATCGGAAAAAATGGAGTTGAAAGTTTTGTTCTTTTGAACAGGATTAATTGGAAAATATTTTAGTTTAGTCCAGTTTAGTTCAGCTCTATTACAATATTTCAATTCAATTCAGATTATTTCAGTTCAGCTCCTCTGTTTTTGTCTCATAGTTACAGTTAGTTTAATTCAGTTTATTGCAGTTCAAAAGAACATAGCTTAAGAGTATCAGCTTATAATTAGAGATCTAATGAACTTTCATAATCAAAATCAGAAGAGATGCTCTAATCAAATGAACCATCCATACTCTCAAATAAGAAACATCAGGCGTGTATAAACTAGCAAGTAAAGTTAAACTCAAATTTGGTATATGCTCAAGTCTATAGTGAGTTGCGGCCGATCTTTGATTCTTTGCTATCAACCCTATCATTCATGCCATGTATGGCCACTTTAAAATTGTCAAGTATATACTTTTAAATTATTTATATTTCAAAAATCAATATATATTTGGATCGATATATAATATCCGTTCTTTATTAATTGCACTAATATTTTTTTGATGCGAATGAGGGAAAAAACCTGAAAACAACTACAAACTAAACTACACGAGGTGTCGTAACAACTACAATGTCCTCCCTAAGAAGATTCACAATCTCTTCTAAGGGATTATCAAAAAGTCTAACTTTTCTATTTGGTCATTAATTGCACTAATATGACTTTACACACTCCACTTTGACTTTGTTTATCATTGTACATAAAAAAGGACGATATGTAATCTAGCTTGCTTCATTTCAAAATATGAAAAAATGGATACCATCTTTTAGTGAGAAAACAAATCAGTGGTTATTTTGTCCAGACAATTAGGATTATGAGAGTCATGGCCTCATGGGTTCACGCACCTATTGGCCGAGAGTTCAAAAAACAAACAATCAGAAGTAAGATGTTCAACATTCATTCTTCTTTAGTTCTACTGAAACATGTAACATGAAGGATTTCTTCTTTTGAACTGAATAAAGCTGGACCGAACTGAAGTGAAATTAATCGAATTGAGGTGAATACAAAAATTTCTAAAATGAATGGAGCAGAACTAAACTGAAATTAATTGTAATTAATCTAGTTAAAAGAACAAGGCCGAAGCGCCGCAAACTGATACGAAATGCACTTGAAACCAATAAGAACGAAGATGACACTTGATTAGCATTATTCAACAAGCAATAAGGTTTCATAGGTTTTAAAATGTACATGGTCTCCCTTGAATGGGCTTACCAAGTTTCCATTGTTTCAATACCTTAAAAATAGTTCAAAAAATAAAGGGAAGACGACCAAGTAACCCATTGCTATAGTCATTCAAGCATTATGTTACATCAACAAATTCATTCCTCAATGTAATAAGAAACCGACTTTTAGTTAAAGATCCACCATAACTCGAGACAACACAATCCATTAGGGAGATTTCACTGTGGGTCACTGAAGAATCTGTTGAGACCTGGCATGATTTCAGCGCTCTGGGTGCGAGAAAATTTTCTGATGAAATGCTCTGCATATTTCTCTCCCTCTTGATGATTGTCCAAGACTCCAGCAGCTCGCTTTTCTTTATTCACCCTGAAAATTTCAAGGGGAAAAGGGATGTTTAGCAACGCGATGTATGAAGATTTCTGAATTGAGACCGTTATTTAGTCAAAAACTAACTATTTCTTTGGGTGCAAAGAAAGAGACGAGCACAACCGAGATAATAAATGACATAAGCACATCATGATATCACATCAATTCACTAGAGCTTATGTAGAAACTTGAGCTATTCCTGGTAAGCTCAAGAGCCTACCAAGTTTCTTACCAATCCAGTAAATCAGGGAAGTCCAAATCAATCTTATTAATACTGCACCACTATAATTCATTAACCGGATATTTGAAACAGGTCTACAGCCTACAGGTCGTAGAAAATCACAACTTGAGGGTTTATGAACTTGTTCATGCTCCTTCTCTCCCATGTGCCACACCACTAGAATCAGACAACAGGCAAAATTAATTGTTTTGCTTGTTGCTTTTAGCAAAGAGATTCTGATACCTTTTCTATAACCTACAAGTTTGCCCGTGATGGAGTTCACGCTCATCATATTTTTATCAAGAGCATTCAATGAAGCTTATCCCAAACGAATCAACTCATCAACACTATGATGAATCTTAGCCAGAACACTGTAGCAGAAACTCAAGTGCAAGAAAGTAGGTGCAAGCTTTATAGTCCATCACTTTGGGAAAGAAACGGAAGGAACAATGACCCTAGTCACCCTACAGTGTACAACTCAAGTCCAAACTCATTGTAGTCAAAATCAATCTTTCATATAACAATGTGTTTGCATCGCTGAAACTTCCAGCAACAAAAACCCAACATCCAGTTGAAATTCCCCATTTCTGTTTCGTAGATACTCGATAAAGACCTATAATTTCTGAATCTGATCTGGAAAATTGCCCACCAATAACGACCAAACTTTTTCCTCATCCTACAGCATTGGTTCCACAGCTTCCACCTTTACAAATTTAGAGTAGCAGTATATAATCTGACACTTTTGACATTGCAAACGTAGATGTACCAAAACTTATCAGCATTCTAATGGCACTATAAACCCCTTCCCCTTTTCCTATATAGTAAACTATATTTCTACAGCTTCTGATCAGGGAAATTGCACACAAATAATCACCCAACTTTTTTCTCACCCTACAACCACCTTTATGAATTTAGAGTAGTAGATCATCCAAGCTTTTGACATTGCAAATGTGGATGTACTGAATCATAAAGAGCATTCATGGAGCATCAACGACAACAAGCATGTTAATTATCTTTCCCCTGCCAATCATTCCCATCCATAGGTAATATATCATTCTTACTCAAGCTGTCAAAATACATTTTCTTGAATATCTACCATTCTTTATCCAGGAGAATGACCAAATTATCATATGAGCCTCGCCAAAATCTTTAATACACAAATTGGTGATTCTAAATACAGTTCAAGTCAAAGTTCTCAGTGACGTGATGCATTTCCCTGCTATTTCCCTCCTAAAACCCACAACTGATGTGCTACTCTGAAGTCATGTAGAATGAATTTGGAGGCTCATGGGGGTGGTAAGCACATGAGATACTAAGGGGAAAGGAAAAAAACTTGAAATTCTTCCTCGATTTTACTCACCTATAGAAGTTAACAGTGGCATCTTGAAACCCCTGTTGCTACAGGCCACAACAAAACACGTAATAGTATTAAGCTCGATTCACTTTACTATTTACATAAATTTGTAAAGCTGAGATTGTTTTTGCGGATGAGCAAAAGCTTGTTAACAGCTTTTTCTTGTGGTGTCCTTACTCCTTAATACTTATTTAGTAACATAGACTAAATATTTTCTTTGAATCTGCTCTAGTTGGTTCCAAAAGTTGCTGATTGAGCTTTATCGTCTGAACTCTTAGTGCAACATCAAGATGACTAGAGGGCAGACAAATAAAAAATATAGAAGCACCAAGAGTTCCTAGAAAGTAAAAGGTGTATGGATAAGGGAGTTTGGAGGGAGCAGGAGGGGAGGGAACGATCTATGTTCCCTTATTTGGATATGGGGGGAAATGTAACCAAATCGAGGAATCAAATTTTACTCCCATTATAAGAAAATTGAAACCCTCCACTCCTGAAACAAATTGGAAAGAAAGAGAAGCACACTTTTTCCGTCCCCTCATTGGCTCACTCCCATCCTCTCCTTCCCCTATCTTTCCTTCTGTAAATGCTACCCAAACACATCATAAGAGTACTTTAGATAATATGAATACCGAATTTCTAGGTGTGAAGAGGCTTGACTCACATTCTATGCAACCTAATATAACTACAGACAATATTCTTTCAAATCAGGAAGCCCAATTCAATTGCATGAAAACTAGACATGATAAACCACTCAGGCAACATAACATTCTAAGTTGCATAGCATATATTACATCAATTCATTTTGCAAAAGAAGTTGCAAGTAAACATAAAGACACTAACAAAGAACTATGTCACTCCAAACGAAATCTATCACAAAAAAAATTAACGATGTAACCCTAATGTAGACACAATCATCATTCTTGTGCCCAAAAAACTTTATTTTTTTGCACCATCCATTTAGTTAGAGATGACAACTTAGGGTTTCGGAATCGAATGAGCAGAAACGGACTATTAAGCATATACTCCCTCCTGCCCTTGCACACATTTTAAGGAAGCTATTTAAAGATGTAAACGAACATATTAAGCACGAGAATTTTAACATTAGTAACTTATAATTCCATTCTTGCTTGTATTAAAAACATTTTGATTAATTTGCTCGTTTACACTCTTAAATCGTTTCCTTAAAATGCATGCAATTGCCATTAAACCGTTACGGAGGAAGTACTTTGTGTGGCTTGCATGTCTTTTTTGTGCTTTGGAGTGGAGGGAAGAACTAACTTATTCATGTAAAGCAACCGCTTTATGCTAATTCGTTGGTGTTTTCCTTCTAACATTAAAGTACTTGTTTTGGTGTAAAAAGGAAACGAGAATAAACCTCAACCAAGGGTAAAACAATATGAGATATGAAGAAACACATATATATCCTAAGGGTAGAAGGCATGCTAACTACCCCCCACCCCTCTTGGAGATTGCATCAAATTTCAGAAACCAACTCAAATCATAATTGCCCGTGAAGATGCCTCAGTCACTCCACTAGAGACCCTAGAAGATCTCAGGATTCCAAATGGGGATGCGGTATTTGCTAATAGGACCCCTTACAACTTCCAATATGTTTAACTATTTTGTATAGGGTGGTGCAAGGAATTTGAGTAATTTTTTGGGTGCAAGAATGATAGCTTTGTGTGCATTAGAATTAGAGCTAGTTATATCTTTTGTTTTGTTGATTTGCTTCTAAAATGGGCAGTGCAACTTCTGTTTATTAATAGGGGGTTTCGTAGTCATCTGCCAGTTTTGACTTTATAGGTTAGTCGTAATTTCTATTGCAAAATGGATTGATGTAATATGTGATATGCAACCCTAAATAATATTATCATATCTAGTTGTTCATGCAATTGGAATTGAGCTTCTTGATTTGATAAAGTATTATGTGTAGTTATATTAGCTTCGCCGCAACTAGAATTTGGTATGCTGTATCGCAAGAGTACTTTCATTATCTAAACCCAAATATTCGTGTTTACATAATGTGGCTACACTTGCATCCATAAGATTTCTTCTTGAAAAACAAGAATTACCAGTGAAGAGCACTAGGCTAGCTTAAACATATCATATAAGAAGCATCAATAAAATAATAATTAGCCTCACAAATAACAGACCTAAACCCTCCCTCTTCCAAGTGATATCTAATCATACATAGTTGCACCATTTCACATATATAGTCATCCAATTTGTAAAAGGCTAACAAGAAATGGTAAAATTTAGAACACTAATGCCACCCAATCTACTCATGAAAACGACTATGCATACAACTTAAAAACCTCTTCGATCACTGACAAATCTCAAGCTAGAGAATTTCATCAGCAATTGGCACCTTCTCATTTCTATAAATCATAAAAGGCATAAGCAACTAAGACATAAATGGCAACGGGCATTGCTCTATCGAAAAGCACGATAACCTAATGAGATGTAAGTTTCCATGTCAAAACTTCAGGTAGTTTCATAGTGTATTAAGTTGCACGAAAACGGAAACGGGAAACTGAAACGCAGAAACGTAGAAACTGGGAAACGTTATTTTTCAAAATGAGGACACGTAGCGAAACGTGGGAGAACTGAATATAAATTAAAAAATTGGAGTAACTACATGTTATAGGAGGAAATAAGATAATGAGAAAGAATATATGTAAAATATGCCTCTTTTATAAGAGATTTAGTCAAATCAAAGGAAAAGAAATGGATATTTTGTGAGAAAGTTTTTTAATATTAACGAAACACTATTATACTTCTATTAGAGTTTCGGAAACGTTTCGCCAAGTTTCCGAAACAGAAGCGTGTCGAAAACGGGAAATGTTGAGTCTGAAGAGAGTTTCCGTGCTTCAACAAACAGGTAAGCAAGGAAGATCTCTATTACACAGGGGAACAGGAGGGGGACACCGAAACAAAAAGTTTACGATTATCCTATGATTTCTCTATAGAATTGCAATTTCTCCTAAACAGTGGACAACTAATGGAAATCTTTACAGTTTTCAACTGCAATTCTTTTTACAATTACATTGCAAATAAGTTCTCGCACGCACCGCTTGCATATAAAACTAGTATATACAAATGAAACAACAAAAAAGCTGATGAAATTCCTAATCATGATAATCACGACAATCTAATGAAGAGAATAGAGATATACAAATTCAGAAAGAGCTCATCGACAGTAAATTGCGGATATCCACACAAAAATTCACAAAAAAATGAATAAAAATCACAAAAATATGAGTGAAAAATCAAATACCTGACTTCAGGATTGATGCAAATATTACGGACGAGCTGAAACCCGCAAATTCCGACAGCAGCACCAACAGCCACAAATAGAGGATAAACCTACGAAGAAATTAACCTAGATTAGTATCAAAATAGTATATACACAAAAATCATATCATAAAATAGTAAATATTCAATCAGATCTAATCAGATCCGTTAATATTAAACGAGAAAACATGAGATTTCGAAGAGAGAGATAAACCTCGGGTCTAACCCACCGGAAGCCGCCACCCATTGTACTGAGAGAGGAGAGAGAAAGAGGGATAGAGAGAGAAAATTGGAGGAGTCAACAAACAAAACAAGCAAGCAGGACGTTTAATTTGGACATCTAAATTTGGAGAGACCTAACGCTTTTATAATAAAGAAAAACTTTGGTATAAAGAGGATGAATTATTGGATTATTGAAATGGGCGCCCATCTTGTTCTTGGAATATTCGTCAAATGACTCGAACCGGACCAGACTGGAACCTGAAAATTTTAAATTTGAAATTAGAGATCGGATTGGTTATAATTTAGATCTGGCTTGGATCGGATAGGCGGAGTGGACCGATAAAATATATACGATATATGATGGTGTATGAGTCACATGGTTTAAATAAGGGGAAAAATTATAGGGAAAAATCGACTAGAATAATCCCAATTATAATCATTTCTCTCAAAATAATCCCAACTATGAGCTATTTTAGCATAATCCAAACTATGGGGGTACCTTCTCAAAATAATCCAAATTCTTAATTCTACTACTCTGTAATAGATTACTTGCAACGATTTGACATAAAGTGTGAGTAGAAAATGTCTAATCGTTGCAAGTAATCTATTACGGAGTATATATAGTAGTCCCATAATGGATCATTGGAGGCAAGAACACATGAATTTTGGATTATTTTGGAAAGATACTCCTAATAGTTTGGATTATTCTAAAATAACTCGGTTAGGATTATTTTGAGCGAAACGGTTATAGTTGGGATTATTCCAGTCAATTTTTCCTTATTGTAATTTGTCTAATTATTAGTACATAACCGAATATATTAGGAAAGAAAAAAAAATTGTGGCATAAGATACATAATTTGTAAGTAAAGGCAAAAATAGTACCGGTCCGGTCCATAATCAGCAAATGGATCGAGTCGGACCGGAATATAGAAATTGGTGACTCGGAGACCATAACAACTAGTTTAGGTCTAATCTTTTCTGGTCCATTCTATTTTTCATGTCCGGACCGTTTTTTTAACAACCCTACTCACAACCATATTTTTTTTTCCTATAACGCGATAACGTAGATGAAATTCAATTTCACAATCTGTATATTATTATCCTTATGAAGTTTGATCGATTATATTAGATGGCATCCACATGAAATAACTAGTTTTCGGACTCGGAAGCTTAGACGATCCATTCTTTCCTTTATGATACATCTTAGTAGTTTAAGATAAGTAGGTTATTTTTTTAGGGGAAAAGCAAGTGCATTAACATTAATCAAAAGACAAAGAGTTGAAAATAAGATTATTAGCATGTAATTTTTGGTTTGATAAGAACATTAGAATTTTGACAGATCTATACTTTCATTTGGCAAATAATAAAAAATTCAATTCAAATGAGAGGATAAACTTAGCTTAATGACTTTCTGTCCTAAAAGTTTTCGTTTGATATATGTCTATTCAAAATGTATAATATATATGTGTAAGAACATTAGAAACTCTCCACACCAAATTGACACCACTAATAAATTGATACATCAGTTTTTCTTGTAAGTTATACATAGAAAATCCAATTACTCGATGCATGGCCCTTACACAGGGATAACTATTGATACATAATCCTTACCTTACGGATATTGGTTTTTCGGTTGCTAATTGATGAAAATTATGTTACCAAACCCTCAACTAATGACACATAATAGTGCAGAAGGGTAATTAAAGATATATTTAAGGGAGTCTATTTATTTTTCAAATTTCTTCAAAGGTTAAATGATCTACTAATAGAATATGTAAGCAAAAATGATGTAGCTTGGTATTAGAGTTATGTAGCTTGGTATCAAAAGTATATAACATTCTAAATGGTTGGTCATATGCTCAAACCGTCTTACATGCATTTTTTGAAATTTCGTGTGTGACATGAAGCGACACGTGGTTGCCTATTATGTTTGTTCACATGTAAATAGATATAATTTGCCTTGTTTTCTTTTTGCTGAGTCACTGCATATGCAATATTCCCACTTTTTGTGGGTAGTTGTTTGATATTAACATTATTTATGTACATTATCGTACTTGTCTCAACCTATTTTTCCAAAATAATGACATTTCATACTCTACTGTAATAAAATGTTAAAAGCATCAATTTATGCATTATAAACATGAAAATCAAAATATACAACCAATAACAAACCGAACAAACAAGTATTTTTCCATCATAAAAGATAAAACATAATATTGTCACAAATAACACTTAGTATTAAAATTATTAAATGTGGTCATTTCTACATAAACCAAAGGAGAAAAAAAATCCCCTAAACAAAACACAACGAGAAACACAGAGAGCCACACACGAAATAACCCTCGATAATTTCTTCTTCCTCCTCCTCCTTCGAGAGAGAAAGCTTCAAACCTCCATCAATGGCTTCCACAACTAACATAGCACTAATTCTCTCTCTCAAACCCTTCCAATTTCCTCAACAACATCAAAATCATCTTCCATTTCTCTCTCTTCCATCATCAAAACCTCTAATTTCTCCAACAACAGTTTTTTCTCGCCGGAATCGCATCGTCGGATGCCTCGTTTCCGGCGTCGGCGGTGGCGGATTATCCGATATTCGGAAATCGGAATTTTCCAGAGAATTCGCTGTTATTGCTACGATGTTGAAGCGAATCGAACCTCTTGATACATCCGATATTACTAAAGGAGTTTCTGATTCGGCGAAAGATTCAATGAAACAGACTATTTCTACTATGCTTGGACTTCTTCCTTCTGATCAGTTTTCTGTTTCTGTTAGGGTTTCGAAAGTTCCTCTTCATCATCTCCTCGCTTCGTCGATAATCACTGGGTAGTGTATTCATAATTGTCTTTGATTTGGTGGTGTTTTGAGTTTTTTTGTGTAAGATTTTGGTGTGGAAATGTGAGGTTTGCTGTGGTTTGGTGTTTAGATTGTAGAATTGCTGAATTTTGTGTGTTTGATGTTTGCTAGGAAGTGTAATGTTTGAGCTGAAATTTCCAGCTATGTTCGGTGAATTTGTTGATAGTTTTATAGTATTTAATTACAAGTGATTTGATTTGTTGGAGGATTAATACTATGTGTGAAATTTGGATGAGTTGTGTTTTGATTGTAGAATTGTGTAATTTCGTGTGTTCGATGTTTGGTAGGAAGTGTAATGTTTGAGCTGAAATTTCCAGCTATGTTCGGTGATTTTGTTGATAGTTTTATAGTATTCAATTACAAGTGATTTGATTGTTGGAGGATTAATACTGTGTGTGAAATTTGGATGAGTTGTGTTTTGATTGTAGAATTGTGAAATTTCGTGTGTTCGATGTTTGGTAGGAAGTGTAGTGTTATGTTTGAGCTGAAAATGGTGAATTTCTAGATAGCTTTATACTAGTATTCAATTACAAGTGCTTTGATTTGTTAAAGGATTAACACTAAGTGTGAAGTTTGGAAGAGTTGTGTTTTGAATGTGGAATTTGTGTGTTTGATGTTTGGTAGGAAGTGTATTGTTTGAGCTGAATTTTCCAATGAATTTTGCTATATTTGTTGAATTTCTAGATATATTTGTACTTTTTATTATCAAGTGTATTGATTTGGTAGAGGATTAACACTATGTGCGAAATTTGGATGAGTTGTGTTTTGAGTGTAGAATTGTGGAATGTCTTGTGTCGGATGTTCGGTACGAAGTGTAATGTTATGTTTGAGCTGAAATTTCCGGTGAATTTTTCTATGTTCGCCTGTTCGGCAAATTTGTAGATATCTTTATAGTATTATTTTGATTTGTAAGAGGATTAAAACTATGTGAACTTTGGATGATTTGTCAGTTAGATTGTAGAATTGAGGAATTTGGTGTGTCCCATGTTTGGTAGGAAGTGTAATGTTTGAGCTGAAATATCCAATGAATTTTGCTATGTTTGGTGAATTTATAGATATTTTTATGTTATTTATGTTCAAGTGTTTTGATTTGGAGGATTAACACTATGTGAACTTTGGATGAGTTGTGCTTTGATTGTAGCATTGCAGAACTTGTGTGTTCGATGTTTGGTAGGAAGTGTAATGTTTGAGCCGCAACTTCCAATGAATTTTTCTATGTTTGATGAATTTCTTGATATATATATATATAGTATTTTTTAATTCAAAAGCTCTTGATTTTGTAGAAGATTAACACTATGTGTGTGAAATTTGGTTGAGTTGTGTTTTTGATCGTAGAATTGCGGAATTCCAGATAGTCATATGTTGATGAAATGGCTTTTTAGGAGGACATTCCAGGGAATTATGTATCTGAAACGGGGGGGGGGGGCAGTTAAACTGGATAGGAAATGCTTTTCTTTAGAGATGAGTTCGATTAAAATCATGTTTAAGGACGAGCTTGAGTTATTTGGATAGGAAATTGCTATATTCAGATATCTAGATGTTATTGGGGATCAATTTTAAGGAGTATTCTCAGTGGATTGTGATTCGGATTGTTAAATTGATGATATTCAAGAATTTTTATTTAGTTATATTTTTATTTTTTATGAAATGATGGAATATAATCTTTGGTAGGACATTACTTCTATTTTCACATTGGTGTGTTCAACGAATTCTGTTTGGACCGAAATTCTGAATGTTGATAGGAATGCTATCTTTGAAGAAGAACCTGGAACTTGTTACATATGATTTATTTGATATTGAAAGGAGGGAGTGCAGTTTTGTAGACTAAACCTTAGTGAACTGTGTGTGTGATTTTGTAGTAACAAATTTCAAATTGGTTGGTTTCCATAAGGATGCAATGTGTAAATGGGTTATCTATAACTTTCATTTGCCATAAGCAGATTGCCAAGTTGTAGTTCTATTCTTTATAGTTGCATTCTTTTGCTCTTCTTGTTAGATTGTGACAGCGTGTTTAATTCTTACATTGCTTTGATACTAAAATGACATTTTTTGGTAGGAATAGCAATTTATTCATGATAGGAGATACTAAAAAGGTGCCATAACTAAACTCTATCTATTTATTCATGATAGGTATACGCTGTGGAATGCAGAGTACCGTATATCACTGATGAGAAATTTTGATCTGTCTATGGATAGCTCGGATTCACGCAATTTTGAGGAGGGCAGTGAAGCTTCTGGGTTGGATTGTGAGGAACATAAGTGTGAAGGGGCAGATGTTTGTATTGATCTAGGTATACATAGTCCTGAGCAGACTACTTCTCATAATTTGAAGGGTTTGTCTCCAGAAGCTTTGAGATACATCCAACGGTTAGAAGCAGAGTTGAGCTCTGCAAAGAAGGTGAGAAGCTTTGCATTTGGTGCTGTTTAGAAGCTTATCTTGCCTTTTTGTGTCATGCTCTATTCTGTGAGGGGAGAATTTTTGTGTTTTTTAGAGGAAAGTCGATAAAAGGCCTAATTTTTTAAATCAAAGAAGCAAGATCAACAAAGTTTTGGGGGAAATACGATTCCGAAAATCTTTGCTCCACCTCCGAAGGTCGAAATGAGCTAAGAAATGAGAAACCTTATTTCTATCATGCTTAATAAGCAACCAAAACAAACTATGAAATTGCGAAGAAAAAGCTAAAACACAATCCATTATTAAAGGGAAACTGCTCTGCCCTGATGACTTGGTTTTCAAAACTTGTATAACAGCAAGACAATCACTTTCCACCTCCAAGTCTTTGTACTCCATTGCTAGCACATTCTGCATGGCCCATGACACTGCTTTAGCCAGTTTAGCCTCCACATGTTGAACCTCTTATTCTTCCAGCACTTGCCAGACCCCACAACCCAAAACCTGGAGGTGAAAAAAGCTATTCAACTCATGTGTACAAGAGTTAAGGCAGTTGCTTAATATAGCTGGAGTTCATCTGTGCTCAGTTTATTTTGATACCTATGTTGAATCTGTGCTGGTCTTTTGTAAGAGAATGAAACTCAAGCCTAAAGGCAATCATATGACTTTCTAATCTTTAGGAACAAATCGTATATAGCAAAGTTGATGTATTTCTTCTGGTGATCTAACCTTTAACGACTCAATATGTGGACTCGTTGCTTGTCATTTCTACTAGTGGCTAAGAGACCTAATATTTAAGTTAGCTGGGCTCTATATCCTTTTGGGGTTACAATCTGGGAACCCGTGCTAGTTGTGAGGGGTAATTCTCTCAATTATCCCTATTTTGGGGTTACAGGCTACTTTTCTTCCTACCTATTTTGGGTATGATATATGGGATTACATTTAGACCCCATTGGTTCTGATTGCTCTGGCAATAATTTCTACACATTCTCTTGATTTCTTCCCAGAAATACATTTCATGCTGTGCCCCAATCCTTCATAGTTTGGACAGCAATCATGGTGGACAAAGCCCCCCTCGTAGTTTGGACAGCATGTATTAAAACTGAGCTACAATCCTTCATAGTTTTTTCTTTTTGAATAAAACTAGAGGATGAATAGATCATCATGCTGTAGGTTTGTATGTAAATTAAACATGAGGATCCTAAGACTTCGTTTGGACAGCAATCATGGAGGGGAATGGTAGGAAGGAGAGGCAAGGGGAAGGATGGGTAGGGAAGAGTGAGCTTGCATCCAAATGTTTTGAACAACTTAATGATTTAGTTTATTAAGAGGGGAAGGAAATTGAATCTTCCATTTTCTTTCCTTTCCCTTCCTTTCTCCTATGTTTTATCCAAACAAGGGAAAAATGCCCTCCCTTTCCCTCCTCGATTCCCCTAACCGAAGTACCGAACACATTCTCAAGTACTTCTTCAAATAACGTCATGACAGTTGATTGAGGAAGTTGTGTATGTAATAAGAGCTTACTCCAGAAAAAATTGGGAGTAGGTAAACACTGCCGGATTTATATTGAGTGCTGGGAAACTGTCATGGCATCATGTAAACCTCAGTAACTACTACAAAGAACTATATATATGCAGGTCGCAGGACATGTTGGGACCTGGGAGAACTGCCTTCATTATTGTTCTACATTCAAATTGCATATATCCTCTCGAGGGTCTTGTGCATAAAAAGGCGACTTGAGGGACAGGATGTTTAAGTGCAATAATGTTTGTCAAATTCAATGTGTATGTTGTGGGAAAATGGTGTATGCTAATCTTGTGAACACATTGTTTCAGGATCTAGATGCTCAGAAGCAGGATTTTTTGCAAAGCGAATCTAATAGGGGTAATAACAATAATTTGTTGGAGTACCTCAGGTCCTTGGAGTCATCTATGGTGAGTAATTGAGATTTCGAGCTTTGTGGTAGTGCTTTCTATTGGATTCGAATATGTTTGTGGTGAAAGAGTGCAAGTGATTGATGTTATATTTGGCATATGCAGGTGTCTGAACTCTCACAACCATCATCCGTAGAGGTAAAAGAAGTAATTCACGAACTCGTTCAAAATACGATGCAGAGATTTTTCAAAGATGACCCTATGTCTGAACCCATGGAGAATATGACCATTGCAAGTTTGAAGGATCACCAACTTGGTAGCAGTGAAAAAAGTGAAATGATCACCATTTCTAGGGATCACTTGGCGAAACTTCTCTTCTGGTACGTAATTTCTTGCTTTGTAATTTCCTATTAGTCTAGAACTTCGACATGTACCTAGGTTATCAAATTGCCATTTCCTTTTTCTTTTGCTTTACTAGTATTTACACTTCCACTGATTTGCGTCTTTTTTTTTTTTAAAATAAGAATTCGAAGATCATGACACATATTACAGTCATCTTTGAGCAAAATATGAGTTGTATCAACTTCTCTTTGATCTAGTATTAAGTCGTGTTCTGTTCGCTGGCAGGTGTATGCTGTTAGGTCATCACTTAAGAGGTTTGGAGAACAGATTACACCTAAGCTGTGTTGTTGGATTATTGTAAAGAGAGCATAAATAACCAATGTATATTCCCTTTTTCCCATCTCAGAGGGAGTTTGTTGTATTCTTCCTGGCGAAAGTGTACAATCCATGTTTATTATTCGAACATTCCTTCATGATAAATGAGTTAACGAGAAACCCTGCCCATTAACAAGCAATCACATCCGCGATCCATTTAATCTCCACGATCCAGTGCTTTTGTACATATAAGGTTTATCTCTTCTCTCTTAAACAGGAAATCTTTGTCTGATTGAAATGCCGAATTGGTCGCCATAAGTTGTCATATAATATGGTCCTGGAAGGTTTTGTGTAAGAATCTTTCTAGAACTAAAAATGTAGTTCTAGAATCAAATTGAACTGATAGATTTCCATTGTCATATTTAGTACGAATCCTCCCTTAAAAAATACACGATAAAACTTTTATGATGAAAAAGATGGAACTAGTCATATGGATTATATGAGGGGAATGAATCTACTACTCAGGTAATTGAGCTTTGGCTCGTTTATACGAACCATAAGACAATTGCTTTCCTTAACTTGGAAGTTAAAATTTGATGAAAATAGGATGTTGAAAAAAGTAGTCATATTTCCAAATAATACTATATGATTGGATGATCCTTTATACTTCCTCCGTATCGTAAAGAAAGAGGATAGTGATATACTGATAGTGATATGCTAATATTCACGAAATCAAATCCTTTTAAAAAAATAAATCGAGTGGAGGGAGTAGCTTTTTCTAAATGGTGAATCCATATCCATTATGCACAACGAAGATGGTAAATTTGTCTAATTACTGGAGTATTAACATCCATACAAACAAGCAATCACCAAGAAATGAATGAATCACAGGGTTCATTTATTTCCTCAGCTAATTCATCCCTAAGTCTGTAAAACTCTGAACATGAACTTTAAAGTCCTAAGACTTTCAAACTGTGTAAGCAACAATATACTATCTCTTAAAATCATGTATTCTTGCTCCAAGAGTGATTCATCTGAACTGCTAACTCCGAATCTCCATTCACAGAATATACCGCTTTCTACACCCAGGACAGCGACTATCCACCTCGAGTATCTTCTTATGACAAAAGAGGCAAATCCGAAAACCACAAGGGCACGGTAGGAAACTCAAGTCCGTTACATCGAAATCTTCACAACAAATCGGACAAGCAGAAGGACAAGGAGAAAGACCCCATTTTGAATTCAGCTTATTTTGATTATACTGCTGCTTCAAAATGCTAGGCAAGCTTCTAGGCCGATCAACATCATCAGGGCTCCATGCTCGACTGCTCTGTTGATACTGACTATTTATTGCAGAAGTTCCTGGTATTATATCTGATATCTGCTTATTGTTTTCTGCAGCCAAAGCATCGGCCATAGCCTCCCAGTCATCTGAGCACTCTTCATCTCCGTCTTCCTCACTGCAACTACTGGAGCAACTACTAGAGCAACCCCTATTTAAACCATAGCAAACCGAGCAACTACTAGAGCAACTACTCGATATCTTATGCTCGTCTTTTCTTGCATCCACTTGTGTTTCAAGCCCTTCATGGCCATTTGGTAAAGATTGGTAGAGTGCTCTTTCGATTATGCTTATCTCCACATTGTGTTCTTTGTTTTTGACTGTACCAACAGAGCCAAAGGCAATATAAACATCATATCAGCAAAACAAGATCATGAGTGCATTGTTTAAATCTACAACAAAAACATCTAATTGGCAGACTAATTGTTTTGGTCTTCTGTCACAATTAACTCTTTTATCCCTTTCTCTGAACCCTAAGGTAACTTGAATATCTTCAAAGAATATATTCAACTAACCAACAGAGCTCACGGTGTCTTCTCTTCACTTAAAAAAAAAACAAGTTCCAGTCTAATTAGGTCGACTCGGTCCAATCAAGTGTAAACATAAGGTGAAACTAAAGGTAATCAAGTCCGGTCTTATAAGTTCATTTCAGATAAGTTTACATGGGAAAACACACCATAACCCTTTACTTATGTTCTGGTCTTTTCATGATTTTTGGCTTTCCCCAATATTTCATAACCTAAAATATCAAAAATCAACAAACCAAAAGAACTCGGTGTGCCTTCTTTTTACCTTAAAAAAATAACAAGTTCTGGTCTAGTAAGATTGAATCGGTCTAATCAAGTGTAAACATAAGGTGACATTCGAGGTAATCAAGTCCGGTCTTATAAGTTTCTTTCAGATATGTTCACGTGGGAAAACATACCATACCACCCGGTCTTATTGGTTCATTTCAGATAAGTTCACGTGAGAAAACACACCATAACCCTTTACTTATATTCTGGTTTTTTCATAATTTTTTGCTTTCCCCAATAATTCTTAACCTAAAATATCAAAATTCAACTAACAAAGAACTCAAGGTTTCTTCTCTTCACCTTACAAAAAAAACAAAACAAGTTCTGGTCTAATTAGGTCGAATCGGCCCCATCAAGTCCAGCCAAGTGTAAACATGCTTGAAATTAACATAAGGTGAAATTAGAGGTAATCAAGTCCGTTCTTGTAAGTTCATTTCAGATAAGTTCACATGGGAAAACACATCATAACCCTTTACTTATGTTCTGGTTTTTTCATGATTTATGGCTTTCCCCAATATTTCTTAACCTAAAATATCAAAAGAACTCAGCGTGTCTCCTCTTTACCTTAAAAAAAATACCAAGTTCCGGTCTAATAAGGTCGAATTGATCCAATCCAGTGTAAACATAAGGTGAAATTAGAGGTAATCATTGTCCGGTCTTATAAGTTCATTTCAGATAAGTTCACATGGGAAAACATACCGTAACATCTGGTCTTAGAAGTTCAATTCAGATAAGTTCACGTGAAAAACACACCATAACCCGTTTACTTATGTTCTGTTTTTTTCATAATTCTTGGCTTCCCCAAGATTTCTTAACCCAAAATATCAAGAAAGCCATCAATCAAAATCCCTCTTTTATCAAATTTTCAACATCTCATATAAACAATATAACAACCAAAATTACAAGAAAGAAAAAAGAATGATCATACCTTGACATAAATTCCGTTCATTTCTAACCTCAACCTTATCATGTTTTGATTTCGCCTGTTTCCTTCCCTATTTTTCATCAATCAAACAAAAATACCCATAACACAAAATCATCATCCTCATTCAAAAAACTACAAAATAAATTTAGGAAAAAACAACAAAAAATAAACAATTATATATGCCAAAATCACACATCAATAGGTGTTATTAATTCGAAATATATTCATATTGTTAAATTCTTATACATATCAATAGGCAATAGAGTGCATATATCATTCTCCAACATATATTATATGATCAAGATCAACTAAAAATTGAATTTTTTTTTCAAAAAAGAATTATGTAAAATACATACCCTGTTCTTCTTTGCAGAGTTTTTCAATGCAGAAACACGAGCATTAACAATTCCATCAAAACCCATTTCTGTAAAAAATTCGCCTTTTAAAATCTTAAAAATCAGAGAGTTTTTGGACGAGAAAAAAAGAACCCGAATTTTTTGTTGGGAGAAGAGGAATTAATTAATGAGTAATAACGATGTTGATGTAAAATGAAAGAGATGGATTCCTTAGATATAGCGCAGCACGACTCTATAGCATAACGACGGCCACATACAAAGGTTACACTCTATTACACAACTATAGAGACGTGTTACATCACATGGGCTATTAGAGTTGGCATGTGAATGAAAGGTGATTAAAGTTGGTCCGGCCTGAATATAGATTGATTTGGACAAGAAATTTTAGACTCGACTCGAATTTTGGTCAAAGAGGGTTTCGACATATTATGTGGGACTATTTAGCTGAAGGTATCAAAGCCGGTCCCGACTTAAGTTGGGCTCAATTGGGAATTTGTTAGGTTCCACCGTTATTTTGATCACCTTTAATTTGACCTTGTCTGTTCCTAATGATTTGCCTTATAACGGTTGTCATATTTATTTATTTTTAATCTTTACGGGTCACTCACAGGGGCAGAGCCGAGATTCGTATATTGAGGAGGCCGAGATCCGTATGTTGTCTACACTTATTTAATTGTATGGTCTAATATCATAAAAGTTAGAGATATAAAAAGCTGTAAAATATGTGTGCCCAATGAGTTGAATTCCTGATTACTAACATATTCTTCAACAACATGTAATTTAACACTTGAGCTAAAATCAATTCCGAGAATATATATACATATTTAATATTTAATTTCAACCATGGGGGAGGCCATGGCCCCCCACTAGCCCCCCTTGGCTTTGTCCCTAGTCACGTAGGCTTAATAACCTTATTGTTCGGATTATTTTACCCATTGAATTTGGGTTAACTTTTTCAGTATGAGATAATTATTTCAGAACATTTCAAAATTAAAATCTAGACATTTAAAAGGAGACGGAAGAATGTACTCGCACATCAGTACATATGAATATATGGTAGTAACGTTTTAGGGCTTTCTATAGCCAATCAAGCAGCAAATTGCTTTGAAAAATGTAGCTTCTAGTTAAGAATTAGGAGCACAACAAATGTGTGATCACTAGTACGGAATACATCATAAAATTGTTCTTTATGCTACAATAAAGGAATTTTTTTTGGTGTAGACAATAAAGGATTTTTTTTGGTAAGTGACCGAACCCCGCTCGAGTTCTCATGGGCCAAACACTTGAGAATAGGGGAAAAGGGTAAGGGGAATCCCGACCCTTAAAGTGCCTCTAGTGGAAAATGATCCATCAACCTCATAATGCTCTCCTTACCACTAGACCAAGTACTACTTAGTAGACAATAAAGAAGTTGACTGGACTCATGTTCATCCTTCATAGTGTGGTGTAAGAATTGAAGAGACCCTATGAATGTGCAATATCAAAAGAGCAGTAACTTCCAAAAAAATTCTGTGCTTGAATTTGCCCTTTATGCACCTAAACAAATCCCAACACCTATGAAGTTTCTTTATCAAGAACATATATCAACATATCAAACTAAATTGGTCTTTTATTTGCGTTGTGTGCTTGAAAGATAGATATGCACGAATATGTCATATTCCATTTAGATTGATAACCATGAGATTAGATGACAAATAACAACCCAACTTTTTCATGAACTTTCTGTTGACTTCTAGAATTCTACAAAAGAGAGACTTGTAGAAGAATCATTTGTCTTTTTTTTTCTTCCTTCCAAAGGTTAAATTCGTTTGCCCACTTCGTCGTAAGATCGTCCGATCAAAGTTAAACGAGCAAAGATAAAAAAAAAACATACGCGAACTTAGAAAAATAATGTTCGAAACAGATAAAATTTTCAAGAAGAATAATAACCATATGATGATATGATAATTCTGTTAATTGTCAGAAAATCTAGTTTCTACATTCTGTATATTCAGTTTCATCTAGATCACAGTATCCCTGGGTCAAACTTAAAAAGGTTCCACTTCCAGGAACCAACTACAAATAATGACAGCTAAAACTGAAGATTGCAATACCTATGAACACAGGGGATTACATATAGAGAAACATATATAATCACACAAGTATATTACAAGACCATATTCATAGGCGACTGTTTTATGTACATGTTCTTGCCCAATCCGTAAGCGCAGAAGGGCAGGCTGACTCCCCCCTCCATTCATAGACACTTGCGCTCTATTCCGGGCAAGATAAGATTACCAGGTGAAAGTCATCATATATGGGGCATCATCGGGTGTCCACTTTATGTGGTTAGAACCTACAAAGATCGCAAGAGATGTGAATTGGCATTACATACAAGTAAAACAATGGATAGCTTTAGGCTCGTTTAGCATCACTTACATTAATCACGTTTAATTTGACCACTGAAAAAAACCTAGAAACTACTTTTCCTAGTTTCCATATAACACAACTTTAAAAAATTGGCGGCATAAAACTAGAATCTACTTTTTCTCGTTCCCATACATTGAAATTTAAAACTTAAAAACAAACAAAGTCCCTTAAGCTAAATTTGAGATAGACTTGCACAAAACGTCCCTTGAAATCATGGACAAAAACTAAGCTAATTAATTAAGCTAGATAGCCAAACTCTTCATAGAAGTAGAACTTTGCTATATGGTAATATTGGTTGAATTTTAGTCAGCTAAGCTTTTGTCCATGAGTCTAAAGAGGCAATTGTGTAAATGCATTGGGGAAAAAACAATGATCAAAATACAACACACCTGAATATTACAGCATCTGTACGAGTCGTAATTTACTGGCATTCTACAGATAAAAATCGGTGGAATCGGTGTATCCTTGCTTGATTTCGTCTCATACTGAGATCTGCTTGCATATTTTTCCTTTTAGTCTTTGCTCGGAAAAAGTAATCTTCGGTGTCCAAAACATAGGATATCTGTAAGAGCATAACAGCATGATCACATAGAAAAGGCATATGCACAATACTCCCCCTTTCCCTATTAGTTTTCCCCAATAAACTAGTTATTTATTTAATTTTTTGTTGCGTAAAATTGATAAAAGACAAAATTGTAGGGTCATGTAGAGTAGATGTGAGAACAAAGTGGTGGTCCCTACTCCTTAATCTTTTGGGGATAGTTAAAAAAGGAAATTGGAGCAAACAAAAGGGAACAAAGGGAGTATGATTAAGAGTGGGCGTGCAATGCAACCATGGTATCAAGCGCAAAAAAAACAGCATTCAGAAGCATATTAGGAGGATGGCGTTTATTAGTAAAACAGAAAAATAGGAGAGGCTTTCAAATTTTGCAGCCTTGCAGGTGGGGCCAATGTTGAGGATGGTCAAGAATGCCAGATACAAGTGTGATAGAAAGCAAAGTAGCAAAAATAAATAAAAATACATTGACAACTCTGATCATGTATCATATAAAATTCCATGAGCAAGCACAGAGGAATAGTGAGCAGGGTTGACGAGAAGAAGGTAACCCAGTACTTGCGATAGCATGGTGAAATGTATGAGAATAACAAATGAGATGCTTTCCACAAAGAAGATTCACCAAACAAACGAAAGATGTTGTTAAAAAAAGCTAACCAACAGACAGGCAGAGTACCGTGTACAAGCGATCACAAAGTGAAAAACATACCTTGGAAGAACAGCAGGCTATTTTACATTCCAATCCATTAAATACTTGGACGCCTTCCATGGCTTTTGACGTGGCCAAATGTTCATCATGTCCAGCATAATTTCTCTTGTTCCTGCAGTGGAGAGCAGATCAGCCAATATAAATAGAACGTCTTAAAAGAGGGAAAAAAACATGCAGCAAACACTTAATCTCAGCAGGATAATGTAATCACAAGAGCACCCCAACCCAACCCTCTTTGAAATTCCTACACCCAATATTCAAAGAGAGAGAGAGCTTGTGAGAAGCAAGAACATGAATGAAAATTTTAAAAATTCAAGCACCAGGCAAGAAAGTTTCAAGTTTTAGTAAAATGCAAAAATACGAGTAAAGTACCTCTGCAGCATAATTCCTTGAGATTCTTTTCTGCTGGAGACAACTGAGAGAAAATCAGTAAACAGATACGCTGCAAAATTAGGTTCTATAGAAACTGCCACCATCTCAGGCTTCTCATTTCCGTTGTCCATCAATTGAATCGACAGGCGACCAGGGGAAGAAGACTACAGGACAAAGAAACAGCAAAAAAGAACTGTCAAACCAATGCACAACATAAAAATATCACAAGCAGTATTCTAACTGGTTTAAAGTAAGTGCAAGAATCTTACAAATTCAAATCGATATATATTGTCCTCGTGTAATAGAACACGTGCATTTTCATGATAGACAGAATCAACAAACTTTCCAGGTTTTCGTGATTTTTCATACTCATACAGTTGGAGAAGTTTATTGTCCATCTCATCAGTCGCAATAGCTTGAAGCTGTAGAAAGGAAGTAAATCAGAAAGGAAAAACTTCAAAGTAGTTCTTTCCCTCGTATAATTGTGAGGAACCCATACCTGCTTAACGAGTTTATATATTAATTTGTCTAACGTAAATAACACATATGATTGATTTCCAAGGATAGCCCGACAATCATCCTCAAACTTTGAATTATCAGAAGTACCATCAAGCAAATAGTAAAGGGCAGTCATAAAACTGCAAAAAATAAAAATGAAAGCAATTAGTGAGTTAGCACAATTCCATTGACTGTCAATTGTCAAATAAAATCTTCATTACCTAGTATATGGACCCAAAGGGCTAGCATCTTTCAAGTTTCTCCATTTTGTTTCAGAGGATGTCAAGTTTGTTTTAGCAGCAAGTATCCTTTCATAGAGTATCTGGCAAGACAACATCACAGATCAAGTAACTCTAATGTGTTTTTACTTAACAACAAAAGTAAAGCAATTGTGACTCTAAGATCCACAAGAAATGGGTTACAACATAACATCAAGAGCAACAGGAAGATGTCTTACTCGATGAAGCCTAAGTAGGACATAGAAATTATCATTTCCGTAGAAAACTCGAGAATCACCCTTGTTGATGTCTTGAGAAACCAAAGACACATGTTTTGCAAGAGGCTTCACCGACAATAAGAATCGTTCAGATAAAGGCAACGTGCTTGCATCGCCACCTGAAAAGTGCACCTCAGCTTCACCTTCACTCTCAACCTTACCTTCAATCTCCTCTCGTTCAGCATCTTCCTCTTCTTCGTGCTCTTCCCTAGAGCACTCATCACCAGCAGATTCACTGCCAGACATATCATCACCTGCCTCCGATGCATTTTCACTGTCTTCATCATCTGCATCATTCTCTACTCCAGCATCCTCGCCATGATGCTGATTTTCAGTACTATGTTTTACTTTGGGCCCAGCTTGTGTACCTGCATCATATGCAGCAGAGTTGTCGTAGTCCATATCACCATTTGGTGACAATTCACCTTCTTCCTTTTCACCTTTGGGATGCCCTACAGATTGTTCAAGATGTCGATTAACTTTAGAGCCTTGTGTGAAGTTTCCATTGGCCAATGTGGCAACTGAAACGCCAGTAGTCTGCATGTCATCAAAGGGCAGTAAAGAACATATGTTAAAGGACAAAAAGATAAGCTAACTAAAATTTTCCTACAAAGGAACTGCATACAGAAACATGAGTTACCACTGATCTTGCTTGGATAGCATCAATGGAAGATTTGGGATCCTGAGCATTCTCATCAACATTAGCTGGCTTCAACATAATTGATTGAGGACCTTCAAAAATTAGGAACCCAGTACAGTTAAAGAAAGCCACAAGGCTTCTTAAAAAGTAAAATGACGAAGGATATATTTTCCAAACTTTGGTGTAAGCAATAAACTAGATTAAGGAAGATATATTTCTGATCCTATATAATACCAACCTGATGCTAATTCTGCATTGCTTCTACCATGGTGGCTTTCTGCACCTGCACCATTTGGAGGTGATGCACTTGAACTGAGCAACCGGTCTGATGGTCTATCAGCTGCACCAGTGTCATTCATCGTCATTGACTGGGCGTTAAATGACGAGCCTTCTTTACCCATTGTATCTGATTCAGAGAAACTAAGCTCTCTTGTTGTAGCATCACCATTAGCTGTAGCAGCAAGAGAATTTTCTTCTCCGTGGACTTTTGGCTGTCTAGGGTTCGCAGTGGCATCATCCGTTGCAGGACTCCCAAGCACTTCTGATATGAGACCATTTCTTACTGGCCGTTGCCGAGATTTAACATCTTCAATGCCTTCAGTAACACGAGCCCGACAAATAACACCCAGCATTGGCTCCAAGAAAGTAGTCCAAAGCTTCATAACTTTGTTCAACTGCTCTTTGGTTGTTAAAACCTCCTCACATGAGAACTTTATAAGTTTATACAAATCTTCATGGATATCACTATCAGAATATTCAAAATCGAAATGAGAGACCAAAGGCCTTTTGTTTCCAGCAGCAACTGCCAAAAGCATGTCATCCTCTTTCTGCATATTCTCTTTAATTTCTTTGATCTCCGCAACCAAAGCTGTAATAGAGAAGGTGTTATAGAAGACAAAAAGAATCAAACAACATAGTAGTAAAAGTTGTGCTATCCTTAAGTACAATATTTTTGTGGCCTAATGTTCTTTCAAATACTAAGAGTCTAGGAAAAATACATATTCTGCAACAGCTCAGAAATAAATCCTGCAAAGTTATTTTCATGTTGCTGATTTGTTTTAATAAAAACACCTTCACATCCTTCAGAATTTTTGTGTAGCTAATAGTCAAACAGCAGATAAAGTTTTAAAAACTCAATATGGGAAGATATTCTTCTGTGGTATTAGTTGACATTGTGAAAATGTACAAGAGTGCTGACTAGCTCAATCTAGCAATTCTAGAGAAGGAAGAACGCCAAGCCAACATGCACTCAACTCAAATGCATACAGGTATACATTGTATGACACATCGGCAATAGTCTGAACTGCATAAAATAACTCACCCTTCGTGCTCAAGTTCTTGGAATCTTGCTGCTTGAAATAGAAGCTCCTATGATCAAGTGACTTGTAGTGATTTTTGGCATAGATTTCAGACCAAACCTTGTTAAAGTCTGTACGACATTTCGTCCACTCTTCTTGTTTCTGCTTAAGCCGAGTTAAAATTACAGGCAACGCAATAGCTTGATTTTTACGCAATATGTCCATGGCATCCAACCCATGATCACCATAAAGGCGTTCCATGCACCTCAGATTAAGAGCTGTATAAGAGGAGAAATAAATGTATAAAGATAAAGGTATCACAATTTTTTTAAACAAAACAGGATCTTTCTAATAGATTACTTGACAGGTCTACAACATAAGGTTCCAGAGAAAAAGACCATACGTGTAAAGTAGTCCTCGATGCGAAAAGGACCATCTGTACTGATATTGTTGGTATTAATATTGTTCAGTAAATCTTCTGCACGTTTGGCAGTGGAGCTCACGGACTCCAGAAGCATGTCCAACTCAAATCTGAAGGCACCAGATAGAGGTTTCTGATTCAGATCGAGTATCTAGGAAAACAAAATCATTTACATATAACCTAAAAATACAACCAAGTCAAAGTGCGTTGCCATGTCAACCGTAACACGATCAACAGAATGGCTCGCATCGACAAGTGGAAGCTTGTCGTGGCATAAAGCATAATTTTGACTTCAAATTTCAATAGGATAATAGAATAACACAAGAAATTTGACCAATGATTTTAAATTAGAAATAGTAAAGTTAAAGCAAAAAAGTGCATATAGAAAAAGTGCAACAGCTTACCTGTCATCTTCGCATCGAAAAAGGCTTTCCTCATATTGGTTTCTACGCATGTGTTTAAAAGAGTAGTCCTCACTTCCAGAGGTTACAGAGACCCAATAATCATTCAATACTTGTGCACCGATGTCGGATCGCTGGCTTGCTGTGGGTATAGGATACTGAGGTGGATAAAGAATTAGAATGCATCAGTGCGCATGTCAATCAGACCAAAGGAAACAAAAGCTGAAAGGAATTGTAATATACATCATCTGGTAAAAGTCGATAGCTTGGTGTGCAGCGTTCACAATTAGAAAGATCAAGTTCTTGGATGGACTTGGAAGTATAATCCCTGTTTGATTTTTCTTTAGCTGGATCCGTCTCACGTTTGGGCCCTTTGTCTTTCTCATCTGCCCTAACTTGTCTTGGCAAATGCCCATCGTTTAATAGAGACTCTGCAGATCATAGAACAGCCATCAAATTCATTTAGTATAATTATTAATAAAAATAATATTTTGGTAATCAGTAAATTTTCACATGGATGATAAAAATTCTCATGTGAAAACATGGCAAAAGAAATTGCAAAAAATGTACCACAAATTCATCTATCTATATCATATGGATTTAAATAGCAAATAGAAGGTTCAAAGATACGTACTTTTGCCCATAACACCAGCAAGGAAAACATCTGCAAACACGAAAAAGAACTAAGCACCCAAGGGAAACTAAAGACAAACATTGGTCTCCAAAGCTTAAAAAACCGCAAAGTTACATGAGGGTAATTCAGTGCTTACCTATATGCTCACAACGCTCCAAAAATTCATTGAATCCATCCATAAGATCTGGGTACTTCCCCAGGAGATCAGCAACCTATAATGAAAAGGCAGAGTCATTTAAAATCTTGAAACTTCAGCATAAACCCATTAACCAAGAATTACTACTGCTAAAAAAACAGATAATCTAAATTATATATTGTCAAGCAATTGTCTCCTTTCCCATAGTAGATACTCTCTCCGTTTCTTTTTGTTTGTCTTGGTTAATGTAACTCCAATTATCAAGTAGGGTGATGAAAAGATGATGTGATTGTCAATGTGGGGGTAAAGGGTAAGGAGAGAGAAAAAAAAATGTTGGAGAAATATGTGGAACTAATGAGTGGAAAAAGGAAAGGTTGAAATGGAGAATATTGCATAACAAAGAAGGAACGATTCTAAGTAGCACAAACAAAAAGAAATGGACACATATTGAAAATAGGACAAATAAAAAACAAACAGAGGGAAGTACATTTTTTATGTGCATCTATCTTGCAGAGGCTTCACCATATGGTGAGCATGGAAATAGACATGCAGTCTCCTCTACCAAGTACCAGCCCCAACGGAATTCAATTCTTTCATCTACACAGAGCTACTCTTTACTAAATTTGTTTTAGGGTACTCTTTACGAAAACAGAACGGCTCTTATTAGCTCAATCGCATTTATTTAGAAAATAGAAGCCAGAGGGGTCATGGAAAAACTTTCTCAATGTTCATAATCTTCATCAAGACAACCCAATCAGCACTAAAATGAACACGACTTTGGCATACTGAGCTTTCGCTTCAGCGACATTCAATGTTGGACACTTAAGACCAGCAACAGGCACATAACTTACACTAGTAAAGTATAAGATATGCATCTTGGTGTTGAAGGTGGCGATAATCCATCATGAAACAGACGGACAGCTGCTGTTTAGTATTGTGTAGCATTGCTTGTTTTATGCCTCAGATATTAGTTACAGCTTGTATCCATTCACCAATTATATTCCTTTTTCAGACTTTGTGACTCAAGATGGTAAACCATAACTCTGAGTAATGCAAGCTTAAGCCTTTTAGGTAATACTAGAGAGTAAGCAGCCGGTGAGATGAAGGACTCAGTCTCACACTATGATATATTAAAAAGGGCAAAAGGAGGTCGACAGCAAAATCAGGAAAATCTAGTGCATGAATTCATAACCCCCTCCCTCATACCAACAGATTCTAATATCAGATAAGGTACAGCCATCCTCCCACAAAAAATTCAGCACAGTTAACTTCAGAGTTCAGAGGACCAACATGACTAACAATTAGCTGTGTACGATATACAGCACATGTGTAGAGCTGTTGAAGCAAAGGTCTATACGAAGACACAACTCGAGGAGCATCAATGTAGATAGATGTGCAGAAAGCTAGATTATGAGGAAAAGAAAAGCTACCAGCAAAGAGTAGTTGATACATACCAAACTTTGCAATTCAGTTCTGGTTATTATTTCTGAGCTATATATATTCAGACACTTCAAGAATGCCTGATAATCATCTGGATTACCCAGTCTCTCCTTGACCTTCTCACAGAAAACGTATTCTTGATTATACATACCTGGTACATCATCAAGCAGTTGGAAACACACACTGAGTCAAGTGCTTAAATATTAAAAGTCGATTCAGAAACACAAAAGTCTAAGGGTATCCATGTCTAGTCAGACTAAAGAATAAGAGCAAAATTCTGCAAGTTGTTTTATTTGTGACAGAGAAAGTTGTCAGCACATATTCTATTTGTAAAAAGCAGAAACCATGTCCAAAACATCCAACTCATCTGAATCAAGCACGGAATTATAAAACAAAAAATATTTAAACTCTGATACCAAAACTTAAAATCTCCTGAAATAGAAGTTCAACACACATTATTAATAAACTTGATGAAGGACAGAACAGGATAGAAAATAAGCTCGTTATCAGGAGGATGTATATATCCCAGACCCAAACTGGACTCCCACTTCAATCAAACTCCTTTTTCCCAAAACGAATTCCTCTGTTTAGTCATATAAAGTTCAAGTATACCAGAAATTTATCAACAAAATTCGCTATTCGATCTATAACACAAATTTTGATGAGCATAATAGTTGACCAGCACCAGAGCTAAAATAATATATACATAACGATTTATCATTTTCTTAGTGACCAAATTGGTATCAAATTGCTATAAGTAAACAACACTGGACTTCCTTCCTAAGCTGACCACATGAAAATGCAAACAATGGTGTCAAATCAATGGCCTAAATAAGCGAGGAAATGCAATGATGGATATAGTTCACAATAAGGTTAGACGGCATCCAAGGCTGCGTTGAATATCAAGCACAAAACCTACCCCAATTTTGCAACAAGCTTGAGAGTCAAAATTAGAAAAAGTATTTGTTCTCTAAAGACTTATTCATCATTAAATTGCAACCAGTTACGAACACTAGTATAGGAACCAAGCTGACTAATAATCGGCAGTGTGGCTTAAATATTCCACGGGCCTGACATTGACCAACAGGAACAAACTAATCTAGATAAACTGATGTCTCCGTGATCAATAAATGAGCTAAACTTCTAAATTGTGTGCTTTTATAAACAAGGAACACTCAATGCCACAGGCATTGTACCAATATATACATGACAGTAGAGGCAACGTTCTTGCATATCTGATACACAGACTTACTTTTCATGGAAGCTTTGTCATCTGAAGATGCCATAATGGAATTTGCTCCAAAACCTTCAACTTTGCGGGCAGGCTTTCGTTTGTCGGGAAGACGTAGGATGTTAAAATCCCTGTTGTTATCATGCTCAGGTTCTGTTTCATCCAGATCACGACTCCTCCTACTGTCCTTGTCACGCTTCCTCTGATCCTTGTGTGTTTTAATTCCAGCTCTCTCTTCATCCAATTCAGGGCGTTCAACACTATGATCGTGCTCAGCGTGAGAAGTACCAACTCTATCCCTACGCCAGCGTGGCTGACACACATGAACATATTATTTGACAGACGATAACAGAATCACATAGGGCAATGATCTTTATTGACAACGATTTAATCAACATTGATATCATATTACCTTATCCAGATGCATTTGCCGTGATGCAGGCACAGCAGAGCTTCTTTCATCAAAGCGAGGTAAACCACGTTGAGTATGGTGAACAGCTGCTGTTGATGAATTATCTGGTAAAAATCTAGTAAACTCCTCTAAAAGATCTGGTTGGTCTTCGAAAAGCTGAGAAACCTGCATGGAAAAAGAAAAAAGATAAGCAGCAGCCAAATTTTCCCAGATAGCAGCAATCTAGCAAAAAAAAAAACATTGTATTCATACTATAGAAAGATCATAAACTTACCTCATCATAAACTTCACTGATGTTTTTATGCTCTTTACGGTACATATTCAATATGTCAAGAAAAGATTTATATACTTGATCGTCATCTTGGAATCGTTTCTGCAGTGGGATAGAGAGACCATCAATAGAAAGCTAAAATGACATCCTTTAGACGATAGAAAGCTACAGATGCATCACCTTAATCTTGTTGACAAAATTTATAGCCTCTTCAAACTCCACAGCTTTTTTTGGCGGAGGCTCCACGTCATCCAGGGTGATCTCATATCCCTTTGGCAGAAAGGTATTGAATCCATAAATCAGGTTATTGTGTCCCTTGAATAATTCCTTTACTCGAGCAATGACACCCTCAGTGTCAATTCTGCAAGTAAGAAGAAATCAATACTTTTAACCACTTAGCAGCCAATGACATAACTTATTATCATCACATATGAATTCAGTAAACCAAGTATTAAAAAAAAATCTGACCTTTGTGCCTTGAAATCTTTCATGACCTCAAGGAAATGGTCATATTTATCCCTTTGCTCCTGAAACATCTCCTTCACTTCTTTAAGATATTGAAGGGCATCGTCCGTTGTCAACTTCTGTCCTCCAACCACACCACCTCCATTATTCTGGGGCTGCCCATATCTTCACAAAAAGAAAGAAAATGCCAACCAAGTTCATGCAAAGCAAACTTAGTCAAACTCAACTACCTACCATATTTCATTTCACTTCACTTCATACAAAGCCAACGCGAAAGAATGCATGTTGTGACATATTAGGGAACCCTGAGCACATTAGGTAACCCTAGATACATAGTTTTTCAACTAAAACAACCTTCTGCTTAGTCACCACCAAATAAGTTTTACCAAATGAAGTTTAGGGCTTTGTTCTCACAATCTCATTTCTTCACTACTTACAACATTTCATTTCACTTCAAACGAACGTCACAAGAAAGAATGCATCTTGTGACTAATTAGGGAACTCAAACCGCATTATGTAACCCTAAATACATAGTTGTTTAACAAAGTAGTAGTTACCATCAAACAAGCTTTACCAAAATGAACTTAAGACTTTTCACTCACAATTACAACAAGTCAACAACCTTCAAAAGTTAGGTTCAACTTCTCAATTCTCATACATAAACATTAAATGAAGTTTAGGGCTTTGTTCTCGCAATCTCATTTCTTCACTACTTACAGCATTTCATTTCACTTCAAACGTACGCAAACAAGAAAGAATGCATCTTGGGATTAATAAGGAAACCCAAACCACATTATGTAACCCTAAATACATAGTTGTTTAACGAAGTAGTAGTTACTAATTACCATCAAACAAGCTTTACCAAAATGAACTTTAAATATTTTCACTCACAATTACAACAATCTTCAAAAGTTAGGTTCAACTTCTCAATTCTCATACACAAACATAAAAATTAAGCACAACCCTTGTTTCAATTCAACAACATAAATTCCCAACATAACATGATCATCAATACAATTAACAAAATTCAATTAAAACCCCCCAAAAAAAACCAATTATGAAACAAAATAAAGAGAATGAACACTCACGATTCTCCTCTAGGAGCACCAAAAGGTCGTTTCAAATGCGAACCAGCAAAGCTTTCATCTCGCAATCTCTTCATTCCTGCACTAATCAAAAACAACAAATTCATCAAAAAAAGACAAATTCTTTACAAACCCATAACCATAATTAACTCATTTTCTCAAAAAAACAATCTTTTAATACAAAATTAAAAAACCCACCTTCCAAATTTCTCCAATGATTCAACAAAACAAAACCAAACTAGAATTGGGTATTAGATCTAACCCTTGAAACAACCAAAAAATAACTTAATAAAACACTAAGATCACCTTCAAAGTAAAAATACCCACTTAGCTTAATTCTCCCACACAACTCTTTAAAATTGAATTAACTTTGATATTCTTGTAATTGTTGCTCGAAATTAAGCACAAATTACAAAGTTGATAACGCAATTAAGCACATGAGTGGGAAGCAAAGCAAAAAGGAATACGAAATATAGGTGAGAAGTTGAGAGAAGAAGAAGAAGAAGAAGAAGAAGAAGAAAGAGAAAGTGAAAGGGCGAAGAAAGAAGAGAAAAATGTTGGTTTTGAGAAATTTGTTACGTGGGTTAAAATATGGGTTGAAGTTGAAATACATATATACTACTACTATTTGTGTTACTACTACTATTTGTGTTACTACTACAAAGAATTAAGATTACCCTAGGAGACATATATATTCAAGGTTTTTTCTTTCCCTAGATTTTAGCCAATATTTTAGGAGTAAAAAGGATAAAATTGGCAGTGATACCGAACGGATCTTTAATTATTTATTATGGTAAGTTTCCTTTAAGATTAAAGCAATATATAGAAGTAAAGATTTAATTCATATTGGAAGGTTATTGTAATAGTTTTAATCTCAACTCTTAATTTTTGAAGAAATCATCTTGCCCATTAAATATTTACTTCTAAAAAAATTGATTTTCTTTTTTTTATTAGATCATTTCGATTAATGGTCAAGATGAGCCTATAACAAATATATGGTTTAGATTTAAATAGTTATAGTGGTTACAATTTTATTGTAGCCATTGTAGAATTATCAATTCATATTAGGCATAAACAAACCTTAAGTATAATTTTTTGGAAATTTTTTCAAAAAAGACCTTATAAGTTATAAATTTTGTGAGAAAACACCTTTTAAAATCTTTTTTGTGAAAAAACATCTTATATGTCATTATTTATCAAATCATACACCTTATTATCATATTCTAGCAAAAAGGTCAACCTTTGAGTCCATTTTTTCATCCATTTTTGTGTATGGAAGCCACACATATAAACCCAAATTTTTAGACAAAATTCTAATGCACAACAAGGGAGAGAAAAAATGAGAGTCAATGACCTGAAAGTTAACTTTTTTGACCAAAATATGATAAAAAGGTGTGTAATTTGATAGATAATGTGATATAAGGTGTTTTCTAGCAAAAAAAATTATATAAGGTGTTTTTTCACAAAATTTATAACTTATAAGGTCTTTTTTGACAAAATTTCCTAATTTTTGGTGGAAAGCTTTTAACAAAAATTATATGAGTTGGCCTAATTTTAATTTAAAATTAGGTAACAGGCCAAGCCCAATAAAAAGAATAGAACGGAATACCTTTTTGGAATAAAGTGATGAGTTTTTTGAATAAATGACGGACTTAATTAATCTAATTTTTTTAATATAAAGTTAGACCGCCTCTTTCAATAATTTTTTGCACTTATATTTTAACCTAATACTAGTAGTCACTTGTTTTGATTTAGGTTCAATTATTCCTATATTTTATTAAAATGTACTAGGTTTCAGACATGTGCAAAATGCACAGAAATTTTCGTTATTTTTGAATTAGTATTCATTTTTTTTATGAATAATGTTTGAGTTATTATTCAACGTAGTTGAAGATAACAATAGATATGGCTTATGATCTGTGCATTGTACATATGACTTATATTTGTATGATTTTTCATTTTTTTTTTTTTGAATTCACACTAAAGTAAATCACATAGATTGCTAGGGTAAGTTAATTTAATTTTAAAAAATTTTAATTGATCAAACTTATCACAGACTCACTAAACACATTTGTAAATTTTAACTCCATAATTCATGATCACAATGGAGAAGGTGATTGAAAGATTTTTACTGTTGATATAGAATTATTATGTAATTCACAGTCATGATTCTTGATGGGATATTTTTCTATTTAGGGTGCTATATTATTAATAGGAACACTTCTCCCTTTTTTCTTATATGATAGATAGTAGATACCTCCAATTAACTATTGTACATTGATTTTTCCTATTTTAAGTCTTTCTCTCTACCTCTTTTCACCTTTTTTTTCTTACTTCTTATTTTTGTACCTTTTTTTGGATCCACTGAAAAACAAATATCCTCACAACAAAATAAAGAGAATAATATTTTTGAATTTATTCTATTAGATTTTTTACAAAAATTAAAATCATTCTAAATTTCATCTAGTGGGAAAGAATACTATACTAGTTGTATCATCCTATTACATTATGAATTTTAAAAATAATATAGGAAGTACGAATAAAATATGTTATATAATATATTATGATTTCATAATGTAGGTAGATAAGAATCAAATATACTATGCGAATATTATATTTATAGGAAGAAACGAAAAAATATATTAGTAGTTTCATAACATAGCAAAATACAATAAAATATATTAATAATTTCATAATATAGGAACATACAACTAAAAATGTATTATATGAAAATTTGATTAATAGAAATATTATTTGTTCAATTAGATTTATACCTGAGAGTGATTTCATAATATAGGAACATATGGAATTTTGCTTAATAAATTTATTTTCATACAAGATGTTATATTAGTATTATCCCAGATGGTCAATTCATTTCTTAATTTTTCTTTAATATTAGTGTTTAAAAAGAATCTAATTTTCATATATTTGTTTCTCATACGCTTTTTTCAAATTAAATTTAAAATAATCTAATTTTTTATATAATACTCTCTCCGTTCCCATTTGGAATATGGGAGAAAACCAATGCAAATTGATGTGGATGAGAATCTTTTAAATTTTATACTATAAAGTGTACTTTGATACTTTTTGCTTTTGAAAAAGTAAGAGAGAGAAAGAAAAATGGGTGATTGAGAAGCAAATTATTCTAAAGTGGGCCCATGTGTATGAAAAAGTAAAAAGTGTTGTAAATATTTGGTTGTTGAAGGGTAAACCATGCACCGTACACCCGGGTGCACCGTGCGCACGGTGCACCCGGTGGCATTTTGGTGATTTTCGCGAACTTCAATAAAACAGCTCTAATACTATTTCCTTCCATTTTACATCATTAAGTGAAAGCTACCTCAGTGGTTGGGCCTCTATGCTCTCTCCGCGTTAGAGGGTCACGGGTTCGAATCCCCCCTCTACCATCCTTTGTTTTTTTTTTTTCCTCCTTTAACTCATTTTTTATTAATTTCTTTTATTCCTATTTTTTTAAAAGAAATATATTGTTGCTCATTTAAAAGTTATATTGCTCATTTGAAAGTTACATGCTCATTTAGTTATTTTTCAAGTTCAAGTATAATCAATTTGCACATTCGAAAACAATATTGCTCATTTACTTATATTATAACCGATTACTCTATTTGGTATTTATTTTAACACATTAGAAAATATATTTTCTCATTTTAAGATATATTTCTCATTTGAAATATATAATGCTCATTTTAGTAATATATTCGTCAATGTGAAACAGTATATACATGTTTACTAATCAATAAAGAATTATATAATTGCTCATTTAAAAGATATACTATTTATTTATTTTCCATGTACCAGTGTTAAGCTACTACAAATTAGAAAATAATTTTGGTTATTTTCTTCTTTTTTATGACTATTTATTTTAAGACATTAGAAATAGATATTTTATTTGCTCATTCAAGATACATCGCTCATTCGAACTATGTATTGTTCATTCTAGTGATATATTGGAAGCTTAAAAATTAAAGTGAATTTAAAATAATTATATATTCTACACCGTAAAATAAGACAATGTTTGCTCATTATAAGGATGTTTTACTCATTTAAATTATTTTTTGCTCCATATATACTCAGTGGTATTGTTAATAATTTCATTAATTGAGCAATCTTCTAAGAGTTTTTTCCTCATTTTAGGACCTTTTTGCACTAAGTAACTGATATATCGATATCTTATAGAGTTTTTCCCTTTCTTTACAAGCTAAATTGTGCTATATTGATGCTCTTAGGAGCTATTTATGCTAACTATTTCGATATAGTTGTGGTTTGTGTGTTCTATATCATTTTGCAGGTTTTAGGGAAAAACTCCCTATTTACTTGATGTTTTGAGCACCACGCTATAGCGGGAAGTTATGAGGCATCTTTGAGGTCTCAAGATGGTATTTGGACCCTATTATGAAGAAGTAAGTGTGCAAAGACTTGGCGTCTGAAGCCAAGCAAAGCAAGGCAAGAAGAAGACTCGCCCGATCGGGTCGGGCAACAACTGCCCGATCGGGTACGAGTGCAGAATTTGGAGTTAAGGTTTCCCGCCCGATCGGTGGGCCTTGCCCGATGTGATCGGGCGGAGCAATACTTAGCCATTTTTGCTGTTTTTCTGAGAGCTGAAGATGACATCCACCCGATGGCATCGGGTGGACTTGCCCGATCGGGTGCTGGGGTTGCGGCCCCGATCGGGTGGAATCTGCCCGATCCAGTCGGGTGAAGCCTATTTTGTCGCTGCTGATGACTTGTTCCCAAGCCCGATCGGGCGGCCTTTTGCCCGATCGGGTGGATGACACGGGGATGCGATTTTCGTTATTTTCCCCACTATATCTTATTGTTTTCTTAAGACTTATAAATACTTTTAGGTTATTTTTATTTTGTATCTTTCATATTATAAAACACTTAGAGAGCTCTTAGCCTAGTTTATCATTGCTTTGGATTATAGAAGAGATTCAAGTACAATTTCAATTCAATTAAAGTTTCCGCTTTCCGTCAATTAGGTAATCGTCTTGCTTATTGCTTTATTCCTTTATCTCAATTACTTTAGTTCAATTGCTTATTTCTCAATTAGTTCATGATGCAATTCTTAGGGTTTTCAATTAGTTTTGTTGTTGTCAATTCGATCATGTCTGAGTAGTTCTCTTTCTAGGGTGTTAGATAGGGAAGCCATGTTTATACCATGATTGCTATTTAGACTCCTATTGATTTCTAAGGCTTGATTAGAGTGATTGTGGTGTGGTTTGTTCTTAATTAGTGATTAATGTTAGTGGCCAATTTCATTGATTGCTTGTGGTTAATAGTTGTTTGCACAGATCCGTCTTACGACTAGAGGCCTAGGACACATCAGTAGTTCTGATTACGTTAGTGAACATGCGGCGTATGTTGAACTATGAGCGTTGAGTCTTAACCATAGCTCAACATAGGCTCTAATCCCCCGACTCTTGACTTAGGTTTTAATAGTAGTTGACCCTACTTGATTGGTATAAGCATGGTGGACCGACCTAATACCCTAGGCTTTTATTCCATAGTTAAATCCTCGACTTAATTCGTATTATTTAGCTTACTCATTAGCTCAGTTAATTCTCCATATTTTCATCTGAAGTAGTTGGTTAATTGGATATTAATATAGAAACTCTGTCTCCCTGCGGATTCGACCCTGCTACCACTGACTACCTTAGTTAGAGGACCGTAGGTTTATTTTTGATTAGGTGATACGACTAAAACCTATCAGTAACATATTTCGTCATTTCAAAGCTATATTTCTTATTTCATTAATTTTTCAATGGGTATCTTATTATTTGTTTAGTTTTTATTTCTCCACATTCAAAAAAGAATTGGAAAAAGTTAGAGAGTGGAAAAGAAAAGAAGAATATAATAAGAAAAAATTAAGTCATAGTAAACATCTCATTTTGTAAATGAGCAAATTTATTACCTCACTCAAGATCAAAATGTTTACTGATCTTCCTGTGTAAAAAAGATTGCTCATTTGATCAAATGAGTTAAATAAAATTGCTCATTCGATCAAATGAGTAAACTAAAACTGCTCATTTGATCAAATGAGTAAAATAAAACTGCTCATTTTGTGAATGAGCAGATTTATTTTACCTCACTTGAGATTAGAATATTTACTTATCAAAACAAACATGCTCATTTGTCAAAATGAGCAGATTGATTTATCTCCAAGACAAAATAAACTGCTCATTTGATCAAAATGAGTAAAATAAAATTGTTCATTTTGTAAATGAGTAGAGTTAATTTAACTCACTCAATATCAAATCATAATGTGAACTATATCAAACATATTTTTCCATGTTTTCCTTTGAAAATCATGTTGCTCATTTCCTTTTTTTTTACTCTCATTGTTGTTTTTAATTGTTACAAAATGAGTAGATTTATTTTACTTCACTCAAGATCAAAAATCTTTACCGATCTTCCTTTGCAAATAAATTGTTCATTTGATCAAATGAGTAAAATAAACCGCTCAATTGTGATCAGAATGTTTACTGATTTTGCTGCACAAAAATGATTGCTCATTTGATCAAATGAGTAAAATAAAATCGCTCGATTGTGATCATAATGTTTACTGATCTTGCTGCACAAAAACGATTGCTCATTTTGATCAAATGAGTGAAATGTATTTTAAGAAATGGAAAAAGTTAGTGAGTGGAGAAGAAAAAAAGAATAAAATAAGTTTTTTATTTAATTTTTTAAAAAAAATATATTGTAACAGAATATGAAAAATATTAAAAATAAAAAAAGCGTGTTATAATAATTATATATTCTACCCGTAAAATAAATTTTTTAGAAATTTAAAAATAACAATTATAATACAACATCCCTCAAAAATAATAATTATAGTACAACAATATGCAAAATAATTGAAAAAGATAAAATAAAAAAAGCTAAAATAAGAACTAAGACTATGGAAGAAACATGAAAAAAATAATTAAACAATGAGATTCAAAGCCAAAAGAGGAGGAAAAGACAAACGTAATTTTTTTTTATAAATGATCGGTATGGGAGTCGAACCCATGACCAATTTCCAAGCACATAAACCTCAAGACCAACTGAGCTAAACTATCTATATGGTATTGGGGCAAGCTTTTAATACTTATACTGTTGCCCAGATTTTTGCATTAATTACAATAATGCACCCGGGTGCATGATAATAATTGTATTGAAGGGTAGATTGGGGAGATAAATGTTCTTAAAATGGAATAGTTTCAAAATGGGAATAACTTTTAGAAACATTCCAAAAAAGGAAAATGAGAACATCAAATAAGAACGTAGAGAGTATATATTTAGTTGTATGTTCCTACATTATGAAATTATTAATATATTTTAGTTGTATGTTCCTATATTTATGAAATTATTAATATATTTTAGTTGTATGTTCCTATATTTATGAAATTATTAATATATTTTAGATAATGTATTGATAAACTCAACCTAGATTATTAGGTGAAACTAATAGGTGAATTAAGATATGTTGTAGGTTTTGGATCGAGGGGAAATAGGTTTTTAGATTGATGTCATTGCATTATACCATACCCTAGTAAAACCACCTAGTTGGTCATTTAACAGAAGTAATAGAATCCGGCCCACAATTATGTGGTTATTTAGATTTGAATAACACCTCCATACAAAATAAAAAAGAAACGGAGAAAGTATATATATATTAAAATGTGTAAGCACACATATAGCAAACCAATCTCTTTAAGATAAAAAATGCATGTAAAAGGATTTGAACCCTTGACCTATGATTTGGAATGTAGTAACTCTACCACTAAGCTACATCTTTTTTGTTGTCAAACTTCAATTGGTAATCCTTTTATCTTAATATAATTTTGTAAACACAAAAGAATAAATGTGTATCGATTCTCTTTGTTTTTACTAAAACCCACAACTTTAAATCTTTTCTAACCTTCACCCCCAATCTTCTCCCCGTTCTCTTTCTCCTTCTCTAAATTCCTTCTATAGCTTTAGGAGTATCCTCCGAAACCAAAGCCTCGGCACCAGCATTCTATTGATAATCTAACTAATACTACAAATGAAACATACGATAATTCTCCCCTCAACTGCACCCTTTTATTTTAAAATTGTTCAAATTGTTGCCATGCTATATTGTTCAAAATTCAATTTGAGAAAAAATACAAATTTTCTTGCCAATGATTGATATTAACTCAGAATATTACTGCACAATATTTTTAGCCTAATTAAAATGTAAGACTCTAAAAAAGACTTGGGGCATCGCCCGAGCCTACAAACTAGTATTTGCTTCAAAAGGGGTATTTTCCTGGGTAGCAACATTTAGTTAAGTTGTATAAACTAGAATTGACAATTTGATTAAGTTGTGTCAATTTTATGTTGGAACTATATAGGTCGATCTTTCTCACTTCTAACTCGATTTATTACTAAAATAAGTCGGGGCGAAATTTCATTAGAGTCAATTGGAGCCCGATTACTAATAGAAGCCCAAACTAAGGAGTTTCAAAGCCTAATAGAGAGAAAAATTTGCTCAATCCTATGATATTTGATGCTCTTCTTCTCTAGCTGAGTTGTGAATGTTAACTAATTACTGGTGCATCATCACAAGTTACACTCTAGCCTCTTTGAATCTTTGATCATATGATTATGTCATGAGACAATTTTTTTTGTTTTTAATTTCAAGTATTATATAGGAGGATTTTATTTGAAAGTGTATTGTCAGATATGACTTTCAACTAGACCAAGAGCTCGTTTGGTTAACCTTTTAATGCGTGGGAAATTAGAATTCCTAAGAAAAAAATATGTGTTGTTATTTGATTGGCGAAAACATGAGAAATGGAACTCCCTATAAAGTTCTATTTCCTACAAAATGAAGGGAATAACTTACCTAGCCCCCTAGGTAAGTGGAAATTAGTGGAACTTCCCATGCTCAACCAAACAAAAAAAAGTAATTCCTAGAAAATAAAATTTCATGAGCAATGCAAATTCACGAGAAGTGTCAACCAAACGAGCTCTAAAGTCTCGTGCTCATGCAAAGCTCATTATTAAGAGCTATGTAGTAGCAGCTCAAAACCCCTGCTTATAAAAAGTCATCATTAGTGAAAGACAAAGATACACCATTTAGTACTCACTTGCAAATCTCTTTGGATGAATTACTCGACCCAATTGTAGTGCAATCATAAAACTACGGTGGTGAACTGGTTTTAGTGGTGGAGCGATGTCGGGTGCTACAACTTGTGGTGGCAGTGTGCCTCGTGGCGGCAAGTCCTTCAACACTAACATGGAAGTTCCTTGGACAAGCTTAAACAAGGCTCTACCTAAAGTATAATTACACAGATAAGAGTAAACTACTCATAATCACATCTAAAGCCAAGAACAAAAGTACACAAGGATTACAGAAGTGAATATAACAGTGCTTCAGAACTCGAAAGAGAAAATCTATTTCACGGCAAGGAAATGGGTCTGAAAATCATATACATGCGGCACAATGTCACATTCCTAATACATATTGGTATAAACGCGACATAATCCTTCCCGTTGCTACAGCTACGTAAAATCATAATCCAAAAATCAGATGCTGAAAGACACAAACACGATCAATGTAGCGCGCCCTTGTAGCAAAATTCATCTGTACAGTTCCACAGTTCCACAGTTTACAGGTGAAATACAGATATGGAAATTTAAAATTTGTACAAATCATGTCATACCATGTTCAGAAGTTCGTCTACAATTGATGAGTATCAATCTATCAACATGTATCTTATGTGCCATTGAATGTACATAAGCCTAAACATTTGCAGGACAATCATACACTGCCAAAATCAGAATTTATACATATCTATTACCAAGCAACAATGGACAGTTTCCTCTGGTTAATGACTCTGGTTATCAGCAGAAACTAAGGTTCCCATGTCTTCAAGAGGGCGATCCGAAGCACCAACCATCCCATTTCCACTAACATGACAATCTACGATCACAGGACGGCAATTTTCTTGCCACGAGTAAACAGTTTTATCATCTCCTTGACCATTACTAATACCCAAAGTCTGGTTTCCTTGTGTAACGAAGCACGGAACTTGAGGCTGATACTCCAATCTGATCGCTCTACTACTATTAGACTGAACTCCATAATCACCTTCTTTAAAACTACTAACATTAACATTTGTATTGCAATGGTTTTGAACCCCAAAAATACTCAACTCACTATCGATCTTCCCTCGAAAATGAACCAAAAGAGCTCTCAATCTCAATACCTCAGCCTCAAGAGCAGCCTGCCCTTGAAGCTTCCTAACCAATTCCTGATTCACTAAATGAAGTTTCTTAACCTCTTCTTCTAAGTACGCGGTATGCGCCTTCTTCTTCTCTCGATACTTCCTAACCGCCTCTCGATTGCCTAAAGGCCTTTTCGGTTTCAAAGATGATGTCCCACATCTATTTTTGACATCGTCTTCTGAAGTAATCACCTGAGTATGAGTATGATAGCAAGTATGAGTGTGAGCAGCATCAGGACCAGGTGGGTTGCAAGTATGAGTATGTGTACAAGTTCGAGTATTCGTCGAAAACTGATCAAGGATAAAATCAACTGATGCTAATCCATTTGGGAGTGCATTATTAGAACTATTAGCAGGACTTGAATTTTGCAAGAAAACAGGTTCAGAAGGCTCTGCATTTCCATCATCCATATTCTTCTTTTTTTGGTTGGGGAATTTTATCAAATAGGTTATGGGTATTAGTAAAATGAACAATAAATCAACCCCCAAAGTGTCATAAAATCTTAAAGTGAAAAAACAGGGCGAGATCGATTCTCATCCCGCCTTCGTGACTCGTTACAACCTAGGAAAGAACAGGGCTACAGGCCCCACAGTTGACATTGCAAAATAAGAATATATGCAAAGATAGAAAGCAAAACCCTAAATTAAGAACATAATCTATATCTATTGATTGATTGAACATAGCATAAATTCTTCAAAAGTAACAAAAAATCTGAGAACAACCCACTAAAATTAGAAAGGAACCCATTAAGAAAATATCATGCACTTAACTAAATGAACAGAATTTAGGGTGAAAAAATGGATAGAATTGAAAGTACCCAGTTGAGATAGATACTTCACTATCATAAAGAATTGAAGCATATAACAAGATTTTGATGCTTTTGTAACCAAACAGACCCTTAAGAGAATCGTTTGTGGTAGCAAAAAAAAAAATTGAGGGATGAGAGATGAAAGTGGAAATTGGAAGCAACTAGAAATTGTGACGTTTTTGGTGGTGAAGGAGACAAATTTTAGTAGGAAAAGTAAAAGACACTATTATAAATCATTATCTACTGCTGAAAAATATGAATAAAATTTGATGAATTATTATCAAGGTGAAGCATTAAAATTGACGAGGATGATGATATACTTCATCCGTTTCTAAATAAGTGGAACATAGAGAAAGTGGGGGAAAACCAAGGAAGTTAGAGAGAAAAAGTTGGCGACCACAATTAAAAAGAGAAAGGGTAGTTGGACTACATAAACAATTGGATATATATTGCTTGAGTAAGGGTAATCATGTAATTTTAGTATTTAAAATGTTCTATTTTAAGCTTGGTGTCACTTATTGTGACATTTCCATATTAGGAAAGTGTGTCACTTATTTAGAAACAGATGAAGTATGTTGTTTTGAGAGGGGACTATAAGAAACTAATTTAAGGTCTGTTCGATATCGTTCTTTGTTTTCAGTTTTCAGTTTTTTAAAAAGTAAAAATCAAAACTAGAAATCAGAAAAGTGGTTTTCACTTTTTAGTTGTCAGTTTTCAAAATCATCATGTTCCCATTAAATTTGACTAATTTTTTATTCATTATACAACATATATCATATGACTTTGAAAATCAAAAAACCAAAAAAAAAAGAAAACCACAGTGATACCGTACGGGCCCTTAGTATTATAATTTGTTTGTTGTAAACTACCTATATTTAGAGCTCTTTTACGATTAACTTTCCTGTTTTAAAAAAATTGAAATTAATTACCTACTTTTTTTGAAAAACTTTTGGTATCACTACCTTGTGGTCTTTTCTGTCAAAAAGTTAACGGAACATCAAAAAGTTAACAAAACTACGCAAAAATTGAAAATAACTACCTACTTTCTTGAAAAACTTTTGGTATCACTACCTTGTTTAACGTTTTCTGTTAACTTTTTGACGGAAAACACCACAAGGTGGTAATACCATAATATTTTCAAGAAAATAAGTAGTTATTTTCCTTTTTTTTGAAACATGGTAGTTATTCACAAGCTAGCTCCAAATATAGGTAGTTTTCAATAAATTTTCCTTGCTATTATTGCCTCGTCATTTTATGAGTCTTTTCCTTTTTGCGTATGTTATTATTGAGCATCAAACTAGTATTAAGAATGTTGATTGACGCGTAATTTTTTTATTAGATAGGGAAAAAAAGAAAGTATTAGAAGACTCTCTATATGAGAGTTTCTCTTACTGCTTTAGCTCTAAATCTTAATATCGTTTTAAAAAATATATTTAATGTTCATACGTAACTCTTAAATTATAAAGAAGCTTAACCCTTGCCTAGTTGCCTCTATTGCGTGTAACTTGTAGCTATGGCCTATGGTGAAGGCAAGAAGCTGGTGTAGTTATATTAGATGAACTTTTCATCAAGATGTCAAAGTCACATTGTTAGACTTTTCAATGCCTTAAGTCTGTTTTATACTTTTATTTATGTGCAAGAATGAGAAGATATTTCTTTTGGATTATCTATTTTATATCATGTGTTCGTTCAATTTCTACGTTGTACCTCAATCTTTTAAAAATTTAGAGAGTATTCTCAACAAACTTTAATATAGAATGTCATTGTTGTTAACTAAAAGACATGACTCACATGAGTTTCATTAACTTTTTGTAATTTGAGGGAGCTTGTCCAATTTATATAAAGTGTAAATTGAGGGAGTTTGTCAAAATTATATAAAGTGTAATTTGAGGGAGCTTCCCGACAAACTGTAATTTAAAGGCTCGAAAAATTACGTGAAATAAGTATGGATTGCAATATATCTAGTAAATTATATAAAGTTATTAGAATTTATGATGAAAGCTTGGTGAAAATGCTGTCGTGATCAGAAGAGAGAAAAAGAAATAGAAACCAAAGCCTATTCAAAGGTTGCTTGTTTTATCAAATTTACATGAGTTTAGAATAGATTTGAATTGAACATATCTTAATTGTAAGAGTCTTGTTGTAAAGGATTAGAAAAAAACTATAATAATTTCAATTTTAATGATTTTGTGTAGTGGTAGGAGTTAGGACCCATTAATACATTATGTGTCACAATTTAGTTGCAATATGGAAGAAGGACACCTATTTTTTAGTGGATTAATATGATGAGTAGAGAAATGAAAGGAACTTATTACCAAATACAGGTAGTATTCCAACTTATTTAAAAGCCTCTGAAATAGTAGTAAATCGTTGCAACGAAGATAGAACGGATGAAGTACTATCGTAGCAGTAGCAAAGTAGTGTTGCTTAAAAACCTGATAATTGTTGCCAACTGCTGAGAGCAAACCCAGTCGTTGGCCAAAACTGGGTTGTGAGGAGAGATAGAGTACTTTTTGCAATAAAAAAATTAATAAAAGGAAGTAAATTGGAGAGAGAAACCCATGGCCAGATTGCCATGGCAATCATAGCAATCTGTCGCCAAACTTGGCCAAGATGCCACGCGTGGATGTGGACAAAAAATGTCATCAATGCTGAGGATATCCAACGGCCACAATTCTTCAAATCCAACGGCTATAATTTTCTCAATAATTAATTGTGTTGTAAGAAATTCAAATGGCTATAACTTTTAAATTACAAAGTAAAAAAATATAAAAATTATACCAACGTTCTTAACTTTTTATTCTCTATAATTAGAGTCCAAATTTGAGGTATTTCCACACACTTTTTATTTGAGTTGTAATTAATAAGTAATTAAATATGCTTAGGAATATATTTTTTAAGTCTTTAATATCTCGCAAATTAGACGTTTTGGCATCTTTACATATGATGTTTTTTATCCCGATAACCGAAATAAAATTTAATAACATACAACTAATGATAGACTTACCATATTAATAATTACTCAAAAAAAAAAGTTATTATGTTAATTACCAAAGTATAAGTAATTAATTTTGGGTAGAATAAGAGAGAAAATATGGTGAGGTATGACAAAAGGTAGGAGAGAGAAAGCGATGGCCAAAAAAACATGATCAACCATTGGGTGTTATTGGTAATAGTTAGATTGTGAGATTGTCATCAATGAGATGGAAGGAAGATAAACTAATTAAATAATTGATGACCAAAAAATTTTGGCCAACCAATGAGTTCACTCTGAGATGTTCCTGACTATCTCCTTTAATCATAAGCAAAATAGCAAATTAGCAAAGATTCCTTCCGGAAGCAAATTACAAGTTTATCTTTGTGAAGTTGCAAATTACAAGTCAGAAATCAGACTAATTTTAAAGCACATTATTCTGAAATCTATATTTGATATTTACATTGCTGCAAAACACACCACTTCTCATCCCATAAAAACTATCTTCATCTTCATCTTCATCTTCATCTTCATCTTCGTTTTCTTATTCATACCGCCTGTCTCATACCGAAAACTGGCTTCAAATTCTTCGTAGCTCCAGCATTCGCGATAAGTAGATCATCTAACAAGTGCTTCATCAACAATACACGTAATATTTCCTCAGGATTAATATTCGGTTTCACGTTCAATCTAGAGCAATGTTTATCATGGCAATTAGTACATGCCATGTATATATCAGCTTCCACTCGGAATTTCCTTGTACACAAAGCTCTTTCAAGTTTAGCTACCTTATACTCTAGTTCCTGTAGTCGTTCCTTCTGTGAAGCAGCATCTTGGTCTTGCAACGACGCCGAAACTATGTCAATTATTGGACCACCCCCTGCAAACAAACACCACAGTCCTAACTCCTAATCACTGAATTGCAAGCAAAAGAAGTTTTACTAGTTGACATTGTCGTATCTTGTATGTTTGAGATGCCATGCTAAAAACTAAACAAGGAGTAATTGGCGTATATACACTAACTATACTTTTGGTGCAAGAACGAACACGAACTAAAGCGAGTGGACTTTACAACACCAACTACAAAAATAGGTGTACATAATGACACATAGCTAACCAAAGGTGGTATAATTTGTCGGAGCTACATAATGACAAATATTTTTCCTTCAATTCTCAAGGGAATCTAACTCGCTCTCGATTGCTCCAACATAATCTATGACCTATGACGAGCCACAAGCCACGAGCCATGTGCCACTATGTAAACGTAAACCTATTAGTACAATTGGGGTTGTAGAGTCCACTCGCTTTAGCTTATGCTACTATGTACACCAATAATTAAATTGTGTCATACAAGATAAATTTCCTTGAAATTGTAAAAATTTTCATACTCTGCATCTGTAGCTGGGGCAGTTTGGGCCCGTGCCATATAGGCCCCCCGAAATAGATATATTTCTATTGTTTACCATATAAACAAACAAAATAGTTCTGACCTAGGGATTTGAGACGAAGGAGTTTTGCCAACTCTAAATACAATCAGTAACGTTTTTGGCTCTCTCTCTTTCCAACACACAATTGTCGTATTCTTCTCTCCATTCGTTCCTCCATTGAGGTTTTCTTTCTTCTTCTATAAATCTCATCTTTACTACAATTAAACCTTTACAATTTCCAATATCGATCTTTATTAGCTCTTAAAAACCTATTTTTAGAAATTCGCCTAGGCCCCCGGTTAGCTTTGCCCTGTCTCTTGCCATCCCCGCTCCAAGCAACAAACCCCGCATTGTTAAACTAATGCTACTTCTTGATAGCGTAGGTCCAACACCTACCTTTTTCCTCACACATGTCTCAATCACACTTCTTTGCTTAGCATTTTAGCAATAGAGAAAATGACTTGTCAATCCCAAACTCACAAGCACAATTTAGCTAGTTGATAAAACTATAAAAGTTTTAGATAAGTTTTAGATAATTAGTAGCAAGTGTTTTGATGCTCTAAGTATCACACTACATAGTAGTCAAAACTCAGGTTATGGTTCCAACAATTAGGCAACAAATTATATAAACCAAATAAAAAGCAAGGAACATTTATAAGGTACCCTAAAAACCCACAAAGTACCTCCTCATTTTAAAAATCACACCATATATCCCTTTAATCCTTATGATCTGCAACTCTTCCATTATATATCTCAATGACTAACAAAAGACAATGGCCCCGTTTGGTGCTTAGCGGATAGTTGATTGCATGAACTGATTTGATCAACTGATTGTATTAGGAATGTTGACCATTGACCATTAACTTTTTGTATTAAAGTCTTTGGTAAATTAACTAATACTTCCTCCGTTTTTTATTAGTTGACCTGTTTCTTTTATCACGTTTGCCAACGCGTGATTTCAATCACTTTTATCTTGGAAAATTGATTAGTAAAAATTATAAAAATATGATATTTAGAAAATATATAATGAGACGAATCTAACAAGACCCCACATGACTATATTTTCTCTTACGTATAAATCACAAAAGATAGTCAAAGTAGATTATGTGAATAGTGTCAAAAGTCAAAACGTGTCAACTAAAAAAAACGGAGGAAGTAGTTGATAGTTGTTTGTTTTTTTGAACTAAGAAATGACATTGATAAGGTTCAATTCAAACACTCTCTTTGAAAAAGCTCCTATCAAGAGCTTTTCCAAAATCAACTTATTCTCATCAATCTGCTGATTACCAAACACTAAAATCAGCTTATTGGATGGTCAAATCTCTAATATGGTTTCATTCCGCTAAATGGTCATAAAATAACTTACAACAAAACAGGGCCAATATATCAAATTTGTTGGAATCGGTGGGAGGGGTAATGACAACAAAGGGTGTTTGACAAATGGTTTTTTATGTGGCTTTTTCATTTGATTTTGGCATTTGTACGTGGTCAAACATCTAAAAAAGTTACAATGGTTGCAAAGCCGAATTTTCAACTAATTTGATTGCGAACCCTTTTACCAAACACTTTTATAAACAACAAAAAATTAGATATCCTGTTAATCAAGCCATCAACACTAACTAGCTAACAGTCGGTTAAACTAACTACCACATAAAAGCCATCAGCCATTGTATTAGGTGTTTTTGACAAAAAATTCCTCACAGAAGTACAAAAATTGGTAATGGGAAGAATTAAACCCGTAACTTTAAGTATAGAAGAATGAGTTCTAACCACAATCTCTACTATAGTACTATATTATTATTGCTTCTTTTATCGATATTAATAATTATATTACGAGTTTACCGCATATTATACATAAAATGCCTTATATTTTAAACTTTGAAACTCATTACTACACAAAAATGCGGGGCATCGTCCAACCTGGTCAATTGTAACTCTTTACAAACCAGCAAAAAGCATGACCCTACTGTATAAATCCCACATCCACCATTGATGGACATAGCTATTCGTGTCTTGTAGCACTTCGAGTTTCGATATTCAACCATAGAATTAATACAGACTCATATTGACATCCTCCGTTCTGATCAAACTTAGAATGCCTATGCATCAGAGAACTTTGAGTTTTGGCCTGTTGTTTGAAACTAATCAACAATAGAGTGCAACTCCAACAAACATTCGAGATGATAGCTGTTACATAGACGAGTCTTACATGGAAAAGCCGAGCGAGGGAAAGGAGGTCTTGTACACACCACACACAACATAGGCACAACTACAATAACACACCAATAACAAGTACTAATTGTTATTATTCACATTGGCCATCTACACTTTAAACTTGTTTCTCCTCCTTAGATTCAACACCAACTGGAACCATCAACTTGTAGAAAAGTTTTGTACCCACAGATTGCTCCATCATAAAGTTCTTCAACACATCCTCCGGCTTTTGGTTCGTGATTGAACTAACATTGGGCTCATCTTGTGGTTTAGATGCCACACTCACCTTTGGTATCTCTGATTGCTCGGGTGCTTTCCTATAGATTAGCTCCTTTTCAAGTTTAGCTACTTTAGTCTCTAATTCCTTTATCCGGTGCTTCTGTGAATCGACTTTTTCTTCTTGCACTGACCGTGAAAAGATGTCAATAATTGGACCTCCCCCTACAAATGAAACTCAGGCCTGATCAATGAATTAATCAACTAAAGCATTTACGACATCTCAAAAACTAATCTACAACCACTGTTCAATGGTACTCTTCAAAGCAGTAATGCTTATATGGGAGTTGCCTCTTGAGTTGGTTGAACATTCTACCTCTACGATATGCAACCGGCTCATTCAGACACCGATAAGCAGAATGAAGAAGCAAGTCAGCGTTTCCAAAAGAAGCTACTTTGTACATGGAATTCAGGAGACTTGAGATCGTCACACAACTTGCACTCTCACTAATTAAGCTTCTATCAGGGGAAACTTATAACAATGCAACAAGTTGGCTCAAGTATTGGTAATGCAATGAGTTAGAAGGATAAATTTCTAATTTCGGGTTGAAGTGACTGGTGCTGTCAGCCAATACACAGTTAAATAGACTCATGCCACGACGAAAGCCAGAAGTTAGCTCTTACTATTGGTAATGTAAGGAGTACGGACCACTTCCCCAGTCGACGACCAGGTTAGCAGCTGTAACTTCAGATCATTAGAAGATAGTAGCTAATACCATGAGTTATGAAATCAGTAAAATCAAAGGCTTAGTTGTTACATTATCTTGTTCTTGTTCACTAGCACAATCCACAAAACTAAACACCGGAGCAATATAAAGTAGATAATAGCTTTCTTTACATATAGAAGAACAACATGAAAGTCAAAACAAGACAAAATGAAATAATTAGGTAACTAATAAAGTGATTAATATAAATACTAACCAATAAGCTTGATTAGCTTAAGAAGTGAGCAATGAAAATTACAGTGTTTAGGGTGCTAGTATACAATTGCTTGCATATGCAGCCTTTTTGATGGTGATGGGGTGATTTGGAGTTTAATACTATGGACCCTCACCATTCAGGATTTGAAAATTGGAAAGCCTAAGATCGAATAAGTTTAGCTAAGTTCTAGTAATGTCTAATAAGGTCGAATAAGGTATAATAAGGTTGAATAAGGTTAAAAGGAGGTCTAATTAAGTCAGATAAGTTAAGATACATTCAAATAAACAAATATAAGTCGGAAAGAATAGTCTCTACTTTTAAACTACTACTTCCGTAACATAAAATGCAACGATTAGACATTTTCTACTCACTTTATGTCAAATTGTTGCATTTTTTATGTTACGGATGTAGTATATACTTTCCATAATTTCTAAAGAAGTGCATTATGGAAAATGATACGTACTAATAGAAAATAACATCTGCAATTTGCAATAGTACTAAAAAAGATTAGCTTGCAAGTTGTTCAAAAGTTCAAGCTAGTTGCTGACCATTGTATATTGTAGTCTAGATAGCCAAACCAAGTTACTATGTTGGAATGACCAAAACAAAGCACATGTCATTATATTGCCATATATATTTAAGTATAAAAGGCTAAAGTTAAATATTTTTGGCAAGTGAAATCATTTTACCTACTTCCGATGATAGCTCACCATTAGATCAAATTGTAACTCTATAGCTATATAGTTGTGTTGGAGTTTACTTAGGCTGTTAATTAGTTGTTAGTCATTTCCTTAAATCAAGGATTAGTTTATCTTAGAATCTTGTATTAGTTTGTTAGATTGTATAATTGTATAATAAATAGCCTAATAATTTTAAATGACAATACATTTCTACCTCTATTTTTCTCTTTTCTCTCTTTTCTCCCACAAAACCCTAATTTTGATCTAGGGCCTACCGCCACCTTTTTAGGCGATCGTACTGGTAAGCCCCTTTTTTCTTCTGCTTAATTACTTCAATATTATTGTTGCCAATAAACTTCAGTCTCTCTCTAATGGAGTTTTTCTATCCATCTATTGAGTTATATCTACCCCATATTGGGTTTTATCTCTCTCTATGTGAGAGATTGGAGACTTTGCTTTTTATTATTTGTGTGATATTAAAGGTTCTTTTGTTGATCGGAGTTTGTGCGGGGTTACAACAGCCATCAATAATTCATTTACAATCAGTTGATTTGAATTCGATTCTACATAAAAATTACAACAGATCGATAGACCCTTGTAGAATAAGGCTGCAACACACAGCAATATGAGATACGAGGGTTTTTAAAAGTGTTAGATCTCCTCAACGATAGTGGTTATGTTATAATAGAACTTTATTCATTTCAGTTTAATATGAACTTTATTTGCTAGTTTTGGCTTTTATTATACATGTCGTATGACTTTAAATCAGTAAATACCCTAATAGGCTTGTACTTCAGTCTTCATTAACCAAGAATTCTAATAATGTAGTTCATCAATTGTTCTATTTGCTCTTCTCAACTCTCATCTCTCTACCTCTCTCTTCCAGCTTCTAGATCATCAATGGAGTTCAGCCTCCATTCATGAAATCTAAAAAGCCGTATATATTGATGTGTCATATCAAGCAATAAGCGAACTTAGCTAATCATTATAGATACTCTTTAATTGGTCTTACTTAGTAGTTTCAAAATATCACCTTTCTCAAACGTTGTCTAACGTTTAAAATTGCGCATTAACATACATTAAAAAATCGTTTGTCGCAACAAAAAGAACGGAGAAAGTAACTTCCTCTGTAACATAATACTTGTAACATTTTCCAAAAGTAGGTGTAACATAATACTTGCAACAATTTATCTACTTTCTTCTTAAGGTAAAGATTTTCACATTAAATTACATATAGTCCCCACCTCTTATGTACTTCCTCCGTTTCGCAATACTCGCAACATTAGCATAGTAATCACTATTCATCTATCAATCTTATATTATACTTTTCCCCAAATGTATAAGAAAAAATATAGCCAAGTGGGGTCTTATTAGATTCGTCTTCATACATTTTATAATTTTTACTTATCAATAATTAGAGATATTAAAGTTCAAAGTATTGCATTGGATAGTGTGCAAACAAAAAACGTTGCGAGTATTGCGAAACGGAGGAAGTACTTGTTTTTGTTTTTTCCTCTCTATCTCTACTTTTTCTCCTAATCACGTGTCATTTATCTCTCCTACTTTTACCACACAACACATTTATCTATTATTAACAAATTTTGCTTAGAATTTCCCCCTAGTCCTTTTGTTGCAACTATTACGTTACGGAGTGAGTATTATAAAATTGACAACAATAAGATCAAGAAAAATATGATACCATAAGATCGAGCGAGGTAAAGAGCGCCGTTTTTGGAAGCATTTACGGCGAAACGGCCGAGATTGTGACGAACTTGATCCTCAGACAAAAATTCTTTAAGATCACGTGCTTTTGCGGTGGCGGCGCCGGTGGCGTCAGCGGTGGTTTCTCGACAATAAACGTAACTTTTCCGGCTAAAGTCCATCGCCGGCGTTACGTCAGGGGTTTTCTGTTTGACGGCGTCAGTGGCCGCGTTTAACCAATCCCATACCCCCATTTCTCTCTCCTTAGTTTTCACTGATGTGTTCCTACTTCCTAGTCAATTGAAGAGTCTTATTAGCGAAGAAAATTTCAAGACAATTGTAAAGAAAGACAATTGTAAATTAGAAGTATAATACTCCCTCCGTTTCTTTTTATTTGTCTTAATTACTGTAGCTTCAAATGCCAAGAAAGATAATGTCATATGCATGTGGGTGGGGACAACAAGTAAGGAGTCCACTTATTTTATAATAAATGTGGTGATTAAAGTAGGTGAGAGAAACTTTTAAGGTACATGTGGGACCAAAAAGTGATAAAGTAGGTGTAGATGGGTGATATAATTTTGCCATATAAGGAAAGATGAAAAAATAGGACAAACAAAAAGAAACGGACAAAAACGAAAAGTAGGACAAACAAAAAGAAAAGGAGGGAGTACTTCCTAATCCTCCATAACAAAAAGAATGCACCATTTGCATTTTTGATACTATTCACAGTTTTAAATTTAATCGCAATTTGTGACTTATACATAAGGGAAAATATAGTCATGTGGAGTCTTGTTAGATTCATCTCAACTTGTAGTTTATTATCTAATGTTTATAGTTTCTACAAATACATAATTAGAGATATTAATCTTTAAAGTTTTATCTTGACATGCGTGCCCAAACTAATTGGTGCATTTATTTTGTTACGGTCTTACGGAGGAAGTACTACGTGCTTATTCATCGAGTCCGGAGCATCCGTCTCACATAATGTCCCATTAGCTATTGTTTTGTTCAGTAATTTAAATAAAATAATTTTTAAATTTATTTTTCAAGTGCTCCCTATTATTTACCCTCCTAAAAAATAAAAAAATAAACTACACTTAATAAAATAATGACGAAAACGATTTATTTCATTTTGACTTTTTATTTTACCAAGTGAAGTTTATTTTATGATTTTTGTTTGTGAGAAGGTTTTACTAATAGGGAACACTTAAAAAAAAGTACTCTCATCGAGACAAAATAATAACAAATGAAACACCAAATAGGACACATTTTGGAACGGATGATCCGGACTCTCATCGATCCCTTGCACCAAATGTTTGATCCATTTGTTTTTATGGCCTAATGATTAATATGATACTCAATTAGGCTTCTTTTAAACTAGAATTAACTGAACTGAACTAAAGTATTCTGACTTAAACTGAAATGAATCGAGCTGTAATTGTGAGATAATAGCAGAGGAGCTGAACTGAACTGAAATTAATGGAGCTGAACTCATGTGAAATATTTTCCATTAATTAAGTACAAGAGAACAGAAGAAAACAATTGAAAATAGGTTAATGTGAAGCTGATATGATCTCTCTTAATTTTTTTCCCGTACACACTAATGAAGAGCAACATGCGCACAATTCAAAACGCGTCAGTCAAATGAACATCAGTCAGTGAACAATGAACATCACCCAATAAACATCATCCAATGAACATTACCCAATGAACAATGAACATCACCCAATGAACATTAGTTGGACATCACCCAATGAACATCACCCAATGATCCACCTAATGAACAATGAACATCACCCAATGAAAATCAGTTGGACATCACCCAATGAACACCAGGTGGTTCTTTTGATTTACTTTATTGTTCATTTGAGTGAACTTAATGTTCTTTTAACATAAACTGATTTTCATTGATTGACATTTTCAAATTTGAAAATTTTCATGTCAAATCAATTTTGGAGTCTTGTTCATTGGAGAACTGGTTATTGTTCTTTGTGTGTGAACTTAGTGTTCTTTTAACACAAACTGATGTTCATTGGGTGACATTCATGGGTGACGTTCATTGGATAATGTGCAACTGATGTTCATTGGGTGATGTTCATTGATGTTCATTGGGTGATGTTCATTGATGTTCATTGGGTGATGTCCAACTGATGTTCATTTGGTGACACTCATTGTTCATTGGTTGATGTTCATTGGGTGTGTTCATTGGGTGATGTTCATTGGACAATGGGTAATGTTCATCGTGCGCATGGTGCTCACCATAGTTCCGTGTGTAGGATCTACCAATTGGAGAGTTTGTGGGAAAAATTGGAGACTTTTGACCAATATTAGAAAGATCTTAAGATTGACTTCGATATTAGATTAGAAATCTTTTCGTTTATGAATAATTTTAGATACCAAAGCTAATAACTACTCATATTTGAAAGAAAAGGACCACTTATAATTGCTCTCGGGTTGGGTTTATGATAACTCTAAAAGGATTCTTGCAATGCGGGATCCTTATTCCTTAGCATGCTACTGTAGGAGTAGTGGGACAAACCACCAGTCGAACTCGCTCACAGGCACGGAGAAGTGTCATTCCCGACTAACCAACATAGTTACTAGTGGTGGACAAGAGAGTTTACTGGATAAGGTAGTTTAGGATGATTAAAAACATAGTCTACCGGAGTCAAACTCAATTCTAAAAGATGTGTTGTATTCGCATAATTTTTGAGAAGTCAATAAAATTGAAGATGTACATCGAAATCCCCCGAACAAATACATCAAAATATTCTAATAAACTCAAATGTTAGTGCCGGAAGCAACACGATACTAGTTAGCATACATTCAGAGTAATTTCATACTTATCAAGTTGTATGTTCTAATAAATGATCTCTATATGTTCACAAGGATTGACAAAGGAGTATAACTCATTTAGTACTAATGCCTTAATCGTTAGACAGATTAGGTTGTTCCACATTTGAACCTCATCCAGCAATGAGGCATTCAAAATAAATAAATAGTATATATTGTGTTGATATGTGAATTCAGATGTTGAAAATTTGGCATTGTATGATTGTATCTTGGTTAATAACAAAAGGTTTTTATTTGTAAACATATACTATATATTAATTCATTTGGATATTTATGTTATGCATCACAAAGAGTAAATCAGTCTCCCATAGGTACAAATAAACTGTAAGTGGTGGAGATATTAGCTTTGCCCTGATGACTAAAACGGCAACAAGTTAAGAACAGTAAACCAACAGGGACTAGATCCGGAGTGAGGCGAAGACTAAGTGGATTTACCAAACTGCCGCCCTTTCATATGTTTGCTCGAGAGCCATTTTCAATTTAGCCTCTATAAAGTTTAATCAGAGTGAACAGATTAAGCAACATCTGAGCCAGAATCACTTTCATCATCATCCTTCCAGCCACATTTAAGAATCGATCTTGGTGACTGACAGACTTCAGACTTTAAGAATTGGTAGTAGACGATGGATCCACCATCTCCTAGCTCCTCGTAGCTCTTGTAATTCAGATAGTAACCATCTACGATCATGTATTCTGCGGTAAGTCCTAGCAGGTCTGCATGTTCTTCACAGTGAACAGATACAGAAAATTCATTTGGCTGAAAACAGACCAAGACCCTGTCAACTAACTGCTCTAACTTCAGTTTTTTAAGGTCGTAACCAGCAGACTCAAAACTAGCATAACTAAAACCATCTTCTGGTGTGACATGAATTGTAGATATCGCGGAATCTTCAACCGAGTTCATAGAATAACCACAGGGGTCAAAATCAAAATCACATATACTTGACTCGGGCAGGATTTTTCTTATACCAGAAGAATTAGTCATATCAGATGCTGAGCTTGAGTTTGTCTTGTAAAAGACTGATGCACAGTTTTTGTTCAGACCTGTCATGCACATCTCTAAGGTGAAATTTGGGTGAGAATTATAACATTTAGGCCCTACACAGGCTGAATAAACATGCCATTTTTGAGGAGATTTCAGACTTCCCATCATAAATGCTTCACTTCCTAAGCCAAGCTTACTGAAGTAGCTATCCAAAATGGCGACTTCTTCTGAGAAACTTCGGTGAGGAAATGATTGAACACTCGGGAATATGAAGCTACCACGGGTGTACCTCACGGATTTTATGGCAAGCGAGAGTGTTTCAGCTAGGGTCAGAATGACCGGGACTGAGAGGAGCAATTTTGTAGTCCCACAAGTTTTGATTATAATTTTGTGAGAGTAGACAAACAGGCTAGACTCTGAAAGAACATAAGAATCAACATGATCATTAGATAAAGAATCAACAATAGTGCATTCTGCTGGTTCAAGGATTTGGTCGAGTTGATCTTTAGTTAGAGATCGAAGGCCATTTCCACCAGAGTTGAGAAAGCAAATTTCGAGTCTTTTTTCATAGCCTTCGAATCCAATAGGGGAACCAAGCAAGGCCATCTTGCAGCGACACAGAGAAATTGAGTATGCTAAGGAAATGTTGGAGAGCGGAAAATGTAGAAACCAAAAGCAAATTGAGTATACTATAGTAGATAAACCACGTTACGTAGTCCTAATAGTACTAGTTACTGATGACAACAATCAAGATGGGTTTCGGGCAAGCTGCAAAAGGAAAAACACAAGAGAACTTGATTAGACAACTTCCTTATTAGAAATAAGAAATATAGAAACCAGAATACAAAGAATTTCCGCTTTTGTGTTGTCAAGTTTCAAAATAACTATATTAGCGTAAGTATAATTAATTGTAAGTTCGTTATACCACCTATTGACCTATATCATGTGACTTATTAAAATTTTGAACAAAAAACTGAAAACTGCCAGTGATGCCGAAGAAAAGCTCTAGGTGACATTTATCTTTTGTATGAAGAGCTTACGTTAGAGTATGCAGCAGATCTGAACTTCTTGATACCACCGTGAGGACGAACATCTTCAATGCCATAACCTAGGGGAGCTTCATAAAAAGACATACTACTAGACTTCTTTTTCCCTCCTTTAGTCTCCATAGATCATCCGCCTAAATCCTGAGAAAATCTTAAAGTTGAGGAAATGTGATATGATCAATGTGCATAGTGAAACAAGAAAAGGGTTGCATTTTTGTAACAAACGCTTAAAAATATAGTCATCATTCATGCAACTATATCAACTCAACATAGCACAACATGTTGATGTCTTGATCTGTTACTCGAACTCTTCAACTGACTTCAAGTACCTATGTCGTGTCCTAGACGCTCCAACATGCGTAAGGAGTTGTGGACCTTCCATACTTCATTTTGGGGTCAAAAGTGTAGGACATTGTTTATAAAATAGTCAAGTCAGATACTCGGACATGTACTTATATCTGACATGAGTCCGTATTATATAGATCCTAATTATTCGTTCTCATTTCTATTTCTATTAAGTTAATATACTCCACCACCATTACTTGTTATCTTTTGGGGTTTTTTCACTTCTTTTACAATCCGTGAATAATTAATTCGAACGAACACTTGTATATGAAGGGAGTATGATAGAGGTTCGATTTGTTGAAATGCAATAGTCTAGAGAAGAATACAAGTATGTTTACTGCCTTATTTTCATCACAATAATGCAATAATACAAAAACAATGGTACAAAGAAAAATGAATATAGATACATAAATGAGGTCGCACCATAATGGCGGTTCTCATGGAAATCTAATTTTACCATGTTACCTATAGACTAATCTTCTACCTCCACTCCGCTCTGTAATTCTTGCAACGTCTAATATTATAAATTTGCCCACGGATTGTCACCATTACATAGGAGAAAAATAGTCCTGTGGGGTCTTGTTAAATTTGTAATAATGTCTTTCAACAACAATTTTTCATATTTTTGTACTAATATATAATCTAAAATATTAATAGTCAAAGTAAGGTCGTACTACAGACTGCATAATAACAAGTGTCGCAAGAATTATGTATCGGAGGAATGATGTGGATCAAAGAACTAGATTACCTGTAGGGGCTGAAATATTGATGAAGGTTAATTTTCTTATAACACCACCTTTTAGTGTTTCAGCCAAACTCTACAAACTACACAATAATATAATTATACAAATCAATTTCGATACAAAAAATAGGCAAATGAAAGCAAAAAATTAAAGATCAAAAGGGACTGACATACATAAAATATCTGGGTTGAGGCAGAATGGATCTAAGGGAGCAAACAGAAATAAGAAAAAGGATTTGGAAATTTTTATGTTTTTGTGATGACCAAATGGTAAAGCTTTTTGATAGGAAAGAAGGGGAAATTTATAGGTTATCTTTGAAATTTTAGAAATTTCACAATTTTCTCTTTTTCTTTTTTAATCTTTTTACTTTTGATAGAGGGTTTTCTTGAATAAATCGAGGCGATTTTGGTGGGAACTAGGGCCTTTTTTTAGGTCTCTTTTAATGTATAGTAAAAATATTGATTTATATGTTTATAATCACATAAAACATCTAATATATGGTATGAACTTAGAAATAACTATCTTGTATTTATGCCCGTGTAATGTACCGATTTTTTATATCCGTATTTTGTTGACTTTAGAGTTTTATGATATAAGTTGTATAATTAAGTTTAAAAGTTAGTATTACTCATTCCCTATTTTGATTTTGCTTTTTAAGAAATGGAAATAAAAATTAAAAAATAATAATTAACATGCCTTACCACGGGTGCAAAGGTGCAATATATTTAAATGCTTTCAATACTTAAAAAGACTAATAATTTTAGTAAGAAATCATTAGTGGTAGTTTCGTTGCACGTAGGTACTAGGAATTAAGGAAAAATTCATGGAAAAATTCATGCTAAGTTCTAATGCCAAGGAAGTATAATTTTCTCGAGAGAATTATAAAATTTATAAGTTGTTTGGTTGTATTTGTGGGGCTAGGTAAGTATTTATTTCCGTGGAAAAAAAGCTTCGTGTATCTATGTCAACCAAACAACTGCGCAATATAAACTAAAACAAGCGCTTAAACTATACTTTCTAAGGAAGGAATACATATGCACACATGACAAAACAGCCATGTCTTCCACTTTCATAAAACAACCACGGTAGCGTATTACCGAGAAGCAATGACCACAAAAAATCAGATTGCATAAGCAACCATATCCCTAATGTTCTGTATACATTCACCCCAATGTACAGTCACAGTGTCACACTACAAAAGAATGAAAGAATCAATGTTGATGTATTAAGTAGTTGCATGTCTAGACATAAGCTGACAATCACGTCTCTGTAAGTACTCCTGTTCAGATTGAGTCGCTTGTCCATCGAGCTTGTCATGTTCTTCTTTTCTATGGGAGAAATGCCTCCTTAATGAGAATTTATGTAGCAAGATAGATTCAGGTGACCGAGTTACGTCTCCATTCTGCTTCTCAGCTCGCTTGCTACGACGAGAAGAACCGTGCCTTTCTAATAGTTGTTTCTGCTTCCCTCTTGTAATAATAGGCTGACCTTCTTTCCCATGTACTTTTTCATACTCAAGCCTCAAATCTTCCAAACGCTTCGATATCTAGGCATCAAAAAATTTCACTAGATATTGGTTATACTGTAAAAAAGGCTAAGGTGCAAATACCACATTTAGATTCTTTTCCAAGAATAAACTTGGAACCTAGCCACATCTATCTTTAAGTCGATTTTGATGTTAAGAAGTGAAACAATGTAACTTTCGGAACACTAGGCACATATATGATCCAACCAATATTGATGTTTTATCATCTTTCATTCTAGTAAGAATTTTTGAGGTAGGAAAGCGAGAAATCCTCCCACTTGTAGTAATCCTTCCATGTCTTCTATTGTTTGATCTCCAAAACATTCACTTTGACCATTAATATCTTTAATAATTAATATTAGTGAAAATAATAAATGTGAAAATACACATTGAAATGATTCTAGCAAGAACCCCACTTTTTTTTTTTTTTGATCAGGTGATATCACATATTTATATAGAGTTTTCTCCCTTATTTACAAGCTAATTTGTGCGGCATTGGAGCTCTTGGGAGCTATTTTATGCTAACTATCGTATATAGTTGTGGTTTTGTGTTTTAGTGTTGAATTGCAGGTTTTAGGGAGTTTTCTCCTTATTCCCGAGCCATTTGGAAGCAACCACGGCTTTACGAAATGTTACGAGGCACGTAGGATGGCTCGCGAGCTTTATGGGTAGTTTAGGAGGTCCCAAGACCTCTAAACGAGAAGAATTGAGAGTCAAAGAGTCAAAAAGGAGTTTTTCGTACTCTGATCGGGCAAAAATGGCCCGATCGGGCGAAGATATTATGATCGGGTACAGAAGTTGCGGACCCGATCGGGCATGCCATGCCCGATCAGATCGGGCAAGAAGACATGCGCCCAGACCCGATCGGGCTTTCACTGCCCGACCCGATCGGGTCGGATGCTCCTAGGTCCCAAAATGTTGCTGCGGACTAGGAGAGCGTGCTGGGCCATTTTGCTGAGGGCCCGATCCCAGACCCGATCGGGTGCTGGATCGGGTTGGCCAAAATTCACTCGCCTTGCTGCTGCTGATGCGTTGAACGAAGAAGGAAGTTGGAGTTGATTTGTGTGTGGGCCCGATCGGGTGGCCTTTGGCCCGATCGGGTCCTGTGCATTATTTCGCGATTCCGTCTTTTAATTTCCGTGTTTAGTTAGACTTGGAGGGTATTATAAATACCTTTTCCTCATTATTTAGAGACATCTTTTATCATCTTAGACTCTAGTTTATTTCTCATAGTTCTTAGTTTAGTTTAAACACTTTAGATTAGATTAAAGGTGATTAAACCTATTCGATTTCGATAAAAGTTTATGCTTTCTGTCAAGTGGTATTCTTCTCTACCCTAATCTCTTTTATTATTCTTAATTGCTTAGCTTAAGTATTAAATTATTCATGACGCAATTATTAGGGTTTCCAATTAGTTTTGTTATTGTTAATTCGATTATGAGTGAATAGTTCTCTTTATAGGGTGTTAGATAGGAAAGCCATGTTTGTACCATGATTGTTGGTTAGATTTCTATCAATTTCTACGGCTTGATTAGGGTAATTGTGATGTGGTTTGTTCTTAATTAGTGAGTTCATTGATTGCTTGTGGTTAATAGTTGTTTGCACAGATCCGTCTTACGACTAGAGGCCTAGGACACGTCAATAGTTCTGATTACGTTAGTGAACATGCGGCGTATGTTGAACTATGAGCGTTGAGTCTTAACCATAGCTCAACACATGCTCTAATCCCTCGACTCTTGACTTAGGTTTTGATAGTAATTGACCTTGTTTGATTGGTATAAGCATGGTGGACCGACCTAATACCCTAGGTTTTTAGTCCATAGTTAAATCCTCGGTTTAATCCGTCTTCTTTAGCTTAATCATTAGTTCAGTTAATTTTTCTCTGATTTCATCTGAAGTAGCTAATTGATTGAATATTAATTTAGAAACTCTGTCTCCCTGTGGATTCGACCCTGCTTCCATTGACTACCGTAGTTAGAGGACTATAGGTTTATCTTTGATTAGGTGATACGACTAAATCCTATCATCAGGTAAGATAGCTAGATAAGTGGCCAAAAGCCAACCCAAACTAGTCTGAGGTGGGTACAACGCTTTGCAGCCTAGGAGACAATACCCAACAGCCCACTACCACCACAAGTTGGAAGAGAAACCCCCCATGATGTTGAGATAAGTATTCGAATCTTCGGCAAGACCCTAGAATTCAGAGGTACTCTGGGGGCTATCACCTCTTCCTCTAGCAAGCTCCCCACGTGATAATGGTTCCATATTTTATAGAAGTGCGGTCGACTTTGTAACTCTTAGCACAAAAGGCAAAGTTTATATTAGTTATAGAAGTAGATGTAGCGTATGATAACAGAGGGTCTTGAAAATTTTAGGATTTACAGCACACAGAAATTTTTGGTACTAGTACCATCATTTTACAACCCTAATTGTTACAAATCATGACAACTCAAACTCAAGGAAGAACAAAGTCATCATTTCAGGTGCTTTCCTTTCAAAAGTATCCTCTTAATAAATAAATTGATAGATAAACCAAAATTCCCCCATGAATGTTATGAATATAAAAGTTGTCCTTGAAGATTGGATTTTTGTTCTCATTTCTCATACGGTTTTATCATCCCTCAATTGTAAGACATACAAGATATATCACAGGACAAACTTTGTCCAGAAGCTGATAAACTACGACCAACACTCAACAGAGCACAAGAAAGTTATAAGATGCATAATACACGATATACTACTATACAAGGAACTGAAAGAAGTTACAGTAACATGGACTTTAATGGGATTTGATAGAACATAAAAGATTTAAGTTCCAGAACGCTCTAATTTTTTTTGTTAGGAAATGTAACTTTGTGAGTATTTCATTTTTCCTTAGATACTTAATCATTTGAGATCTCCATGAAATTTCAGCAATCTAACATGAAATGCATCAAGATATTTGCCATGGAAAAATTTATTGCCGTAAAAAGAGATCTAAGAGATTAAAGAAATATGGAGTGGGCAAACCTTGATTGTATAGGCCAAGGGCAACAATGTATCAGGATTCATCACTTCTTCAGGAAAATTACGCAGCGCTTGTATGAGTTTCTCAAAAGGTAATTTTAACTGAGTAGACATATAAAAGAATAAATAGTTAAAAGCAGCCGAGTACTAGTAATATCAGGGTGCAAACGATAAAGATGTTAAGAAAAGAGGCAGCTCAGTCACAAGTTCACAACCCAAGGGGAAAGTCTGACAACACCATCAGTGATCTAAGAACAACATGATCACATGCACATGCAACACACATATACATCCACCAAAACCTTTTGTTATAAGTAAGCATTCAAGTAGGGTAAACCATATTATAGCACATACGGTTCCAATGACAACAATAGCATATTTACAATAATTTATAGTTTAACATCCCCCAAAAAGCTAAAAGCTACAATACAGAAAATTAGAGTAATGCTCACCAAGTCATCTTGACAGGACTTCAATAGGGCCAATCCAACTCTGAAGACAACTTTCACACCCTATCCAGGAAGAACGAAAACATGAACTTAACTCCAGAAACACCTAAAGATTACAGTATCTTAGATTTTTATTTATTCAATATACTAACCTCATATAGAAAGACATCCCAGATTCGGAGAGATAAGTGGAAGGGAAAAGAATAAGAGAACACAGTAATGAACCATTGACTTGCATACATGCTAGGGTTTATCATCTCCTGAGAAAAATGCTCTCCAAGCTTGGGCAAGTTTTCCGTCACCAAAAGATCAAACTGAAAAAGATATTGTTGTACCAAAGGCAATCCCGCCTGAACATAGTTAATGAGCAAAAGTATGTTTTATCAGAATTCAGAATTGTTAACAATAGTGAAAACACATACATGCATAGAATAGTGTTAATAAACTTTTAAGTTAGAAACAAAGGCCATATTTGTACACGAGAAGTTAACAAAGATATACTTTTCATATAATGGGTAACCTAGAGTGCTAGACGTTTGCATAACATGAAGAAGATTGCATCAAAGGGCACATTCATAGATCACATAAAAGACTAATCGTTTTAATACATACAGCCCCACAAAATGAGACAGGTTTTGACCATTAATAGTTTAGTATTGTTACTAATAATCTGGGACAGCAAAAAATTGAACCCAAAAATGAATCTGCTCCTCATAGTACGAATACAAAAACATAATCCCTAGACGAAAATTTGCATCTTTAGTCCTTGTGAAGAATCTTAAGACTAGCGCTGCCTGCTCATCACCTGTGTAACTGTGCTACAATGCTACCCCTAATAGACCCTGCATACACCCTTTTGTTCATCTTGACAGATCTCAGACACTAAATCAATGGCTTATAATCTATGACGCCAGGCCACTTGGTGGGTTCAACTAGGTGTCTCGGTCCACTTCAATTTACTTCTTCAGATCAGACATGGAAGAATCTACAATGGTGATGTGGGAGATTTTCCTGGATAACAAGCCTAGAGAGAAGAGGGGCTGGAGAGTTGGAACTTGGAAGTTGTTGCTATAAATGATATTAATATTATAATACTTCCTCCGTTTCTAAATAAGTGACACACATTCCTAATATGGAAATGTCACAATAAGTGATACCAAGCTCAAAATAGGACATTTTAAATGATAAAATTACATGATTACCCTTACTCAAACAATATATATCCAATTGTTTATTTAGTTAAAGTACCATTTTTTCTTTTTTAATTGTGGTCCCCAACTTTCTCTTTCTAACCTCCTTGGTTTTCACCCATTTCCTCTATGTTCCACTTATTTAGAAACGGATGAAGTATATCAGAGCGAAGTGTATAGAGGTTGGAGAAGAAACTCAGGCTTCAGCATTCGTTATCTTAACTCTTAAGGCTGCTGTCATTATGATGATGACGACCATCCTGGTACAATTTTACGCCAGTGCCTTAAGACAAGCGAAGTACTGTTTGGTTCACGGGAGGGAAAGGGAAAGGAATGAAGAAAGAGAAAGAAGGGGAAAGTGGATCAGATTTTTTTGTTTGGTGAGAGTGAGGAATAAATTCAATTAGTTTGTGCCAGATTATGGTTTACAAAACCAAAGAAAGTGAAATTATACAACCTTCAACCTTTACTCCATCATTTTCCCACCCGGGATCAAAAGCAACGACCCTCAAACCTTCCCCCACCTGTCATCAGCTTACCTTCCTCCTCTAACATGTGCTCAGGTATATCACCCCAGGCCGCTTCTTTCTGTCACAACCTCTGCCATAACCACCAGCAGGTTTCGCCTCTTTTGCCATTAATACGAAGTAGCTGGCTAAATTTAAGCCTTTGGTGGTCGGAATTGGCTGTAGCTTCAACCACTATGGCCAAATCCAACCACCACAGTGTTGATCTTTTCGCACCCCCGTTGCAGTTCATTTTGTGTTTGTCCAATGTACGTTAGCTTGGCACAATTCATTCTCTCTCTTGCTTCTATATCTATCTTAGTCTGATATGGGAAATACAGCGTTCTGCGTGATTCCTTTTGGGGTGTTGTTGGAGCCATCAAGGTGTTTGGTTGGGTGACCTCTTTTTTATGGTCATTTTATACGATGGTTTGTGGGGTGAAGGTGATGGTGCAGGTTTCTGAGTTGGGGGAGGTTGGTTAGGCCACTGCTCGTGGTGGTGCAAGTGAAGGTGCATGTGACAACGGAAGGATGATAAAGGTGGGGTGAAGGCTGTGGAGGTGAGGTGAAGTGGGTGGCTGAGACAGCTGGCAGTGTTGACAGTGAGGATGGTGCACTGCAATGGTGGTTAATGGACTTAAGGTAGTGGTGAAGATGTAGAAGAGCTTGGGAGAAACGAAAACCTTGGGGGGCGAGGGATCAGTGTAACGACAATTTAGGGGAACCTAATAAACCAAAAGAGTGAAGGGAATTTTTATAATGGTGAACCAAACAAGTAGAAAAGGAATTAAGGCTCATATTACCCTTTCCCTTTTCTGAAGACCCCTTACTATGCAGCCAATCAAAGGCAACCCAAGAACTCGTGAATCATACAGCGGAAATAGAAAGCATCAAAAGAACAGAGCTGAGATAACTTAATGGGTCCAAACTCTAAAGGCTAGTATCCTCGGAAGTGGCTCTAAAGGCTAGTATCCTCGTAAGTGGCTCTAAAGGCTAATCTCCTCAGACCAGACAAAGAACCAAGTTAGTTCCCTGTTTGGATGCTTACATATTCCACGCCAGAAAACAGTAACAGCAACTTTCAGCACAGATGCCTCCTGGAAGGCAGAAAGCATTCAACATTATTTGGACTGCTCAGGTCAATCACTGCCCCCTCCAATATGAACAATCATCAGTTCATCATCATGGACCAACAATTACTGTCACTACAACGACACGCATAACACTGGATAGCCACTGGTGCCCAAACAATGAACACTACATTTCCTAATTAGACCCACATCTTCTTAAATGAAATCTAAATTTCTAGAGCCTGATACAACACTTATTATACCAAAACAGTGCAGCTTGTCTTAGTTGCAGTTTTGTTATGATTCAACATTACTTCACAAATTTTAGAATTGTCCTCCACAACCTAGCACCTCTTGCCAGCCGATTGTGGATTTATAATTTATGCTAAAAATACATCACCAATCACACCCTTAAGGTCATCAAACTCAAATCGCCCCATGTGGAGACACAACATGGTTTGCCAACTTTCCTTACTATGTCTACAAACCAAAGATAAGCTCTATCCATGACTTCGTTTGAAGAGGCTCAGAAAGCATAATGGAAATTAATTGAAAGCACGCAAGGATAATATTGGCCATACATCAAAGAATGATTCTGAAAAACTATGAATTCGGACTATAAAAAGTCTGCACTCTGCAATATGAAAATATATAAGTAAAATAAAGCTAATAATGCATAAAAACAGATGTTACCAAATATAATCCTTCCATCGGGGCATTAACAGCTCCCTTAAGCAATGCGACCAACAACCAAAATGCATCTTCCTCACTCATATAAAGAAGCAGTAGACCAGCTATGAACCCCATACCCTGTACACAGACAGAAACAACATCATGTTGTAGTTTGACTCCCCTAAAAAAGATATAATAAGACATAACATACCTGAACATATCCAACATCTCTGTCATACACAGAATATGCTTTCAGGACATTGTAGAGTGATCTCTGGCCAGGCCCATGCCTTTGCTGGAAGAAGACATGAGATGGGAAAGTACGCGATATATCTCGAATTATGTCCAGCTCTGATGCTGAAGTCTCATATATTACCAATTGCTGCAGCGAAAAGAAAATTCTTTTCTTGAGACAAGTATATGACAACAACACGCGCACCCCAGTAAAGAGTTATTAATGAACAAAATGGAACTGAAATAAGCAATGTCAACCAAGAATGCTTTACAATCCCTCGAATCTGACTCTACTTAGTCAGTGAAGCTGAAGCATCAATAGGCCATAGTATTGCTATATATACACAATAAGGCTACAAACAACCCATTGAGATTCTATATATTCTAACACCAAGAAGCTTATGGCTAAGGATTATGAAGATTAACTCATAACAAACACTAAAAATCGTTATGTTCTGCTAATGTCACTATCACGTTAAATGATAAAATTGCCAGTCTCCACATGCACCTGACTACGTAAGATACACCCACCAGCTACCCTACTCTAGCAAAGGGGAAGAAAACGGCTCACCAGGTTTACAAAGAACTCTAAAACACCAACTAACATGTCATTCCATGGTTTCTGTCTAACGCTTGTTCACTACAGCTATTAAGACAAGTCAAAAACAGCACCCGTAGGGTGGCAAGGAACCTAGATACGCCATAGACAAGAAGACTGTGGTGGGGGTTCAAGTGCCTTGTAAAAGAATTGTGGAGCTAGAAACAGAAGCGCTTTGTCCCTTATGAAACTGCAGACCTTCTTCCTCCAGAAATATGCTAGTTGAAAGAAAAACTACAATTTGGGTGAACGCAAAAGGGACAAGAACATACAACGCGTTTCTTGATTTCGAAAAACATTATTAATAGTTCCGAATAGATATGGTAGATCTAAAAGGTACCAATAATCTTCATAATAGCTGCAGAACTATTAACAGAAGAAACTAAAGGAGTCAACAAGGCTTAGAAATTTCCTAGATAACTAAGTAGCAAAGAGATTGCGTCAACAAGGCTTGGAAATGTTCCTGATCACTAAGTAATAACAGAATTGCATTATATATCAGCTCAACGGCAGAAACCCAAAAACCACCTTCACTTTTGACCTCTCCCATGATATGTTAGAATATATAAGCTTGATCAAAGTTTGATCAAAGCCATGTAATTAGCATTACAGACTGCATAAGCAAATTTCATTTCTAGTGACGATACATCTGTTCTCCAAATGATGCAGAAAGCTCGTTTTGGTTATAAATCTAGGCTCCAATCAGACCTTGGCAAGTTTACTTTCCTCCTTTAGCAAATATAAAGATTATGCAAAAGAAGTTCTATTAAGGGAAAGCAAGGATGCCAAAAGTTCAATATCAACATTACTCCAATGCCTCTAATAAGGTTCCCCCTTGGGCGCAACAAGGGAATGCAATGTATGAAACCTTGCCTGTGCAATAACAAAAGGTTCTTTCAAATTGGAAACCTATTATGCAACAATTATCCATTACTTCTATTACTTCAGAATACAAGAAACTGTGCAATAAAATAAGCCAGTTTTTCCAGTTCATCATAACCCAAAAGCCAAAGGTGTATCATTGACTCCCTAGGATATCTGCAGGGCCTAACTCAAGGATAGTATATAAAAAGTAAAATAAGGAGGAATGTTACCTCATAGACTCCGGGATTCATGAGCAAGAGATCACGACTTCCAGAAATTAGTTGCCAGGCAAGGCCCCTTAAACAATCGGGAATTCCTTTTCTGACACGCCTTTTAACCACATGCGCTTTTCTCCTCATGTAATGCTTCCAATCGCTTCCACCAACCCCAATCATCTTTCTCCATTTCCGAACTCTTCTTTCCTCCCTGTGAAAGGTCCTCATAGTATAAGTGTAACACTAACATAACACTTTAAACTAGAGATAAAGAGAGGAAGGAGGACTGTAAAGTATCAAAGCTTCAGAATTGTCTACTTTAGGAAAAGATTTTTTCAGGCTAAAACAAGTGCAAGTGTGTATTCCATGTATAATCTGTGACCAGGGTATAGAAAAGAAACTGAGATCCATAATCCCTCGACTAAGTTATCCACCAAACACCCACCGCACCTCCAAGACAGAGAGAGAGAGAGAGAGAGAGAGAAAAAAACTAAGTTTTGCTCACTATTATATATGAGGAAAAAGGGCACATCATAGTGTTTGGTAAATGACTTGTGGTGGCTTCTTCATTGTCTTTTGGCTTTTTCATGTGGTCAAACAGCCAAGAAAAGTGTTTTGTAAATCGCTTTTTGGATAGGTATTCAGCCAAAAGTAAAACGTTTTTTTAACTTACTAGTATTGTAATTTGGATTTTGCTGTAATTTTGCAATAGACATCCATAAAGCTCATTTTACCAAACACTTCTATAAACCGTGAATACAAACACCTGTAAAACAACCATAACTCACAGCTAACAACCAATTGCCAAACACCCCCATTTGTATGTTAATCCAGTGGAAAACTACTCAACCATAGTATACAGAAGGTAGTAGTATAACTGACATACTGCAGCAAGCACTATCTAAGTGAGGCACGGAAAATGCCAAGTCAGACCATATCTATAATTGAAGTGTAAGGTTGGCCCAAGAAGTTGAGAAAGAAACAACAGTTTTTATACTAGGCTTATGCTATTCTTAGCATAAACGATTTGAAAAGAAAGGGGAGGTGATACAAAGATGCCAAACTTCAGTGTGCAACAATAAACTGAACACCGTCTTTTAGAACATGTGCCAACGAATTATGCATCCTAAATTTCCAAAAAACTCAAAATTGCCGAACCCATCAAAGAATTACACTTGGCGTATTAGTCATAGCAAGACACCAGCAAATTTCACGAGAATTACCTCTCGGGTGTAAACGCTGACTTGCTCCTCTTTAAACCATCAGGAGAGTTGCTATTTTCTGGCTTTATAAATCCAAATCTGTCCACTAGCTTTGGTGATGATGGTCCTGGTTCATCTTCATCTATTTTCTTCTTATCCATCACACTAACTAACACAAGATTCCAACCCCCAAATTTCACCAATCACTGTAACTAGCATGTTGCAACTTTCCCCAATTGAACAGTGCCAGGGTCTACAGCAAATTCTGCGAAATCAACATTCATCACATAAAATGTTACTACCAAAATAGCATTTCATAGATTTTCATTAATTAATTTTATGCTTATCCCACCAACATTATTTTTACAAAATAGCACTGCTCACTGCTCAGGTTCACTAATGCGTATTTTGTACACCACCGAGCACAATAAGGATTATAGTCCGTCCGTGTAAATGTGATTTTTCAAAATACTACATCTACTTTTCACTTATGGTGGAAATCTCAATATAATATGTGTTCCTTTTTGCATTATCTATGTACTTTTGGAAACCCATGTATGTTCTCTTCGCCTTAAAACTATAAGTTTCTGGGGTGATCAGGTCTAATAAGTTCATTTTGTATAAGTTCGGGTGAAGAGAACGCACCCTGATTGTACATATGCTTCAAGAGCAAAATGCTCCCCGTGCACGGTGAAGCACAACAAAAATTTGCACAGGTTCACAATTAACATACATCAAAGAGATTGCAAATTTCAGATTTAACCCAGAAACAGAAACTTAGAGATCAAGCATAAAAAACACACAAATCAGGTAATAAATAACAACCCACAAAACAAAATCCAAAATTTCAAAAAACCCATTAAAACCCAACAAAAATCTTCAATCAGAGTCAACTGGGTCATGTTCAACGATCAATAATCTGATTACAAAATTGCAAAAACAATAGTAAAATAGAAAGAAAAAAGAGAAGATACCATGAAAGTATAGCACTCAAAAATAACTTCTATAATCTGATTATGGAAGCAATTGAAGTTAGGTATAGCTGCAAAATCTTGTTCTTGTGTTGGGAAAGACAGACTGTAATGATAAAGACTTGAAATGGAATATTAGAAAGCCAATTGGGAAACTTTATAGTATATGATTAATATGAACATTTGACTCTGCAATCTACCTGCAACTCTGGAAGTGATTGGGGGTTTATTTATTACTAGTTTCAATTTCAGGTAACCGCAACAGAGGAAATGCTGTTCTACCTGTCTGTAAAAATAAACTAGGAAAGGGTTTAAGGTGACAAGTTGGACATGGGACTTGGGAGGTGGGAATGATCAAGTTTTTCCTTATTTAGTAAGGTAAAAATTGACTGAAATAATCTCGTGTTTGGGCGATTTGATTAAAATAGTTTTATTTTTGGAAATTCTTATACTGATCTTAATTTTGATGTATGTTGTATTAAACTTTTCATTTTTGGTCTTATATATAAAAAAATAACAATTGGATGTCTTGTTTGGTTGTAAGCTTTTTGATGAGTTTTTAGCGGATAGAAATCATAATATACTTTCAATTCAATAAAAAGCCTATTGCATGAAGGGATTGAATAGAATAATCTGAATTTGAATATAAAACTTAATAGGAGCATTTGCAAAAAGAGGATTGAAATTTAACATTACCATGTCTTTATTTAGTTTTAAAAAACAGACAACTATTAACTACAGTATGAGATAATTTAGCGAACACTTTGATACAACAAGTTTAGTCAACTCATCTAAACCACTTCATGAGATTAATTACCCGCTGACAGCTATCCGCTAAGTATTAAACATGGCCTAAGGGGTGTGTTCTCTTCGTCTAAAGTTTTAGGTCTAATTAATACTTATAACTTTAATTAAGTGTGATAATAAATTAAAATAAGAGATGATGGTTTTAATTATTATAAGCAAAAGCTACCAAAATATCATGGGCGTTGGATAAGGTAGGTATAATTGAAAATATCATATTAACCTAAAAAACACCTCGACACGTGTGTGATTTTGGCATATAATTCAAAATTAATTATTTCATGTTAATTAATTATAACACCCGAAGGCGTTTGTTAGGAAGATTATTATAATATTATATTTATAAATAAAGTTTAGATAATTTAATGCGAATAGGAATGGGTCAATACTAAAGTTATCGTTGTTTAGTAAACCATTATTCCTTGTCTTGTATCGTATGGTGGGGCGACATTTACAAGTATCTCGACATTTTTTTTAATGAGTAAAATTCTAGTCCGGTCCTCAATAAATAACGATTTTGGTTTCCGGAGCGGTCTAAAACCGAAGTTTTCATGGCGGACCGTGAATCCATACTTATATTTTTTGCAATAATAAACATTAGTAAAATTGCCAAAAACTATTATTTTTATGTGCCACCTTACTTTGATATATTTCAAAATGAATATAAAATTATCAGAAGGGATAGGTAGAGGATGGATTCGAGCCTGATTTTGTGCAGATTTCTAGATAATCTCCTACTTGCTTCACGAAGAACATTTGATCTAGGAACAATTCAGGCAAAGTATACTATAGCTAAGTAGATGAAAATGTTTTAAAAAATAGAAAATTATATATTTCATACAAATTGAATAATCATATAATTTGGTCCAAAACCGAAATTTTCGATTTGCAAAAAAGTGATTCGGTGCACACACACCCCCTACCACCTGCTAGTATCATGATTCATGAATGGTCCAATCTAGTAGCACGATTGCGTCAGTTTAGAAAAAGTGTACGCTACATTTCATGCCGGACTAGAAATCTGTGTGCCATACCGGGGCGTACGTAGGACGCGTCAAGGAAAATTTCATGACATGTCAGACTCGTGTCAAACATTTCTAAATAATGGCCCAAACACGATGTGTCCACGTGGCAGACTAACATTTATAATCCTTTATATTTAGTGTGTTTTATTGAAAATAAACAGGTCAAAAAGCAGGTCGGCCTACCACCTAGACAACTGGCATATGCCGGGCCATTAGCAGACACGTGTTGTATCGAGGAAAACTTGTGTCGATCATGCTAGCCCTCCTGGCGGCTCGGCCCATGCCCAACTCTAGCATCCCCAAATTGGTATTTTACACCAGAATGCAAACCCGGATCGTAACGTCTACCTTAATTTTGCGGGTTTTCAAATATAATTTTTGTACTATAATCCGACCTAATCTCTTTTTTAATCACCTCTACCCCATCTCCACCTCATCTAAAACACCACACTGACCATAAAAAGGTTGGAAGAGGAGAAGGATGTGACAGCGTGACAGAAAAAAGGGGTGACCGGCCTGACGGAAAAGAAGGGGGGAGGCATTGGTGGTGGAAATCTTTACATCTATCTATACATATTAAAAGCTAGAAAACTATATATATCTCTATATCTTACAATCTCTATTCAATATCCACGTCAAAAAAGTAACTTTTATTTATATAAATTGTCTTAATATTAGGTGTATTCTCTTCACCTCATAACAAAATAGTTTGAAAAATCTGATCCAGTCTGCTTAAATTTGATCAGAGCTAATCAATAGTAGTTACGAACAAACCTAAAACTTAACAAAGAATAGTCAAGTCTAATCAGATTTAATACATCCCATTCCGATAAATAAGAGTAGACAACCCCACTCATATAGGGGGTGTTTGGCAATCGGCTCATGGATGTTGCTGGTGGCTTTTTGTTGTGGCTGGATTGACCGGTTTTTTTCAGTGGCTTTTTTGACTGGTTATGTAATTATTGGCTGTATATATAAAGTGTTTGGTAAAAACGGCCGTTAGTGTTGGCTGTTAAGTACAAAATTAAAGCAAAAGGCAAAAGCCAGCAACAAAAGCTGGTGAAAGTAGTTTTTGGCTTAAAAGCGGCTTCTCAACTACTCTAAAAGCCGTTTATCAAATATATTTTTTGACTGTTTGACCAGATATAAAAACTAAGAATCAAAAAAACATTCAAAAGTCATTTATCAAACACTCCCATAGTCTCATCCAACTCAAACTTTGATAAATAGGGTTTGGTTTAGACAAAGAAGAAATAGAACGACAACTTGGGCCTTAAACCCCAACCCCAATCCCAAACCCTAAATCAATAAACAATTCACACAAAGCCCGGGAAAACTCACTCATAACCAAAAAAACCCAATCAAAACCATCTTTCGCAACCCTAAATTCTCTCTCTCTTCTTTTTTCTCTCTCTGTAATCCCTAATGAAGAAGAAGAAGCAAATTTCCGACGCAAAAATCACCACCACCACCACCACCGGCGACGATGCAACCACCGCCGGAAAATCATCTTCCGCCGTTATAATCGACATCAAATCCTTAGTTTCCGACCACGCAAACTTTTTTGATAAGCTCGTAGAGTTAATTCCGGCGAAGTTCTATCTTCCGTCAAACGAAGATGACAAACCGTGGTTTCAAGGTTTATCTAAAGGTGCGAAAGCGGAAGCGAAGTTGAAATCGATTGAAAACACGAAGAAATCGAGACGGAATCGGTTAGATCCTGAGAAATCGAGTAAAACTACGTTAGATTTGTTGAAGGAGTCATTGGAGAATGAAAAAGCTGAGGAAAACGCTATTAATGATGGTAGTGGTTTGAAGGTGAGGAATGTGGAGGAGGATAAGAGGTCGGTGACGTATGAGGAGTTGAGAGAGAGGTTGCATAGGAGGATTGAGGAGTTGAGAGCGGGACGAGGCGATGGGAGCGGGGTGAGGAAGAGGAAGGAGTCGGATTGGAGAGAGAAGAAGGAGGAGAGGAAGAGGAAGAGGGAGGAGGAAGGGGAAGGGGAAGGGGAGGAGGAGAAGAGAGATTTGGAGAAGGAAGTTTCGGAGGCGGCGAAAGGGATTGAGTTTGGGAAGGTTAAATTAGCTGCTTCTAATGATGATGGTATGGATTCTTTGGTGGATGTTCAATTGATTAACATATTGGATTGTATGCATTTTATTGATTGTTGATGAATATAATTTGTGTGTTTTTCTGGTTGATTGTGTGAATAACATGTTAAATTAAGAGGTATGCTATGAAATTTGAAACTTAGGGCGTGTTCTCTTTGTCGGAAAATAACTTAATTGAAAATAATGGAACAGTGGAAAAGAATAGTGAGAGTAGAAGTATTGTGCTGAATTGAAGTGAACTGAACTGAAAATAAGCTGGGGATAATAGGCCCTTAGTTATTGGACTTATTATCATTTTTATTCTTTTATGATGTAGCATGTTTGTTTGTTGTATTATGCTTGTACCAATTGAATGTGTCAAGTTTTTGTTTAGCTTAGACATAATCACACCTCCTAATTTAAAACACAAACCTTTTTTAGCCGAGTTCTTTTTGATATAGAATTAGTAATTTTGGAATTTTAGTTTAACATGCTTTGTTATTTTAGTGGTACATTATAAGATTACCAGTCATTTTATGATGTCAATATAGTATAATATTGAATGTCATTCTTGGATGCTAATGCAACTTATAACAACTTAGGGTGCGTTCTCTTTGCCTTAATAAAAAAGTTTTAGGTTTGATCATGTCCATCTAAGGTTGACGAGGTCCAATTTGGGCCGATCAAGTCCAATTAGGTGTGAAAAAGGGGAATCAGGGGTGATCGAGTTCATTCTAGGTCAAGAGAACACACCTTAATCCGAACCCTTAATGTGTGAAATGGCTTAATCGGCTTCAATGCAGCACTTGTGGGATGGTGTGAGTAGTTATTACCATGTGGGATACTATGGAACACGGTCCTGAAAACCATTGATTTTTTTTCTCATTTGACCGCAGTACTTAACAAGAAGAAGAAGAAGAAATTGTCAAAGGAGAAGGAGTTAGAGAGAGCACTTAAGCTGGAAGAGGCTAAGAAGGATCCAGAAAAGGGTGACGAATTTACCAAGAAACATTCTTGGAAGACAGCCACCGACAGAGCAATGGGGGTTAAAGTGCATGATAATCCCAAGCTGTTGAAGAAAAGTTTGCAGAAGGATAAGAAGAAGCATAGCAAGAGTGTTGAGAAGTGGAAGCAGAGGGTTGAAACCACTGAGAAGATGAAGCGTGGAAAGCAGGATAAGAGAAAAGAGAATATTAAGGCCAGAATTGACAAAAAGAAGCAAACAAAAATTGACAAGAGGGAAAAGAAGCTTATGAGGCCAGGTTTTGAGGGTCGGAAAGAGGGCTTCGTCACAGGGAATTAAGGTTTGCAATAGATTTTTATTTTTGAATGATTATTAGTCATTATGTAATGCAACTTGTCATGGTTGTAGGTAGTTAAGGGAGACAAACAGAATCAAGCTTTTGCCTCTTTACTTTGCTGTTAAAGTCCCATTATTTATAATGAAGTTCACTCTTTCCCGATTTCTAATTTCAAGCTACGTGCTTGTGTTTGATACTCTTTTCTGTTTGTTCTGTACCTGGTGAAATTCCTGTGAGATGAAATATGATTTTTTGGTTTTATTATTTAGTCATAGTGAAGTGGTGCATACTTGTGTATTGCCTGCTTTAGTTGCTGTGATTTTGTTTTTCTAGAATCAAGAAGAATACTATGCTATACCAATCATAGATGCGCTAGATTATGTTATGGATGGTCAGTCTCCCAATTGACTGTTTCATGTCTTCACACAATTGTCCTACTTTTAGATTCAAGGCTATGTATAAAAACTGTTAGTATCATAGTTGAATGTAATTTTTTTTAAGGATTCAAACTTTCAAGGTGTAGCTTAGTGTGTGAAATTCTTCTACCAAGTAAATCTGAATACTAACATGATATTGTGGGAAAAGTAGCAGTGCTGATCCCTCCTGGATTTAATTTGTTGATCAAGGCCCCCGATCTGTTAGTTTGGGATGGGGCCGTACGCCTGTAGTGTACCTTGCTAAAACTGTCAACCCTTGATAGTAGCCTCCAGGTTGCTGAAATGGTCTAGAGTTGTTTCTATGTGCTATTCCATGTCCATCTGACTGCTGGATGATTCTGTAGTTTCTTAGATCTTTTGCATTACCTCTTCGACCTTTGCTCCACGAATACGACTTGTTTAGTAGAAATATTCTATGTTGTTTCTTCTGCCGTAAATTATGTTATGATGTGCGTCGAAAATCCTGTCCAGCTTTATTGACGTTTTATTCTTTAATTACTTGAATTGAACCTCCGCTTAGTACATCACTAATCAACTTATGGTTGTAACTCTTGTAAGGTGATTCAGAGCTCTGAAGCATGAGTATGTTGTAAATAAAAATGTTACTGCTCTTTGACCTTTGAGCCAAGCGTCTTTCTATTTCTTTTATGCTGCTGCAATGTAGTCACATACTTCTTTGTTATGATGCTTTTGAATTATTCACCACTTCATGATGGTAAGGGTTGCTGAGATGCTTCTGTTATTCATTGCTGCATCCATCTTAGATGCATATTGGGTTATTACAAATATGTACTATGTAGTAGATACATGTTCAGTGAGTCTTTGAGTCTCACCATACCATGGAACATGGATATTTGGTCAGAAGTGTTAGCGAGTATGTTTAAAGTTGTAACACGATCAAGGGTTCATCATGTGGAAGATACAAAGTGGTGGTTTTCCGTTGCTTCTTGGTAGAATGCATGTGGGGGTGGAACCGAGTGAGAATCAAAATAAAAAGGTGTTTGCAGTGCCACTAAGCTTTTGAGTTGTAAAGTTGTCGCTTTGATGTGCTTTTATTTCGAAAAAGGTGTATAGAGTATATGTTTCTTGATTAGTGATAAAACGGTGGAGCAAATAGCAATTGCAAGAGAATCGGCAGGTGATGTCCTTTTATTTTTGACTGATGGAGGACCTGGTAGGTTCCTATTCGTGAAGTGCTGCTGATTTGAAGTAGTGGCTTGTGTCTCTAATCAAGCGGAGGCCCTAGATTTGGAATGAGATATAAATGTTTCTTGGTATTCATATCTAGAGATTGGAATTCAACCCTAGTGGTAGTGTGTCCAGTGCGTGGTAGGCTAGACTAAAAGGCGAAAGCCACCTTCAAGGTGAATTGATAATCGTTCTATTCGGAGAAGAAACAAAGTTCTTATTAATTTTAGATTAACAAAGTGCAAATGGGTGCATAACGCGTGGTTTTCTGCTGAAAAGTCCTGGCCAGATGCCGAAGAAAGCTACAAATGCTGTTTGATGAGCATGCATGTAGCTTAGTAGTTGGTCTGTTAATGTCTGACTAAGCCATTGATGTTGCTGGTATTTTTGGATTATCAGACAGTCTAAGTTAGAGCCGGACTTCTACGGGAAAAACAGTTGACAAAGACCTGCCTCAGCAATATAAGTTCATGTGCCACTTTAGCTGCTAAATGTTGGCCATTTAGGTCAGGGATTAAATGTTGTTTTAGAATCCCTTTGGGTTTTGATTTTGACGGTCACTGACTTGGTATATGTTATTGCGGCACCTGTAGTATGTTTGAGAACTCCTTGATGTGCATGCGGTCTAAATAACAAGTGCGAGATTGTAGCAAGTTAATGTCAACCAAAACTACTTTTGATGAGTGTGCGATCATGACAGGATATATGGACTCAAGGGGAAAGGCCGGCTAACTCCGTGCCTGCAGCTACGGTAAGACCTCTCGGGAGCGGTGGTGCTCTTCAGAATGCAGCAGTGTTAAGGGCTCGTAAGTGATAAATCAGGTTGAAAGAGACAGTCTTCAAAAACTCAAGACTTTTGAAATATTATTGGTATGAATTGGCAGTTTAGCCTCGACATGATTTACATCTGAGAAAGTCGTTAATGTTTGGCTGTAACTGGGTTTCTTGCGCTTTAAAAAAGTGTGGCATCTAATGAGCTGTAAGCTGTTTGTTCATCTTTTCAGGATCTTAAATAGCTAATTAGACAATGTACCAATTTACAAAGGAAGTGTGTACACCCTTTTTGTGGTCTATTTTTTCCTGCTCTTCTCTGTGGCGAATACAATTTATGTCTAAGGATGGTCTTCTTATTCATTGGTTTATGTCACACATAAGATCTCCCGGTCCCCTGCATTTATGCTCAACTGTGTGCTAGATTTACGCTCTATCGGCTGTTTACATTGAAAGGAGACCTGATCCGCAATTATGAATTGAAATAGAGCCTTGATTTCCATTAGCCAAGCTGGTAAGCCTCCCTGGTCACTCTGAGTCGAAGACCAACGAGTTCTGTGATTTTGCATCTTAACATCAAGGTGGAGAAAGTGAGTGGTCATTATATGAAGCCCTCGTTACCTTAGGCTAAGAAAGAATGCTTTCCATGCTAGGGTTGGGACCTGGGACCTAAGGGCACTTGATATTTTTTCTGTATCCACTGTGTACTACGTTGTTTCGTTTTTCTGCTGGATGTATTCATCTGTGAATGCCTTAGTTATACGGAGGAATTGGAGAAGTTGTATATGTTTCCTTAAGTTTTGGGGCTACATTCTCTCATTCTCAGTGATTAAACATCCTTTTATGACTCCTTTTGCTGAATCCTACTCAACTGCTGTTATCTAGCAAGAATTAACAGAGTTGCTATCTTCATTGATGATTGGTAATGAAATATGAGGGATTGCTAGAGCCTTGCCTCCTCAGGTGTCCGGCTTATGGAGTTGTTTGAATTAAATTAACTAATATCTAGTCCAAATGGAGTAGATTTTGTTGTTCCAGCCTCTAGGTATGAAGTTAAACTACCAACCTTGACGTTGATGTAGTATATTGTGTCAATAACAAGGCAAGTCGCTCAGCTACGACAGGTAACTTGTTTCTGCCTTTTGAAAATCTGTTGCTCTTTTGCTTTCTTTCCTCGTCTCTACCTTATTCTGTTTTGATCTACATCTACTTGATACTATGGAGACTTGCTAAACTAATCAGCTGCTGGCCATGTCTGTGTTGTGCATGGGTTGCTCCTCCATTCTGAATGCATTATGCCTTTTGTTGATATATTCTTATTGCTTACTCTTGTAGACGAGTCATTTTTCCTCTTAGTCTATATTTTTATACTGGGACATTGCAAATTAAAAAAGCTCGCTTGATGACTCCTCCAAAAATCCTTTCATATAAAAACTTGTTAAACATGGTGTTCCCCCAAAATTGCAGCAGGGTATTATGCTAAGTTCTTAATGATCTTGGAGGTTTTTCTTTTTTTGGCCATCTTTACTAGTTATGGCTTTTTAAGATGGAAGAGTGTGGTAAGGAAGAAACAGTAACCCGCAAGTAGAGGAACGAACTTTGAAATTTAATGCAATTCAAATAATAACAGAAGCTGGAGAGTAGTGCAGCCCACAGCAGAGCAACCAAAGAAGCTTGCTCCACGAAAAATTGGCTTCCTTTCATTGACACAACATTTTTCTTCAACGTAAAGCTATGATTTTGTCCACAATCCACATTTCTTAGTACAGTTGTTCTATATCTTGTTCTTTTTTGTCATATTGGTACAGAAAAGTCATACAATGCTCTACAGCACTAGTGCTCTAACTCAAATTCCTTTTTTACTGTAAGCAGTAGGCGTATCATTTTTCCGAGGAACTATTGCATTTCACCTTCCATGATTGATATGGTCATTTGTCGTGAATCTTTTCTTTTCACTGTTTTTGCTGTTCGACAACCTTAAATGGCTCAGCGCTACCTATTTATTGTGGAGTAGCTTGATAGCTGGCCTCTGGGATCAAGCATCAATTGGAGTTTACCTATTTTTTGTTGCATTAGGATAATGTTGATGTTATTTCTTTCAATTGGTGCTGATATACTTTATTTTTGCAGTCCATGAGCGACTTCATAACTGCTGAGCATTCAAAAGGTTCAAGATTGTATACCTGTCAACCAAAGGAAAAAGGTGTCCTTGCAGTGAGTTCATGCTTGTTCTTGCCCTTAGCCCGTGAACTTTGCATATCTTCTCTGTGTTATTGCTTCAAGGTTGCATATCTGCCATTTGTGTTATTACGTTCAAAATTTTCCATTACATAAATACTTTCTCATATCATCACCTTCCCTCTAGATCATAGGCTATGAAGTATTTCCCTTTTTGCCTGTATGCCATTTTGAATGTTGCTGCAGCTGGTTTTCCTTCTGAAAATTTCGGCCAATCTCTTCTCACTCCCCGGTCTCTCATCATAATGAAGTGAACTCAACTGCAAGAATGTTTCCATGGATGACGCTGTTTTAATATGAAGCGGTTTTGTCTTTGCTCAAAGTTTTCTTCAACAAGGTGCTTGCCAAATCAAAGGCTTACTTCCTGAGTCTTGGGCTCAAACAGTCAGTGGTTCTTTGCTTCTCTTTGGTTTGTGGCAGAGAGAGCTACTCAAGTCAAAAAGACCCAAGTGCTCCGGTTCTTTTTTTTTTCGGTTGTTAGGAACCAAGAACATGTTTTTAGTTAGAAGATGGAGGGTTTCTTTTAGTATATTGCTCGTTTCAGTTGATGAGATCTGTTCTAAGCTATTTGTATATTCAATAATGTTAGTCACAGGTGCATATTACGAACAGAAACAACACCATGATTCAACAATTTATGTCGCTGCAAACATAGCCTTGAAATGAGCTATATGATTTTTGCTGTGAACATAAAGAGAGGGAGAATTACATGCTTGAAATTAACTATCAAATGAGTAGATTTATGCTGTGCACGTCTGCTTAAGGTTGCTCTTCTCTATGGTTACTTAAAGATAAGCTACTTCATATAATCTAATAGGAAATTTGATTTGGAATAAGCAAATCTTTCACATGGAATGAATGTTTTATTGAAAGTAGCTTTTTACTCCCAGGATTCGGAGTTTATATTTTGCAATGAAATGATCTACTTATTTGAATACTTCCGTTTTGAAGAAAAATATTTTACTCATTTTGAATTTAGGATTTTTATTTCATACTTGTGAAGTTGTGAATGAAAAATTGAAGAGTTGTTGATTTTGCTCCTTCTCATATTAAAGTTGTTTTGTACTCTTTTGGATTACTAATCCAAGGGCTCCTAATAAAATAGCAATGTGTTTTGTTGAATTTATTAACCTAAACTCCACATAATTTTCTAAATATCCTCACTTTTTATATCTGAATTTGTAATACGAAAGTCCTCATAAAAAAGTTATTAAAAACATAAAAACAGGAAAATTCAAATTCCCATAAAATGTAGGAATTGATTTACTTATCCATACTTTTGGACCCTTGATAATTTGATAATTCCTATATAAATTTCTATAAATTACAACTTTCCTTTATGACAACTAAACAACATGGACTATTTCTTGGAAATTACATATGGGAATATAATTCCAAAACATTGTAAGTTCCTATCGGAAAATAATTCCCATTGCAATCATACTAGCATTAAAAATAGACTTTTACAAGTTTGATTTATATTTACTTGATCAAATCTTTGAAACAAATTACAATCCAATCCGCTCGGTTCACTCACTGATAGACGAATTGTTGCGCAATCTTACTAAGTGACATATGGATATGTGGGAGTTGGTGCAAAAGATTGACAAATTCTGATGACAGCCCATCCGACCCAAGTCCTATTCATTACCATCTCCAAACTAATATCGAAGATCTTTTTAGTATATAATAAAGAGCCAAATAGATAAATCTGAGAATCTATCTCAAGACTTTTGAAAAACGAGAGAACTACTTTAATAACATAAAATATCCTCCATCACTATCTTTCAAAATCGAATCTCCCCCCTATATAATACGCTTTGTCGCTCTAGAATCGTTGCACATCACTCGCCTTTCCGACTCTTTAGCACCAAAAATTCAAAATTTTAATAGTTTCAAATTACCGTAGGCACTGAGAGTGAAAGATAGCGAGATCGGTCAGATGATCTATTCCGATTTTAAAAGGGGTTGGTATCCCGCACTAATGGCTCATACGCGGAAAAAAAAAACAATTTACCATAGGCATTCACCAAAAACCGAGACAAGAGGTTTAAGAAAAGCAAAGTGTACACCGGCAACTATTCTTATCCCCAAAGGACAAACAAAGGTTGAACTTCAAGCTACTTCTTCTTCTGTTCTTTTAATTCAGCTGCATATTACCCAGGTAATAATCTTTCTATCTTCAACCCAGAAAAAAGATCCAATTTTTTGTGAAGATTATGCTGCAGAAAGCTCTATAGCTATGGTTTGTTTTTTTGGGTTTTAACTTGATTAGTTCTATGATTAGCAATTAATTAAGTATTGGGTATTTGAAGTTCATCACTTTTGCCAAATACCCTTTTCTGTATGGATCAATTTTGGTAGCTTTCCACCATTTACATAGTAAAAATGTCATCTTTTTGCCTTATTTCTAATATTGGGTTGGTTAGCAACCCTCAAAACTATAGATTTCATGCCTTGAGAGGCAAATCTGTTGATAAATGTGTATGTAAGTCCTATTCTGTATTGCCTGGTGCTTCATTTTGTTCATTGAAGTCTCAAATATATAGTAATTCTTTGCGTGAAGTTGTTTGTTGTAGTAAAGTAGGGTCTATAAATGATGTGAGTGATAAAATGAAAGTTGCCCATTTGGAGGATAAGGATGTTATTGGTGTAAAGAGGAGGTTTTCCTTGAGATTGCGGCCGAGGTTGAGGTTGTTGTCTAGAAGATTGAAAAGGGTTCGGGTTCGATCAACATTGAATGATTTTGGGATGTTTTTGAGAAAGCATATGAAGAAAGTCACTCTTGTTACTTCGGTTTCGTTTGCACTTGGAATATGTTATTTGTTTGTGAAGATAATGTCGATTCCATCTCCGAAAATTGTTCCTTATTCGGACTTGGTTATGAATATACAAAGTGGGTCTGCCTCGAAAGTTCTATTTGAAGAAGGATCTCGTCGGATTTACTTTAATACTAAGCCTCAAAATGTTGAACCTCCTCAGTCCGAGGAAGGAGAAAATCTAGCTTTGGAGATTGATCATACTGAAAATAATGTAGCTGGTGGAGTTGATGTGGGGAATGAGGTTACTGCTCAAGTTAGTGGAACCGGTGTGCCTGAAAAAAGTATGAGAAAAAAACCTGTGGTTCCTGAGTGGCAGTTTGCTACAAGAAAGGTTGATAATGACGAAAGTTTCCTCTTAGGTTTGATGAGAGAAAAGGGTATTACATACAGCTCAGCTCCTCAATCTGCGTTGGTGTCAATCAGGAGTGTTTTACTTACTATATTGACGTTATGGATCCCGCTGACTCCTTTAATGTGGCTTCTTTATCGTCAACTCTATGCTTCTAATGGTCCTGCGAAGAAACGAAAGCCTAGTAGTCAGACTGTTAGCTTTAATGATGTAGAAGGCGTTGATACTGCAAAAGTTGAGCTCTTGGAGGTATGCTACTTTATCTTCTGACCTTAACATCAGATACACTCATGTGACAAACGCATGTTTACTCTGGTCATTATGGCCTAAAGAGAATCAGTATGAGGACTTGTTACCTGTTATATAATCTCCGTGTTACCTTGTTTAACATTCTTTGACCTAGAAAGCAGTGCATCTAGTGATAAATATTGCTTGTTAAGAATAAACTATAGTCTATGGCTTTCGTGTATTTGGAACCTACTCACAAAGGTTATCAATCATGTTTAGGAGACTCATCCGCTCATTGGTTCAAGTTGACTTGAAAGTTTCTTGGTTCCTGAGGACCTAATTTGAGAGTAGCCCATGCTTCCATGTAATTTTTTAAACAATAGATGACACCACAGACCAAGCCCAGATTCACATTACTGGATCTTGTTAAAAAAAACAGTTCACTCTAATAAAACCCATTAAGTTTTAGTGTGTAATTCGAATGGAACTAGGGGGAGTCGAGGGAGATAGGGGGAAGGGGAGGGAAGAGAAAGGGAGGGGAAGGTGTGGTCCATTTTCCGTCCAAATCATTCCAATTTTGGAAGGATGATGCTTATTAAAAGAGGAGGGTAATATATCCCCCCTCTCCCTCCCCTTTATTCGCCCAAACTTTTTCCCAAACAAGAGAAATTGTCCCCCTCCCTTTCTCTTCTCTTTTTTCCTTCCAACTTCTTCTATCCAAACAATGTGTTAGACAGAGGATTGATATATTACAGCAAACCCAGGCTGTTGCCCCGCAAAAAGGGAATAGGTCACGCTTAAGACGCCCATCCAACACAGATAGTTAGTCTGGTTGAAAATGTAGGGAATTTTCTGAGTTTCCAAGTAACCTACCATGTGCAAGTTGTTATGTGCGAGTATTAGCTATCTAGATTCTAAACAGTAGATATTATTGGACTTAGCATGGTCTAGGCAATGCCCAATCTTGAATTCTATTAATCATGCACGTGAAACTTTTCCTGCGCGGCTGCGCCTGGTGGGAACTTCTACACCAAAAATTGGGAATTCTATTAATCATGGTCCCATTAAATTCCTTTTCGATTAACCTTTTGAACACTCGTCTAAAATCTTACATTGATGTTTAGCAAGTCTGGTTTAATGGATTACAATTTCTGAATTTCTGTATGGCTTTCTTTTATTTAGTGATCCGTGTATTTTTTTAATAAACTGATTGGGTTTTAAGACTGCATTTGTTTGGACCTTTCTAGACCTTTTGCCAATAATGAACTCCAAGCTGAGATGATGCCGTTTCTCTGGCTCTCTCATTCAATTTTAAGAGGCTTTGTTTTTTTTGGGGGGAGAGGGTGTGTGTGTGTGTGTGTGTGTGTGTCTATTATATTACCGTGGAATCTAAAGTCTCACCATTTACATCTCCATAATCCAACTACAGAAATTTTAATTATGCGGCAGTAATATGTGTTTTGCTATCTCTTAAACGTAAGTGATGCTGGTGCATTCAAGCCTCGGCATTGAAGTGTTGGGGGAAGGAGGGAGAGGGGGGTGGTTTTCATGCATGGGGGCTATGTAATAAATGGTTTATGTATTTGTGTAGTTTGTGCACATTGCATATTGGGTGAACGTTATGGACTTCGTCATCAATTCTCTTATACATGTTTCTCCCAGTCCCCTCATGGCCTCTTATATACTTGGAGATATTGGGTATGCATCGGACTGCAGGATACTTCTTTTTATACATTTTTGGGGGGGGGGGATCTTGTACCTAGGACTGAACTATCAATGATCTCCCATACTCACAGAACTTCTCTTTGCAGATAGTGATGTGCCTGCAAGGAACTATCAATTATAACAAATTAGGAGCCAGGTTACCAAGAGGTGTTCTTCTAGTAGGTCCTCCTGGAACAGGAAAAACCTTACTAGCCCGTGCTGTAGCTGGGGAAGCTGGTGTACCATTCTTCTCTGTATCTGCCAGTGAATTCGTGGAATTGTTTGTTGGGAGAGGAGCTGCACGTATTAGAGACCTTTTTAATGTTGCAAGGAAATGTGCACCATCAATTATCTTCATCGATGAACTTGATGCTGTTGGAGGAAAGCGTGGTAGAAGTTTCAACGATGAACGTGATCAGACACTCAACCAGGTAACTCTGTCCTGCCTATGGATGCATCTTGTTGATAACACCATTCATGATAGGAAGATAATTAAATTTAGAGTGAAGAAAGAAATTTTTGCCTGGGTCTTGACTCTTGATAGTGCTTTCAAATTTACTTCACTGTTCTTTTATATTATGCATCCTCATATTGATTTAGGTCGTTCTGTCATTCTCTGCTCTAAAATCCCCACCTATCTCCGGTAGTTGTTATGTAGTTTATCTCGATATGTCGTGTATTCTTCAAGTGTGTTATTAATGTAGCCAACCCCACATACGGCCTGTTTAGCCGTTAATGGTAATGGAATCTTTTGTAAGGAAAAATCCCCTACTAACTACCACGGTCCGGAATCCCATCTCGAAACATGTGATTTCCACATACAATATCACCTCTAAATGGTAATGGATTTAGCACTTTACGAAGAAAATTTGGAGGTGGACACGCATTATTATGGACATTGACACGAGACTTTATGTACAAAAGTACATATGATGATATGAATGCATTACTAGTACCACTATTTATAATTATCTACCTAACGGGCCAATTGTAATATTAGTGTGTTAGCAGTTTTGTGTTTGATTTATCGTACTTTTTTTCATTGTAGGGAATTGTGAGGTCATATACCCTTCAACCCTTCTTTCAGTTGTCCAAGTTCCCTTGGATGTTATATTGGATTATATAGCTGCTAACTTAAGTATAGCAGACTGAGAGCTGAGCTTTAATTTTTTTGGTGGCAGTTGCTTACAGAAATGGACGGGTTTGAGTCAGATACAAAAGTCGTGGTTATTGCTGCAACAAACAGACCTGAGGCATTAGATGAGGCTCTTTGTCGTCCTGGTCGCTTCTCGAGGAAAGTTCTTGTGGGAGAACCGGATGAAGAAGGAAGGAGAAAGATACTGGCTGTGCATTTAAGAGATGTTCCTCTTGAAGAAGACAAGCAGCTTATATGCGACCTTGTTGCCTCCCTCACCCCAGGTCTTGTTGGTGCTGATCTCGCTAACATCGTTAATGAAGCTGCATTACTCGCTGCACGTAGAGGTGAGAACTCCAAACATCTTTTGACAAAAATTCATAATGCACTTTAATTTAGACCTAGAGTTTTTCTATGCTGTATCCTGTCTTTAGAAAAACATGACAAACATTGTACCCTCACCTTTTTCAAAATTGAAGTAAGCTGGTGGTTTAAAAGCGTCTCAATAACACCCTAATTATATGCTTCCGCTAATAAATTTTGCTCGTGAGTTGTTTAAGTGTATAATACTCATAATATAGGTTTAAAATTGATTTAGTTCACAAATTTTTGTTTATGAGAGGGTGAAATGTTAACTTCAATCAATTTCTCCCACTTAGTTTCAAGCCCAAAAAGAGATTAGCACGTATAGAGTACTTCTTGAATGAAATTTATCAATGAATAAATAATGATAGCAGCATCATTGAGACGCTTATAATACTACACGTGTATCATGGAGATTTTTAAAATGTGAGGATATAATGTATCGTCTCAACCAACACAGGGATACAGTGTAGGAGAACCCTAAAGAAGGCACCAACTATCTGGTTATTTCTCTCGCGCGCTTCTTTGAATATTGTTGTTTTCCTTATTTTATGTTCATAGAAGGCACCAACTATCTCCAAGGGATTTGCTTGCGGTAGTCGACATCCAAAACTTTTGCTTGAGACTTTCTTTTAAGTTTACAAGATGACCTATATTTCTAAGCCCGGAATCTCAAAAGTCATTCACATTTTCTCAACTAATGTTTGAATTTTTAACATTGTGACTCTGATCTGGTTGAAAACAGGTGGAGAAGTGGTATCAAGAGAAGATATAATGGAAGGCGTAGAAAGGGCCAAGTTCGGGATCAACAATAAACAAACAACTTCGAATATGATTAGCAAGGAGCTTGGGAAATTATTCCCTTGGATGCCATCAATTATGGGAAAATCCGACTCAAAAAGCGAAGGACTTCAGCGGCCATTGGGTTATCAAACATTAAGCTCATGATACTGTGCTTATTTATTCGGTAATGGTTATATTTGTTGTCACATTTTTGAAAGTGAGTGCAAATTCTTTGATTTTGCTCTCTCATGATGGTAATAGATCTTCATACATACCATGCTGTCAGTTTAATCTCTTAGGGCAGAAAACTTCACTTAGCTTAGTTGAGTATATAGCTAGCAGTGGAGGTGGACCAGCCCTGTCCTAACATCAACAACAAAGCCCTTGTACCAAAATGATTTAGGGTCGGCTAACATGAACCTTTCATAAGATATTAAAACAGGACGCTGCAAAGCTACCACGAGCTAAAAAGTACAAAACAAGTGAATTATGCAAAGTACTCGATACTTTTCAAAACAAAAAAGATAAGAATCAAGACTATAATGTGGCATAAACGGAGAACAAATAAATTACCACTATCACGTAGCTAGCTATATCCATAGCTAGTAAATAAAAGTTACAAATTTTAAAATTATATAGCATCACACATTAGACATATAGCTCAGTTGCTATTCAAAATCAAACCCTGGTACATGAACCACAACCTCATCATCTTGAGTAGCATGCACAGTATTAGTTGCACCATTGTGCCTCTTTGAATGTTGCTGTGGACCTATTCCGGTGAACCGGGGGTTTGTCAACTGATCTGTGGGGCCCATTAGTGTTCCTTGACTATATAAATGGTATAGTTGATGGAAGTAAGGACAAGTTCTTGAGTCGATGGACCTTTTCCTTGTTCATGTCCTTAGTCCTCCTAAAGTACTTGTTTATGTTCTCCCACTTTTCTTTGCACCACTTTGCACTCCTTTTGTATCCTAACTCCATCATCTTGTGTGAGATTCTTTCCCATAAAGGACCTTTTGAAAAGGCTTCTCCATCATATTGAGCATCACCACCATTGTTGTTGAAGAGGCTACACCTTATGTTAATCAATGCTAGCACCTCATCTCTTGGCCACCTTCTACCGTTGTCACTCTTACCATTTTCAACAATGGGTTTGAGATCACTCTGATTCTCAACGGTCTTCAAGTTTGTGATAGGATCCTTTGCATTAGTACTGGCATGATCAGGCCTAGAGAATTTATGAGAAGAAGCCAACGATGAATCCTTCGGACTACTAAGAGGACTAGGGTGTTGGGGGATGGGAACCATGGAGGATGATGGCATCATCTCCATAGCTAATTTTGATTTGTCTAAGCTGATAGGACTCAAGAGAGCTAAGTTCTCATTTGATGAAGAAGTGTGATGGGTCACCAAAGGAGTATGATTGTGATCATAGATTGCACAAGATGAAGTTGCTTGTAATTGTGCATTATTGGAGCTTTGAGTTAAAACTGAAGAATTATTAGACAATGTAATGTTGTTTGGTACCTTGTTAAGATTCTCAAGTATCTCTTCAAGAAAATGATGACTTCTAAAATATTTGATGATGTACAAAACTTGTTTAAGCAGTCAATGATCTTAGCTTGTCGGTCCCCAGAAATCTCCTGTTCATGTGCCCTAACCTCTAACCTCTTCCGTAACCTTTCAAACTCTTGCTTTTTACGACCCTCTTCCTTTGCAATTTTTCTTCATCTCTCTTTACCATATCTTGACTAAACTTGGAGTAGAGCTGCTCTTGTTGATCCATCATTTTGTTAACTATCTTCTCACAAAATCCTCTAAACATTTCAAACTTCTTCTGTCTTTTTCGCTTCTTCATCACCCTCTTCGTATTTTCCTCTGCCTTCTCGCTCTCACCCACATGTTCATCTTCCAAGTCGCTGTCATCATTTCCGAGTTTCCGCTCTTATCATTTTTGTTTTCACTCATCTTCATCCGGGCATTCGTCCCTTTCGGAAAATGATGTCTGAGGATGATCAAGCTCATCCTGAGTACTATGCAGAAGAGGAGTCTGCTGATGTCCAATATCATCGTCATGAATATTGATGTCGTTGTTATCGTTGCAAATGTCTTCAAGCTCACCAAAGAGTGACCTGTAGTTAATACTTGTATTCTTCTTCTTGTCATTGTCGCTCCTAATAATGCTGCTACTGAAGCTTCTAGTCTCTGCCTCAAACTTCTCCTTACACTTTTCAGCACTTCTTTCGAATCCAACCTCTGCTAACTTTCTGCTCCCACCATATATGCACAAAATCAACATGAACTCTTAAAAACAATGTAATATTTATTTATTATATACTTCATTTCGATTTCTTCATTTAAATGTACTTTCAGGGACCGGAATTACTACTAAAGCAGAGAAATATGCCATGGAATTACTACTAAAGCAGAGAAATATGCCATAAATAAAAATTTAGCCTTGTTCTAAATCTCATAAACAAAGTAATCAAAATACACTTTTAATCAAAAATGAATCTAAAGGAAAACAACACCTAAGTAGTACAGAAACGACTCAACTGTTGAATTTATAAACGTTATGGAAACAATATATGCCTCTATCTGTTCATGGGCACATTTGCACGAAAATGGTAGAAGTTTTGGGAAGGAAAACGTTTCGGAGACGGAAACACTTAGTTTTTCTGTGCTTTATCGTTTGAAACTATAGGCCAGATCTCGGAATAAGAAAAGAAGGATCAGATGTACACGGTCTTACTCGTACGATCTATTATCAACATTAGGAAAGAAAATTTGTTTCTTCAAAGAGAATAGAGCATTGCATACCTTGAAACATTGTCCCAAATCAAGTGAGGGAAGCCAAGTATTATCCATACTAGATCTAATTCTGAGAGAGGGCAAGCATCTCATCATTAGACCATGGAACTTCGGGCGACACGACGGTGTCCGAGTTCCATTGTCATCATGTAAGCTAACACAGGAGGAGGGTTAAGAGTTGTTTCTTGTTTAGCTTCATTTATAGTGAAAAATTGTGAGTGGTGAAGATGGTAAAGAAGTATCAAAACTTGGTTGTAGAGATGGCAAGTAAGTAGGAAAAGAAAGAGGCAGTAGTGGTGGTTGTTGTTGCTCCTGTTGCTAAGAGTGGTAGAATTGCTCAGCCATTATTCCATCAAACATTTTTTGTGGATTTTCTTTTTGAAATTCTCTTAAGAACCAAACACAACTTTACCACCTTCTTTGAAAAAACTTCTTACTATATTTGTTTACAAAACACTATAAACTAAACCTCCCTACCTTCTTCAATTCCTCTCCTTATAAAAGGGACCCTACCTTGACAACCTATTTGATTGATGATATTAAATGACACTAATGTCGATGAAATTATATGTGATTTGGAAGAATATATTCAAACATGCGATTTTCTTTTTATAATATCATGCTACCGACCATATTTAAAGTTGTAATAGATGGTAACGCAGATTTATAAAGAAGAATTCATGTTTAAGGATAGACTTTATCACGTACCAAG
>CANSGD010000932.1:0-185535 GCA_947645195.1 Patellifolia procumbens
TTTTTAAGATAATGTTATTAATACCTTTGTTATTATTTGTTTATAATTTATATATGTTGCTCTCTTTACCGCTTTAACTAATATATAATTAAAAATATTAATTGCCGTAGTCATGATCTAAAAAACGAACGGTCAACGCCTAAATTGACTAGATATGTAGTTGCCCCTTTACTAATTTTCGGATATCGTTGTTAGAACCTGAAACTTAGTACGGAAAATTTGATGGTCTAGATTAGAATGTAAGGATTGGCGTTGTGCACGCCTTGTACCAGAGTATGCTAGCACGTATTTTTGGTGGCGTGAACTGTGAATGACTTCGAGTTCATTTGATAAAGCTCTATAATGAGTAAAGTTTCAGAAATTTGCCCCGAGACTTAGAATCGGATTGGTTTACGATATCGACTTTATAAATTTCTATTGAAAATAATGATAATTACGTTGTACTTATTTTTCTTATTGTTCTTTGACTAATTTAGTTTAGTTCACCAAACTGGTTAATCTATATGGTGTCCCCTTTTTCACGTTTTTTTACACAAGTTAGTGGAGTTGGTTACAAAAATGTGATAATTTTATATGAATGAAGTCTAATATTTTGAAACTTTGGGACTGACAATATACTTTGATTTTATAATTTCTATAAATTTGAACTAGCGATATGTAAAAATATCTCACTACGCATACTTTATACATACTACTATATAATATGTCGATCACTTCCCACCATGATTTGTTTAACATCTCATATACATCGGAGCCGAAAGTATCTCAGAACGGATACAATGTACCCATAAGATAAGTAATAACGTTATATGTCAGTTTAATCTTTCTTTTTAAGCAGAACTTGTTACATATACACCTAAATACATAATTGAATTTTTACCCTTTGCTATCTACACAAATAAACATAAAACCCTGCTATCAAATTCAAAAACAATACTAAATAATCATTGAAAATTTTGTTTACACAGATTTGATAATAATTGTTGTTCTTGGGCACGTATATATATAGGTGTGTATAGTTGTTGTGATGGGCCGAAGTTGTCACGTGGGCCCTATCTATGGGTAGCAACAATATGCTCAGTGCTTTCGTTGGTGTTTGTTTCATTAAAAGGCTCCGTTTGTGTTTGGTGGTGCAAATGACATTCACAGTCATAGAGGAGGTTATGCTAAAGTCACTGAGGTTGCACTCTTCCTCGGCTCTTACATTCTGGCTGTTGGACACGTGTTTGTTGCTTATAGGACCAGCTGTCGAGAGACGTAAGAAACTTCTTTGTTTACAAGATTGACATTGAAGCTGTGAGCCCTCAACTCTTAACAAAAAAATCATAATTTTTAGAATGTTTTTTCTTGTTTGGATTATAGTTTTCTGTATCAATTGAAGTAAACTGAAAGAAATCGCGAATTGCGAGAGTAAAGGATTTATCTGAACGAACTGTACTGTAAATAATGGGAGCACAAATCCGTAGTCAAATTAAGACATTACTGTAGTATACAAGAGAAATGGAGAAAAAACGTGGTTGGCGTGGAGAAGAGGGCGTATTTTTATATCGGATGGAACCTTGAAAGGGTTATCGTCCGGCTCTTTGATGCACAACTTGCCTCTTTTCCTCATTCCTTTTAATTTGTTCACTTCATGCTGGTTATGGTTATAGACACCACTTGACATCATAATTAAAGAGATTTAGATAGTTGTAAGATTTGTTTAATAAAGTAACACTAAATTGAGATTAATTAGAGGAAATTGCATGATTAATTAGTTGGTTGGTACTTGATGAAAGAATTAGCGTGGAGTTTAATATTGATTACTCAAAATGGCAGCTAAAAAGTGAAGTAACAGGCTAGTATTTGCTAAGGTGGCCCGAGTTGGTCCTTGGTGGTGTAATATCTAAAAATATGCTAATTTCCAGTAGCATGCCTTTAAAAAGAAGAGAAACGAATCATGAGTGGGGTACTATACAACTATACAATTTGTATTGTCATAAAGTTATGGAATTAGATTTTATTTTGGGGCAAAGACACACCAGCTATATTAAAATATATAATGACATCATTATTCTTGAAAAATACATATATTGACATCATTTTTTTTGATTCCCCTAAACATGCCATTTTTGTTCATAGGGTACTTTGATGACTATATGGTTTTTGAAAGTTACCACGTACATATCGTGTCAAATATCTGTCTCATAGAATGACATAATTTTTTAATTATTATAAAAAAATCGATAGAAAAGTTATTGTAAAGGGGTTGTATGATAAATATATAATTTTTTAAAAATAACACGTATATATATTTTATCATACATCGTCAATATAAGAATTAGTTATTATATAATAAGATAGAACCATAATAAACTCAGATATGTTAAAGTAGATAAAAGTAAAAGCTATAATTTTTAAAATATTCTATTAGTTCAATCAACCCGTGATTATAAGTTTGGACAAAAGTTTTGTGATTCTAAATTGTGAAGATTAGGATTCCATGAGGAGATGATTAATGTGTTATAATCACCTAAGCAATGACTAAGTATTAGTGTAAAGAGATTCCATAAGGATAATTGATAATTTGTTTTTAATTTAATAACTATTGTAGCATGTTGTCCAAAGTTGACAAATATTAATTGAGTAGTACTCCTTTAAAGAAATATATAGGTTTATCAGCTACTGTATTTATTTGTTTATTATTAATAATAATAATTATTTACATATTTTATTTATTTTGACTGACAAAAATGGCTGCTGAATTTATAATATCTTGTTGTAGTAAAGAATATCAAATTTGGCTTTTAGCCTTGAAGCAATAGTAAGAAGTCTCACCTTAAAATTGACTAATGCTTTCACACGAAATCGCCGCGAAATTTCAAAATAATGTATTTTTTTTATACAGTCAAAACCTACCAGTTCACCATTAAACTTATTGCTCTTGGAGTCTTGGTCCCAAAAAAATCTTGCATTCACCTTCCTTAGTTAAAGCACTAATGTCCTCAAATTACAAACGCCAGGAGAGTTTGTTTTAAATAAGATTTTGTCCAACTTCACTAAAGTTGGACAAAATTTTAAAATTTTGTTTTTGAAACATGCATTCTTAATAAGTAACTATTTTAGTACTTTGTTATTTTCAACTTAGTTTTGCTTATCCTAACTTATGGGAATTCATTAGAGTGTATTCGACCTTATTAGATCTTATTTGACCTTATTAGACATTATCTGACCCATAGATTTATATGAACTCTGAATTTGTAGTATTGAAAATAAGTTGAAAAACACTCGAAGTCCAACTTTTTCATCTAGGTAGTTTTTTATATTTTACCTTATTGATGTATAGTAAGCCAGAAATGACAATAATACGTGCAATAGTTTGACACCAATTTAGGTTAACCCGTATTGAGGAAAACTAACGAGGTCACGGTTTTGTTGGTTTTTACAAAATTTCAGATTCTTTCGGGTTCGTCGAGTGAGGGGAAATGACGTATATAGTTGTTCGAACCTCACGATCCTTATTTCATGAAGTTGAAAATTTTGGTTGCTTTTCTTTAGTATCTTGAAATCATAATAGAATTACTCCTACACGTTGCAAAGCGTGATTGATATTTTTTTAGTATTTTTTTGTTGCACCACGTGAATAGATCCATCGTTCTCATGACATGTTGGTTACAATAACATGCATGTTATGATATAATTTCAAATTTTCGTACTGAATAGATAAAAAGCAACGAAATTTAAGAAAAACCGTTTAAAGTACTCATCCCATCATCCATCACTTACCCCAGTACTATTAAATATGCTTTAACATTTTCAAGAAATCTTAGCAATCAATGATTTTTTTGTTTGGAGAGAAAGTGATAGTTCCTCTTTAGACTCTAGGTGATCAATTCAAACTGTAAAAACCACCACATTTTGATGTGTAACCAAATAAATGAAACTTTAGAGTAAGCAGATTATTTGGACTGTTGATATCAAATTAGTATAATTGTTATTTTCATCATAAAAATAAAACCCTAGTCTACGAGAATATGCAAGGTGGGGACAACTATCCATTGATGAGGACACGGAAGAAGATAATTGAGTTGGCTTATTCAAAGAATCCACTTGTTACTAATTATAGCAAGGAAGGAAATTAGCTGATGTAATATGGTTTAATAATTTTAAGTAATGTCACACCTAAATGACGTAATTCTGATCTTAAATAAGAGAAAGATTGAATTTGTGGTAGAAAGTGATGTCGATAAGTTTCTCTTTTTATCAAATATTGGAATCCTTTTAATTTCCATCACTCTTTAATTGACAAAATGACACCCTTGCTTAATTCTTTTGTCTAAGTTAATTTTGGTTCCATATTTTGCAACTTATTTTTCAGTGTATTTTTGGGTCCCATTAATTCGAAACTTGAATTTTAGGACTAACACGGTAACCCAATGGTTGGAGTTGTATACTTGTATGGGGGGTCCATTAGGTTAGATTTGTCTGCAGGTTATTTCAAAATTTGTTGCTCATACGCGTTGTAGATATTGACTTATACTAAAAATAGATCAGATTAGACCAGCTTAGAATATATTAAAATCTATCAAGATCCTCATGTATATGTTTCTTAATCGGACGTTGACAATCAATTTGACATACAAATAACGCTGATTTTTAATTTGACATATGACATAACATATGACGAAATAAACACTATCTTTAATTCATTTGGATTTGGACTAGTGATCTTTTAGTTTTTTCACATCTAAGTACTTATTAGGGTGCATCTTATAATAGAGTTCTTATCATCAATGGAATTGTGATATGTAGGTTAATTCAGCTTGTAAGATAGGATTTCAAGATATGAAAAGATGTTACAAGAACAAAGGAAGAAATGAAACGTGTACAAATTTAAACCATTTTCATTTTCTTTCATACATTTTTTATATGGAGAAAAAGAAGATGGATTGGATCTCTTTGCAAGATTTTACAGGTAATGCTTCCATGTCCCAAGTTAAATCATGTTCTTTTGGAAATTAGCTTTGTCACTTATTTATCCCCATATGAATTCAATAACAATATGATTGATTGAACTTGAACCTACCAACCGATTAATAGTACATATTCTTCTCATTTTTCTTAAATATATGTGAGGTATAAAATAATAAAGTGGAAAGAACATTGTAGGACAGAGGAGTAATATCTAACCCATAGTTTTCGTGTTCTCTTTGCAGGATTTTCAGAATTGTGTATATATATAGCATAGCATATAAGGAAGTTTCAAGATAAAATTATGAAACACATCCATGGCAAAATAGGTTATATTGACAAGTCGGGAGATGAAGACTCAAACTAATGTCTTGTTCTAGAAAATCAAGAGCTTATCAATCCTGATCAGTTTTAAGGGTATGATCTCCAAGATTTCAACATAGCTCATCATTCGGGTGGATGTTGGTTTTATTAAGGATCGAGGTTATGTATATAGTTTTGGAGAGTTAGTAGGCAAGCCGAAGGCTCCTACAATTTTGTTGGCCCTCCGAAGGAGGTACAACTTGTTTAAGTGTAGCATATGCGCTCGCTTTTCAAGTTGTTATTGTATATAAATAATACTTTACTTCTATTGTTATCGTTGAAGCTTAAAGCTATTACAATCCATCATATGTATGATATGGGATTTAATTTTCTAATATACTTGCTTGATATGAAGAACTTCAACATACATATTACAAGTTAGTATTAAATTATGAACCTATCTCACAACGTTGTGCGAGTTCGACGTTAGGTACTTCTACAATATTTGCTCTAGCCTCGAGACATTTCATATCCCATTCACACACAACATGTGAAGTAGCACAAGCCAAGAACGAGCTCTTCGAGTTCCAAACCACCACTCTAAAACCACCACCCAAACCCTTAGCCAACCACCATTGACGTATACTTTCACGATGCCACTCGTAAGATATCACCAGTGCATTTGAAAAGGGACCATCTTGCAAGATGAGCTAGCCCCACGTACCTAATTTTGATTAGGTAAGATCCCAAACAATAGTAACTTCAAATTATGGAGTTAGGTTTATAGATCCACTTTCCCTCTGTGGTTATACTACAAATTGATATGAGATAGTTTATAGAGCCCTCAAGTCCGGCTTGGTCAAATCTCGGCTCAAGTTCGATCAATTTCAAGCCCGAGCTGCGCCTAAGATATCCGAGCTCGTTTAACTCGGCCCAACTATTTTTGTAAAATAGATTTTTTTATTCCTAATTTTTGAACTCAGCCAGCTGGTTAGATTAATTTATTTTTCTTCTTAACATTCTGGTTTGTTGAATGCTAAGTGATATGAATTATAGATCTTATTTACATTAAGTTCATATCTTTCAACTCCTACACATTTTACTTTTTGTTTGACAAAGCATTAACCAATAGTTGCAAAAAAGAAAATACTCGACCAGAGTCCAAAACGAGCTCGAGCGCAAACTTTCGCAATTGAGCCGAACTCAACTTGAACTTGGCCATCTCATTCATATAACACCAAGCCGAGCCAAACTTGATCGAGCTCGAGATCAGCTTGACTCATTTACACCCTACTAGGCTACTACTAGCCCATCGAGTGTTACCATCAAACAAAACACTACTTTGCTACAAAAATCTCCTTCCTCTTCTTCTCTTCTTCTCTACTCGAGACTGTAATTTCCAGAACTCGCAACAATGAGATTCAATTTCGACATGGAAGAACAATCAAACACTGATGAACAAAACCATACATCCAAAACCCTAGCTCCATATTCCTCACCATCTTCTTTAACACCAATCGATAAACTTCAATGGCTTCCTCTTCAAGATCATCCCGTTTCTCCTCCTCTTCCGACGCCGCATTCTCCGGCGTCGGAAATTCATCGGAAAAGCGATTTCCGACGAATCTTATGGTTTGGGACGGCGCTTCTAGAATCTACTTTTGGGATTCCGAGAAGAATTTCCTTCATCGGATTTCTGTTCGCTTAGGTGAACCTGAACCTACTTCTATTGTCGCCGCTTCTCCTTCTAAGGTTTAGAATCTCTTCCTTCTATGTGTATTTTATCTTATTCTAATTGTATAAGTGTTTAATTTGGAATTTGGATGTTTTGTTTTGTGTTTTTGGTTATTGTTAGGGTTTAGGGTTTGCGGAACTCGGGGATTAATATGTTGACATTGTGAATATTTGCTAAAGCTGAAACTTTGGTACATTTTGTATATAGGGCCTGCTCTGCGTGCTTATTTTCAGTTCACTCATTTCAGCCGGGACAATACTTTTAAATCTCACAATATCACTATTTATTTCACTTCAGTTTAGCTGTTTTATGCTGAAGAGAACTGGCCTTTAGGTTCCATTTAGTTGGACGGAAAATCATCTTCCAAGGGGAAACTCAATTTTGAGATAAAAAGGAACAATGGAAAAGTAATGGGAGGATAGATTGGAGAAAAAAATTAGGAAGGAAAGGAACAAGGAGGGGAATGTGTTTATGGGACCATTTATGGAGGAAAATGTTTTGTCGATGGAAAACTAATTTCAATCATTAGGAAATTATTTTTTGCCACTTACGAACCGAGCAAAGGAAAATGGGAAGTTTAGTTTTCCGGGAAGGTGTTTTCCTTATAACCAAGCGGAACCTTAAGGGAGCAAAAGAGCATCAATGCAACAATATTTAGTTGTCAAATTAGATGTTTGTGATAGGTGTTTGGACAAACTAGTTGTATTTAATTTTTTTTTGGGTGCATAAGGAGCTATGAAGGCAAGATGAGAATTGAGCATAAAACTTCTTGGAACCGGGAGGGGATGCTGTGACCAACTTAGCTATCCCTCACTTTGAACTAAGTGTTAAATGTCGAAGAACATAGACAGAGGATTGGTAGGCCGGAGTTCGGAGTGGTGGGCTGCGGGGCGGAGATGGTGGGGTGGTTATGGAAGAACATAGATAGTGGGAGGAAGAGGAAGAGGAAGAGGAAGAGGAAGGGTTAGGGAGATCAAAATAAGAGACTATGAAAGAGAAGAAGGAGAATCAGAGATGGTTTTGTGTGAGCATTTTTCTGAGTTACTTATTTGTATATATAGAGGGTGTTACAAGGTTTTAAAGAGTTGATGATGGAAGTTTTGAAGGAGAACCACAAAAATTTGTGAGTTTCAACCTTGAATTAGGGGATTTGGTTGGAAAAGTGGACAAACCGATGTTGTGCAATTGTTTATTCTGATTTGTATCTTTGTTTATGAAATTGGAGGACTGAAGTTGGTCTTCTGGTTTGCACGCTGGCATCATAAACTCTTCTGTCTATCTTCTTTTCTTTTTTTAGTTCTAAATGTTAATCTATCTGCTAGCTTTTGCCAAGTACTAGCCAAAAACTACTTTTGTTAGCTTTTCTGAGGCACTGTAGTTCAAGAGCGACAAGCTATCATACTTCATTACTTTGCCAAACACCACTAGTGGAATTTAGTTGTTTAAAAATTAACAGCTACTCCCAAAGCTTATACAGAACACGCCAGTATATGTAGTTGCTTGAAATTCTCCCCGTTTACCAGATGTCAACTGCTGTTTGAACTCTTAGGGTTTGCTTTTACAAGTTCTGGTTGCCTTTCGTGAATGAAATTAGCTGCAATTCTAGCTAAAAAGGCATTAGCTTTGGTGGGGGATAAACTCTCTATGTGGGCAATCTCTGTGTGTATATATATTTGTGGGGTGGTTGAGTGGTGGTGGCATTGTTAGGAAATGGAAAATTGAATCAATAATCCTCCTTTTCAAATTAAATTGGAGAATTGTTAGTTGCAAAAAGTTGCTGTCTCTTGGGGCTCATACTTCGTACGTCTATGTCTGCATCCAACATTTGACACCCTAAACCAATTGCCTAGTTAGGGACTCACACTCTTTCCTATAATGCATGTTGGATTCACATTATACTATCCCCATCATGTTTCTTCTTGGTATGTGTTGGTGTCAGAGACAGGTAATATTGTCATAGACAAGTTTAGGTTATTCTAGTCATAAAAATATATGGTCCAGGTAGGGTTCGGTAGAATTGCATTGGATATATTGTGTGTGGCTGGAATTTGAGTTGACGGATTTCAGGTTAGGTTGGTTCAGTTCTGGATGGCGTCAGCTAATATTATTTATATATATTATATGCTGTCGAATGGTTAGATTACCGATTTGAATTATAGAAAATTACAGGTCAGCAATGTGAATCATTTTTATATCAAAGGGCACTAATTATTTTCTTTTTTAGTTATCAATTGTAATCCAAGTTTGAAATATGCTTGACATGTCATCCTTCAATGGAGATTCTAATGACATTGGTGTCGAGTCAATAAAGTGTTACTTATTTATGAAGTTTGGTCACCAAGCGCCAAAAATGTTGATTTAGATGAGATATAATGATTGCCAAAGATACATCTTGGTGGTTGTAAAATTTTAGCGGGACTACTATATAAAGAGGAGATTGTAACTTGTAAGGTCTTGATGGTTCCAGTTATGTAATACGAAGTGCAACTTCGGCTTGAATCAGGCATTAGACAACTCAAAAGAGGATGTTGTTGTTAAAGAAAGCAGTACTGGTACATGGATCCCTCATTTCTCAGAGTTGCTGCCTCATGCTGGAGGGATGCTGCTGCCAAAGTGATTAATTGTCTGTTATTTCCTTAAATTTCAAGTCCATTTTTTCAGTCTTTGTGAATTGCATGTCTTGAATGAAAGAAATATCTATATGAAGGTTGATAAGATTTGGATATTTTTCTGTATAGAATGTTCAATCTGAACTGATCTAATTCCTCATTACAGTCTCATCTAGGTCTATGTTTCTGGGTTATTTGACTCTTGTAATTTGGGCTGCATTTCAGATACAGTGTTCTATTTTAGGAGTTCTTTGGCCCTTGGAGGAATATCTGGCTCTTCTGATTGATGGTTCCGTTCTTGTCATAGGTGTTGCAAGCAGATATTGAGCTTGACTTTCATGTTACGAAAATTTTAATTAATAGAAGTGGATCAGCAATGCTTCTTACCGGTTCAGAAGGCATGTGTCACGTACCTTTATGGATGCTCTTCCGCAAAAGATAGTTCGATAATATGCAGGTATGTGATATGTCATATATTGACATGCTCTTGCTATTAAAGCACAGTGAATATAGTGTATATCTGTACTGTGTATGTTCCACATGCTTCTATTTCGTTGAAATTCCTTTTCAGAATTCCTAGATGCTTCAGGAGTTGAAGCATTTTTGTTGGGAGACAATTCTAGGTATTTGGGTTGTTGCTTGTTGTCGTTTGTTTCCTAGATATGACAAGGCTAGTGTAGCGGAACTTCTCTGATTATTAGTTTCACCGGTTCTTGTCAATTTGTTACTGTTATTGATGTTTGAATATTAGAGTTTTCATTATTAGCCGACACCATCTTATCTTCTATGGTCATGTATTGTCATCGAAATTGAAATGCTTAGAGGACCTATTTATATAGGATTGTGATCTTGATTATAATTTATGGAGCTTTTGGAAGTGCAAGGGAGATCCGAGAAATGTGTTATGGCGTGTAAGTGGAGTGTGTGCTCTGAGGGGTTTGAGTTGAGTGTTGATGAATTGATGATGCTTGGTGTTCGGAAATGTTGGCAGGTAAAAAGGAAAATGAGACTGATATTTGAAAAATAGAATCTCTTGCTATTTCTATCCTGAATGCAATGCCTAGATTGGTTGTTAGAAAAGTTGGATATTGGGGCATCCGTGGAAAATGGTGAATGGGAATCACTGAAGCTTGTTATTTCTATCCTGATCAATTGTTTCTTCACAGTAGAACTGTGGAAGTTCTCTTGAAATTCGTAACATTAGTGGTTTCATTGGCAAGCTGAAGGTTTAGCTCCTCATTATGTACAGATTTTCTTTACTGTATTATTTCCCTCTTCCTCCCTCCCCTCTCTCTCTCTCTCTCTCTGTCTCTCTCTTTTGGGTGGGTTATGCCTGACATAGTCCTCAAAGTTACATATTTGCTTTTGCTGGGATTTCACTAATCAACAAGTTTTTCATGTGCAGGACTGTCCCTGTTGGTTCTGAAGTTTATGAGAAAATTAATAATGCAATACGCATCTTGCAAGTCACTTGGCATCCGTATAGTGATACACATGTTGCAGTTCTTTCTTCTGATTCAGTTTTCAGGTAAAGGACAGCCGCAAACCCCCCACCTCCTACCTTCCCTAAGAAAAAAAGCTTATGCACTCTCTAGCAAATATGGTTTTGTTTGTAGTTTATATTTTTAGTTTGCTAATCTTAGTACACTGCTCATATTGAACAGGCTATTTTAGTTTATGTTTTACGCAATAAATCTTCTGGCGCCATGCCATTTGTTTTCCTTATTTGCTTCCCAAATTATTTAATAAGTTCTGGTGTTATATCTGCTTGACCGTTTTACACTCATGTTGCTCAACATTCTATGTTGCTGACTGGTTTCCGCTTTCTAATGCGGCTTTAGGTATTTGTTAAATCACATAGACCCTGTGTGCTCCCATTGCTTAATACTATGAGTGATTTTTGTTTATCTTGGTGATGCCGCTATGACTAATCATCTTTGCTTCATTTTGTAGAATATTTGATCTGTCTTCTGCTCTTGACCAGCCAGAGCAAGAGTATTATTTGCAGCCACAAGCGTCAGGTAGATACCGGAACGCGTCGTCAAGTTGCCCTGTTGATTTTTCCTTTGGGCGGGATCACTTATGGGACAGATTTAGTGTGAGTTCCGCTGGATTCGATCCATAAAGGTCTTTTGATATTTGACTTGTCATTTCTTCTTTAATAAATGAACATAATTGTATATGACTTAGAAGAAAGTACACAAGGTCTATAGTAAATCTTGAATTGTCTTTCATGCTTACTATATTATACTGATGCAGCATAACATGAACATACTGTTTTAATATACCATGTACCCTAAATCTTGATAAAAGATGCTATGGAAGAGTCAGCTGATTGATGTGAACATCTGTGTGATTTTTCTTCTTGCTATTTATGTTTCCTTCTTTCCATGTTGCAGGTTTTCATTTTGTTTAGTAATGGCTGTGTTTACGTACTTTGCCCAGTGGTCCCATTCGGAAGGTACATTTCCTGCATATTTTATGTTGTCATTTATTCTTTGAACTAGGCTTTTTAAGAAGCTGCTTGTTAGATATTCACTTGTCTGCTGTAGGAAAACGATTTACTTTTGGAGATTTTTTCTATATTATGGTTAGATGTTTTGGCAACACTCATCTGTAGATGATTTATCCGTTTTAGCTGATATAGACAGAATAGACCCGAATTCTGTATGAAGCAAGATAACCTGATCCAGGATAGACCTAGAGCAAAACTAGTTGACCAGAGGACTTATATATCCAATATCGATTGTTTTTTCATGATAAGCTGTTTGATAATGGAATTATTTCCCTCATCACTCTGTTGTGAACCAAACCAGATTAACCTAACTGAATTTTGATCCGAAAGAACCCATTTTTCGCTCTAGCATGGTATGTATCTCAGGCTTAGCAAAGCTCACCATCTCTCCCATCTTTTGTTTAGGTGCACGCGCCTTCCTTCTCTGATTTTATGACTATCATGATCTCAGTCGAAGGTGGTGGTGAAGGACAGAAGCCCCTTGATTTGCTTTATTCTGTGGGAATTGGCTATTCCAGGTGAGGGCACTGATTCCGGACCCCTATCTCCCTCTAGCCTGGTGCCCTTGCCCTCTCCTCGCACCAAGAAGTTTCTTTTGGTGGCTGATGGATTGATGGATTTGGGGGAGGGGGTGTTGAAGGGAGGGGTGAACATATTTTAACACTTTTCCATCACTTCAAACCAAACAAAAGTGACCGAACCTATCAAGTATCACAATTCACAAGAGAAGGTTTTTTTTTCTAGGGTTTAGTGTGAAGCAGAAGTAGCAAAAAAGAAGCTAAAAAAAACGTTGATCTTTAGCTCACTCATGTGACAATAGAACAAACTTGCGATTACTCTGAGTGTCAAGCAAGCTTCGGATTGTTTTTGTCCAAATTTTCTATCAAGTATTAGTGTCTTTCTTGTATATATCTTGAATATCTTCAGCATCCATGATCCTAGAAGAGGAGCATGTTTGGTGATCATTTTTTTGTTTATCTTGGGACAGTGTATTCATGTGGGAATCAATAGTGGAGATATACAGTGATGCACAAAGTTTTGGTCAGAAATCTGCCAACTCAACTGCCATCAGCAATTCAAGTCAGGCCATATCTTGGCTTGAAGCAACATTTCCTGAACTAAACCAGGGGAAGGAACTTAGTCACATCTCAGCTGTGAAGGCTCGTCCCTATGTGTTGGTAAATGCATCACTTTCATTGCAGGTAAATTCCTGAAGTTGTGATTAATATTAGGCTTGCCTTTGTTTTTAGTTCTTCAAATACATGCAGATGGCATTCTGATTGAAACTTAAATTTTTTCAGACATGTACTGATTACTGAGTAACTCATGATAGCTTTCAGGAGTTTGTGTTTCTTTGCCCTCCTACTCCCTGTAACTTTCTGAAGTGCAAATGTTGGTATAGACATTTGTTAATTGAAGCCATTTCATCTGTCTTTTGTTCGTGTTGGTTTAAAACAAAGGTTGAAGGTTTTCTTAATGTGTTCCTTTTTTTCTTTCCTCTTTTTCCTCTGTTTTCTTTAGCTTGGTGTGTTTACTTTTGTTTAAGCTGTCTTGGTTATAATGCAACATATGCATGACAAATTCCCAGCATTTTCTCAATCAATTATCAACTCTATAACTTGGGTTGTGTGGTCTTGTTGCTCGCCACAAGTCTTGGTTGATATGCAAGTGTTTGGACATGCGTGTGTTTGTTTCAGGGTGGAGTTTAAAGCTTCATAAAAATATAAGCCTTCTGTGATTGATATCTGACACTACTATTTAAACATTTGCAATCTACTCATCAGTGAATGCTTTATTGTGTCCATTTTTTGCTCCTTGTAAGTTGTACTCCTGTACTTCAGAAAAAAACTCACCATGTGGTCTCTGTGCTTGCGGAGAAGTTCCAATCACCACTCTCTCCAGGGATCTTTTGAAAGTCACTGGTGTAAAAATTTAGTTATAGTGGTGCACTAAGGTCTTAGTACATGGTTACACGTTCAAAATTACCTAAAATATCTTAGGTTCGCATTCTCTAAGATTGAAGCCAACTTCTTACATAACTAACTCGTTTGACGGGATGGCAATGCGGATGCTACATATTGCCCCTGTCATCTGATGTCAATTTTGCCTTTTGTTGGTGGACTGGATCCACTTGGAGTACGTGCTGGTAGTGCGCGTCTGTCAGCAGCTTTACATGAATTTATCGGTACTGGTCGTGCAATTAGTGTTTTGTTACATTATACTATATACTTCATTTTTTTTAGATTTCAACGGACTCGAGAAATCAATTCTTTCTGTAGCTTACCTTGAACAGTAATATTAATGAATTTCAGGGCCCTCTTCGTAAAGTTTGCCATGGTGAGGAAGATGATCATGGATTTCGTGGTGCAGAATGTGGTGGTCGTGCAGTAAGTTTTTTGTACAACTCCGTTGGCAAGGACTCAATCTTGGTGACTGCTTGGAGCGGCGGGCAATTACAATTTGATGCCCTCGCTGATGAAATTCAACCCCTTTGGCATACTGGGAATCCGCCTCGTGTCTCATTTGATTCCCATGACCTTATATGTGGGTTTGCTATGATATGTGAATCAATTGCAAATCATTCTTCTATTGTAAGGCTTGACCTGCCACTTGATTATTGTGATTGGTCTGGTCACCCGCCTCCTCTATTAAGGCTGGCCATTGTAGATTTGGCTCTGCCTAGAACCAAGGACTGTGAGACCATAATATCCATGTATATTGATCCTCTTATTCCTGAAAGAGTATACTGCCTTCATGATGGAGGTGTGGATTCGATAGTGTTGCACTTTCTCCCGTTTACACATCAGACGAGTGGAAAGGATGAAATGATGAAAACTCCGTCTGTGCATCCAGTTATAAGTACATACCAGGGATCATCAGGCGCCTCTTCTTCTCTTGGTGGTTTTGTTGTTCTATCTGATTCATTTGGATACTCGTGGATTGCTGGAGTCACCTCTGCTCGAGAATGTATCGTGCTGGAGATGAAAACATGGAATATTTTGCTTCCCAGGCTTATGGACACGGAGAAGAGGCCTGCCAAGTCCGAAGAAGCTGGAGAGAAAATCACACCAGACATCATAAGTAAAGAACTCCTTGCTGGCCCTCAGGTTGTTATTGTTCCACAAGGATCTAATTTGCGATCAGTTGCTGTGGATTCTATTGAAGGTCGATCAGCTCTACATCAGTATTTTAAGCTTTTCCATGAGAACTACGTGGAGTATGGGCATAAGGTAATCATATCCAGATATCATTAGTATGGAAATGTATCTTGCTTCAGATATTTGTGATGTGCCAAACTCACTACTTTTGCATGTATAAGTGCTTGTGATGACTTTGCTATATGTTGTTGCATGCCTTCCGGTTATTTAGATTGCAGAAAATCAACACAAATTGACCCTCTCCCGCATTATGTATACTAAAAATAATAACTAAAAGAAAAGAAGGAAAGAAATGGTATGGTATGGCAGGAAACTTGGCTGTATTCACGAATTGCGATGTATGTTAGTTGATGTTGCTTATGCGGGCTCTTCAGATTCTATATATCTTTGGTTATACAGGAACATGTTTCTTTTCCTAGGTATACTTTGAACTCAAGCATCATGGGCCTCATTTGAAGAAAATAATTGATAACCTGCACGTACGATTAAGTGAAGCCCAGCAGAAGCTTGTGAATGTCGAGAAGAAACAGCCAGAACTGGATAACAGGATCACACGTGCAATTGAGCGTCATGAATTTCTGGAAAACCGCTTGCACAACTTGAAAAGGTTTCCGGGGATCCATAAGAAGCCATTGACCAGAGCCGAGCGTGAGTTCAAATCAGAACTTGGTATGGATCTCAATTATTCCTTTCACTATGCGAGTTTCTTTTTCACTCTGCGAATTGATACCATTGATTTTTTTATCCATTGTTTGTGCTATAAAAATTCATATTTTCTAATTTCTATATGCTTTCCGATTTAGCATAAACTAATAGATATAGATGGTGTTCTGCAGACAGGTTTACAACTGTTGAGATGGATGCTTTGCGGTCTTCTATTGAAGCACTAAATGGTAGATTGAGAAAGTACACCCAGACCCTCAAGGGAAAGGTGCCCAATTACCAAAAAAACCCTTCTAGGAAAAAGAACTTTGTACAAGATTCGCAGCTAGACCAACTAAAGGCCTCACTGGAGAAACTCTCAATAGTGAACAGTGAGAATTCAAAGAAAGTTAAACTGGTTGAATCTACATTAAAGGAATGGGAAGAAGATACTTCTAATCAGTCAGATACGGCACCTATCATTGTACCAAAGAGGTGATGAATATGATGTGCTGGAGCTGTCGGTGGCGTAACTTAACCAATTTATATGTTTTATCCAGCGAACGCCAAAGGAAAGATGTGTTGCTAAGTTATAGTATCAATATTTATTGTTGAAGATCTATGCTCTGTTTTGTTGTATATTAGTATCATTTTTGTGTTCTACGTAGGAAATTATATGATGCGAATACAAGTGTAACATATGCCTTTTGTCATGATGGAAGGATAGCTTTGGCATAGAGTTGAACAAGTGATACTGGATTGGCTTTGTGCTCAAGACTAAAAGTATAGATGGATTAACATTACAATAGTGACTCAATAGTGACTCAAAGGCTTGTGACCTAAACACGGTCTGTCTAAGATTCAGTCATCCGACTAGACTAATGTGGACTGTATCTTGGTCTATTGTCACCTTATATTTTTGAGGGCAACGAAGTGACAATTGAAACTTGCCTCTATTTGTCAATATAGATCTATATTTTGTTGCCTAATTTATTGTAGATGTTGTATTTATGATCATACAAATGTGGCTTCTTATCTATGCACCTAAGGTTAGAAGTTTACCAAGGGGATAAAGACCTGAAAATACTATTTTGACAGAGGTACCCATTCACTTCTCCGAAGTGTGATTTGTTCCTTTTAGTTGCAATAGAGTTTCACATTACTTTTGAAATACAAAAAAAATTACTGTAATTCTAATTGCTCTTGGTAGTTGTTATTCTTGTTAAAAATCACCTATGTTCCCGTGTGACGGATTGTTCCAACGTTTGCTAATCATGTTGTACTAGTACTTCATACAATTTTGATGGTGCCAGGACTATATCGTCTTTTATACACACCCGAAATATGTAATCAAATCATAAATTCCTTAAACCAAATAATATACATCATCATTTAATATGACTAATTCAGTAACCAGCCAAAAGAGGGCTGAAAGTAGATAAGAGTCAATAAAATTATAAAAAGCAAGATCAATGACCAAATGAAGAAATTAGGCCTAACTAATGGCAATTGGTAAAAAAAAACATGTACAATGGAATGAGTTTGAATGAACACTATTGTCTATTGGACATGGTCACCAAAAGAATTAAGAGTTACTGCTCATTTCTCTTCCTGAACAACTAGAGCAGCTTAATCCCATAGCTATTAACCAATTTACCTCTCTTTACCTATTTTATCTATCCTTTTTTTGCTTTCTTATTTTCATAGAAAATGTACTATCCTCTTCTTTTTTCCTTTTTCCTTTTTTTGCCCCCTCCCATTTTTTTACAACAATCCTATACTCTAAAACTCTTATCTTCCTCCCTTTCCTCTTTATATAGCCAAATTTCGGCGATGCACGTAAATAGGGTATTTCTTCTGCGTCCGAGTTGTTGGAAAAAATACCAACTTATCCTTTTCGGCAGGCTCCCAACTGTCAAAACATGGACAAAGCGTAAGTTAATTACCGTATAATACGAAGAGTTTATATGTTTAAAGACCTATGTAATTAGTAGAAACCTATATTTCGTGACGAGGTGGTGGAGGAAGACAGAGATTGATACTCTAGAAAGCTCATAACCAGGGCACAACCTTGGGCCTCCACCAAATGGAGTGAATGCACTAGGAGGACATGCTCCTGTTTTGCTCTGTTCATGTTAAATTGTCAAGAAAAAACCGCTTTAGATCGAGGAAATAAAGAATTGCATCTAAAAAACTACTCCCTCCGTCTCTTAAATAATTGTCCATACATCTTTGACTAACAAGTCGGATAAAATATCGACCTTTAGACAATATAAACAATATGGTTAAAGCTCGTAAACTTTGACTTTGAAAAAAGAAGCGAAGGGACAATCTTTTATGAGACAAAGGAGTAGATCGTAGTACTACGTTAGTGGCTTTTAGTTGATGTATTACCTGCCATCTCCAAGGATTGAATGATCGAGCATCCTTAAAATACTCATCATTCATATGTACACCTCGAAATGCCGCGAAAACTTTCCATCCCTTTGGTATTGTATAGCCTGTTCAAATAGAAACCAGCAAAAGAAAAATAAGTGAAGTTCATATGTTAAAAAACTTTAATAAGTTGTTTTTGGCAAAATTATGTACCATTGACGTGAACGTCTGATATAGTACGCCTAAATATGCCTCCAATGATATTTGCAACTCGCAATGTCTCATTAACAACCTGGAGATGACCAAGGATACCATCAGTCACTGGAAGATTTTAAGGTATACAATTTCTTTTAGGTGTTAAATCATCATACAGTTAGCGTGGTGACTCTCAAGTATTCAAAGTTGTTTCAATTACCATAAAAAACCTATAAAAACATTAACGAAATACAAAGAAATAGAAATAAATGTTTATTTCTTTTGATGTATAAAGTAAAGGTTAACTGCGAGAAAGTTTGGAGCTATGTGAGTCCGACAAATGCGGTTCCAGGAAAAGATCTCAATGTCGTATTCGTTTAGAACAAAAAACAAAAATATGGTATTACAGAACGACAATTACTTAAATACGTTAAGTATTAGTAAAAGAAGTACAAAAGTAAATGAGGAAGAACTTTATAAATTAGACTTAAAAGAACTCTAAGAAACAAAGGAAGTGTGTATTAGAGACTTACACACTGAGTGAAGGGCATTGATTTGTAATCAGTCCATAGCAACGGCTCGTCTTCACCCTTTTGAGCTCTTATCTTTTCTTGTTCATCCTATAATAAAAATTACAATTTTGTGAAAAACCAAAAAACAATTAACGTCCTGAAAACTCATGAAACATCTACATGTGAGAATGAGGTGCTATTAGATTCTTATGTATGATTCAAGTATTTTGCGTCAATAGTTACATACTGTAGCAACAAACAGTAGAAAAAAAGGTAAAAGGTAAAGCGAAAAGGAACCCCCGGTACCTACTCCTCCATCTCTTTTTCTACGCACAATTTGACCTTTCACAATCTCCAATACACGTCTTTAAATCAATATTTCTTTGTATAGGTATATGCGGTCAAAAATATAAAACTTCGAATCTAAAAAAGAAAATGATGCATAGTTAAAGGACCAGGGAGCATGTATACATTAGAAATTTAGAATAATACTATGTGTAAAAATGTAATGTGTAAAGTGTATACTTTCTATAGAGGCAAACATAGTCAACTCCTCAGAAAGAAAAATCAACTATTCATGTTACAAAAACTTTACACCTCAAAAAATAAAAAATGGGGTACAAAAAGTTAACCTAGAGGAGGTTGTGCTAATAAATACTCCACATGAGCAAAGTAGGATAGCATCTAGGCTCTATCTCTACATTCTGAATTGTTTTTAGCCTTGCAGAATTGTGGACACTGCACAACTCACAATTTCCTATGGTGAAAAAAACTGAGGTAATTATTCTTTGAGGGGTAAATTCTAAAGATGCCATTCAATTTCTGACAGTTTCCTCCTACTCCCTCCAATTTCTGTTATTTTTATTTGGACAATTTGTCCAATATCTACCATTTTATCTATGGGATTCTGCTTTATTGCCATAGGGTTCTAAACTTATCCGTTTAGAATCCGTGCTTTTCAACTTATTAGTATTATCGGAATTTATCCAAATCTTCTTAGCAAATAAATAAACCTATTAGAACTTAGCTAGACTTATTACTGCTTATTTATAACTTATATCTTTTAAAATAAAGATTCAAAATAAGTTGAAACGAACATGACCATTTGCGACTCGTTTACCAAAGGCCATTCTGTAAAACAAGGGGAGTAAAAAATATATAGATCTACATGTTGAACAGCATTCAAATTGGCAGAGTCAAAGGCTAGTCTGCCTAAGTGTAACCTCAAAACTGACACATATCAGAAGCACAGGGAGACATGAAGATGCTACAAAGAAAGACAAAGCTTCATCCATCCATCAATTTCACACCAATAACCATTCTATTTTGTCTCGCATTCATATTAACATTAATCCACTCCCCACTTTTCTCCTGTTTTTGACTATAACAGTATCACATGCTCCACTTGAAAAATTTATAACTAAGGTTTAAAATCATTTGATCAGTGAACAAGAAAGCCAAATTTGCACAAGATCTTTTTCTCATTTTTTCAGTGGAAAACCCTTCTCCACTTAGGTTTTATTTAGTTGACAAAATATTTTTAGATAATCACATCTAATAGATATACTAAATAGATATACTAAATACTATCTTCGGCGATAAATACATATTACACCTCCTTATCGTACAATCATTTTTTCGACCACGTATTCAATTTTTAAGTATATAGAGAGAGACTAGTACTATAGTTACTAGGCTACTAGCTAATTCTCCGTGGTATTCTGGTCCTTATCCCTATACAATTATATATTTTTGAAGTATCTTTGTACCAAAATACCTCCCCCACGTGGACGTGGGTATCCAAGAAACCACAAGTATCCAATCCTTATATAGCAGCTACAAGGCAACACCTACCTAATAAATCTAGCAAAGTGCTAAACCCCCTTTATGTTTCTTAGTTTGCAACGGTATATTCCCCATATTTGGTTGAATGGTAGGTATAAGTAACTATACGATCCTAATCATCCCTGCACCATTCTTCCCAACACTTAACATTAGTTAAAAAGCTACTTGAAAACACATATTTCGAACATTTTAACAACCACATTCAGCCAAACACAACTTTAATCATTAATATTGTAAATTATCTCTTAAATAAAATCAATTTTTTTTACATAATAACATTTGTGATTCAAATATATTAATACAACAAAAGCTAACCTATGCATAAAAGTCAAAATGTTGTAAATATTTTAAAACGGAACACATGTGTAAGCATAACTTCCACAAAGTTTTGGAAATTTATTGAAATATAAATAAGTTCAGATAACTTTAAGTTAAGTTCAATTATAACTTCAAACGTTTCTTATAGCCTCGATATGTCATCTTCCTCTCTGTAATTTGAAGAGTTCTAATAGAGTCTTTACATTTACTCTTTAGCATAACATTTTAGTCTCTTCCCATCGCATAAACCTTTTCTCTCTTTATTTTAACACGTTTTAACTATAGTATTTTCAATATTTTGATTACTACTCCACATATATAGAGCTTTTCCTAATTAGTTATTGAAATAACAGTAGATCGAATTTGAGTATTTCTACTATACATCCACGGGTAGGGTGTACCTATTTTTTTATGAATGTGCGAGACAAAAGATTAGATCCACTCGAGTATTTCTATCATACACCCACATGTAAAGACTAGATTTAGATCTACGATATACAACATCTAGATGTACAACAACTATAGTATTTTCAATATTTTGATTACCTATATACTCCACATATATAGAGCTTTTCCTAATTAGTTATTGAAATAACGGTAGATCGAATTTGAGTATTTCTACTATACATCTACGTGTACGGTGTACCAATCTTTTTTCCGAATGTGCGAGACAGAAGATTGGATCCACTCGAGTATTTCTATCATACACCCACATGTAAAGTCTAGATTTAGATCTACAATATACAACATCTAGATGTACAAGTTCACTCCCCCACTTCCTAAAGAATCCGTAATGACTTCTTCTAACGCATGTTAGCTGTTGAATGTGGTTGTGCATGGGCCTTTTATGCTCCCCATAGACTAAAGTAGAATAAAAGATTGGTCTAGTATTTTTTTTAAGGAAATAATAAGACGTAAAGTGGACCTTTAAGCTTCAAAGTTTGCTTGTTAAGGAATTATGATTGATGAGACTTAACAATATACTTATATGCAATACATATAAAAGCTTGCTTTTCTGAAGTATTACATGTGCCTTGACATAATTGACCAAGTTTATGCATGAACTGTAGACATCTAAAGTAGTGTAATCTTTTCATTTGAATATAAGTAGATTATCATAAATAGAAGCCCACTATTTTGATAATTGGTCTCTAATCCTACTCGAACTCGAGTACCTTTGTCGAACTAAAAAGTGAAGTATGCCTATTCATATCTATATGACGAGTGTCGAGAATCTAACATAGATATATAAAATATAATAAAGAATTCGAATAAGGTAGCGATTATGAATTTATGATATCCATCTGATCATTTTATAACTTTAAATCCAACCATTCAATGTGTGTTTGGCTGAGAATCTAGATAACAAGATGATGAAGCTTCTAAAAGGGACCATAAAATGCTGGCTCTTTAGGGTAAATGTGGGCCCAAAATATGCATACGGAAAATGCATGTGAAAATGAAAATAAGAGAAAAAGTTACCTTGAGTTGAGCAAGAGCAAGAGGAGTCTCAGTTAAATACTTGACCGCTAAAGTCATAGTTGTGGAGGTGGTCTCATAGCCTGCCACCAACAAAGACACTAAGAAATCAACTATCATCTCATCCGAAAGTCCGCCACCGGCTTCCTCGTCGAGCATTGCCCCTAACATGTCATTTTTCCTCTCTCCACGCTCTTTTTCTCTTCGCCTCTCCCTTACCACCAAACTCAGTGCCTCCGCCACTTTCGTCCTAGCCTTGAACACACAAAAACAGCCATATACATTATAAAATTTCGTCAATTAATGTAACATGATTTTTCTTAGTTAAACCTGAATTTATAAACGCAAAACTTCTAGATAAATAAGAGTTCATTTATCGTACCCTTGCAGAATTCTTTTTTGTGAAATAGTATATGGTCTACCACAAAACCTAAGAATTTCCCCTTTCAAAATACATCATGTAATAGGAAAAATAACAAAGTGTGTACTGCAATATATAGTAAAGTTTTACATGCTTATAGAAAAAGTTCTTAACATTCACATACACACAATTACACATATCCATAGTAAAGTTGGTACACTTTTCCTCAAATAGTCGAAATGAAAGATGGGGATGCATACATGAGATAGGCCCCATAAGCGTTCCTTTATGTCCAATATGTTTCCCTTAAGTTATCTCCAATTATCTTTGCTTCACTAGTTATAATAAAAATAAATGAATAAATCTACCAAAATAAAAGACTTATAATAATTATCTTTGCTAAGTATAACAAAATCATCATTTAAATTTGGGTAAAACACCACGTAGTATAATTAGCTAAATACACAAATCTAAAATCAATTGAATGTGGTGCCATTGCAGACAATGGCAGAACCTAGGGCTAAAGGGGTTGGCATAGGCCAGGGTTTTCAACCTTTCACCATAATTTTGCATCAAAAGTCAAAGGCGAATTGAATGTTTTGATCATTTTTTAGTATAATGTTATATAGACTCGGACTTCCTAGTATAAGATCATGCACATTACTAGTCTACCGGTGATCATACATGATTTATAATCATAATCATCCAATGTATGACATTATTAATAATAAGGCAACATAACTAATGACACCAAATTATTAAACAACATATTAAGCTACAAATTATTTGATAATTGAAAGGAGAAAGTTAAAATAGGTGAAATTACTTTAATAGCCCGAGTATATGTGGTTGAGAAGAAAGGCAAAGGAATGCTGAAGAAGCCATCAATGACAAGTAGGTACTCTTTTCTAAGGCTTTCCGTCCATTCACAAGGATCAAAGCTCAATAGCTGCTTCATTGTTAATGCAAATGTAATCTGCATTCACACATAATCAATTGATTTAGCTTCCCTTTAATATACATTTTATACTATTTTTAATCAATCTACAAACTTTTTCTATACATAAATTATAATTAATCGAATTAATAGTATAAAAGGTTGCAAAATGAAACTGTAGATTCATCAGGAATGTGCATCTACTTATTGTTGCCGGAAATCACAATGATTTTTTTTCCCTTTTAACTTTTACAACACTATACTCTAGTGTATAAAATATGAAAAATGAGTAAAGGAATTTAAACAATTCACTACTTTAGCTTGCTATCAGTCAAACACCAACCTTGGGGTACTTTTTAACGTGATGTCAAATTACCTCATCATCTATGGAAAATCCTTAGGGTATATATGTTCTATTCAGCGTAAAATAGTTGAACTGAAAGAAATAGTAATATATGCGAGTAAAAGTATTATCGAGAGCTGAACTAAAAATAATTAAACTGAAATGAACTGAAAATAAGGTGAAGAGAACAAGCTCATAATCCAACTAAAGGTGCGTTTTGTTACAAATTTCTAAAAATATAACTTTTAGGTCTGTTTGTAGCCAATATAATGTGAATATAAGGTGAAATTGAGAGCATTTCAGGTGAAATTGAGATTTCATTAAATTCAATAACAAAAATTTACTTTAGAAAATATAAGGTTAATAGACATGCCCTAAATATCTAGAGTTAGACAACCGTTAAGAGTGTGACACTAACGTTCCTACTTCAATCAAAGCTACAATTTCCTCATTGTATATAGTTATAACTTGTAAGATATTTTATTCCATCAACCAAGTCGTCTCAACAATTTTGTCAATACTGTGCTAATTATGAGTCGCTAAATCAACTCTATTAAACGACGTTGTTAAATGCTAATCAATCATAAACTTGTATCTTACACTAAGGACACGAGTCTGTTTATAGTTGCGACTGTTGTCATTTGCGATATTTGGCCCAAATGATAGGGACAGTGACAAAGCCGCATGTGGTCCGATTTATAGCAAGTTACGCGTAAAATTAGTACTACTAGCTATCACAATCCAATGGTACTGAGTTTGGTAATCTTTTCCATCGAATAAAAATAGATAAAGAGGACTAGTGCAAACAAATTAGAACATAGGAGGAAAACAAAATCAAAATTTAAAAAAAAAAACAATTATAAAGAGTTTGCTAATCCAGTCATCCTTCTATCACGAGGGGAGAGGGTCCCACATGTTGTTAAAAAGTTATAAAACAAATATTAGTGGTGTTATTGAGTACTCGAAATTTCCAACTTCATTTTATCATTGAGTACTATCCTTATTCCTTAATCTTGTCCTAAAACTTTTACTAATACTTCACTAAAAATAAAAAAGGTCAAACAATTTTTTGACATAAAAAGAAGGTCAAACATGAAAGCTCAAGTGAGCATTTGGTTTTGGAAGTTGAACTTTTTATATCTTAATCATGTTATTTCAATTAATATACTAATAATATATTATTTGGTGAATACTATATCTTCCGCTTTTTAATGCTCGCATCATTTTTTTATTGTGACACTATTTACAAATTTCTCTTATATCAAAATTGTGACTTATATGTAATGAAAACTATATTTAAGCGAGATCTAGTTAGATTTATATCGATGTATTGATTATTAATATTTATTTTGCTTAACTTTTCTCTTCAGTAAAATAAAAATATTTAAAGTTTAATTTGTGCATTAGAATGCGTGAAACTAAAAAGCGAAGGTAGTATTAGATTAATTATGTTTTACATAGTAATTTCTTTATCATTTTTTATAATAAGTAATTAAATTATTAAATGAAAATATACCGATTTTACAAACCTAAATCTTTCTCTCATATTTCATGTACCAAGTGTAACTATCAAATCGTTATATTTTTTATATTACGAAGGTTACACTTTTGAAATATGAATAAAAGGCATCCAATTTTTTGTATTCAACCTCAACCTTACATTCACCAATAATTTTAAATAAAAAAATATATTAATTTAAATTTTTGGAAAAGCATTTTTACATCAATATACACTAATAGTACTCCTATGACATAAAGAGAAAGCTATCCTAATCCTCTAATCTCCTAGAATCGAGAAAAATACTCTAATCAAGTAACTTGTTCACTTTACCTTCTTTTGAAAAACTTCATATTAAATCGAAGTTAACTTAACGGATTCATTATTTTCTTTGTAGCTATTAATATTTACTAAACTGAACTTATTTTTTTACCTTATTATTATTTTAAGATGAATCGTTAATTAACAACAATCACAATTATCTACTAATACAAAAATTAGTAAGAAAAGGAACTCCCTTGATAGCGGATAACTTGCAATGATTAGACATTTTCTAGTCATATACTTTATGTCAAACTCATTGCTAGTAATGCGTTACAGAGGGAGTAGTAATAATAATACTATACTTACTACTTAAACATAAAAGAAACAATTACCTTTTTAGCTTCTTCCATAAGCAAAACCTTAGAAGGCCAAGAGTTCAAATTAAAGCTGATAAGACGATCAATATCAAGCAAAAGATGATCACGAATAATAGCAGAATTAGTAAAACTCATAGTAAGAGAATGCATCCTTTTATGCAAACTCCCTTTCATTAACAACAATGAGTTTTTACCAAGTAGATTCGAGATCGAACCCGGGTAACTACACTCAAACAACTTCCCTTCATTTTGTAGTATAAACCTATTCACATCAGGATCAACACTAAATATGGTAGCTTCACCAAATACATGGGTTGTAAAAATGGGTCCAAATTTACGAACCCGGTCGTCGATAAACGGTTCCGGGTTCTCGGTTTTGTAAGCGGATATGAGTTGGAGTGTTTCTCCGATGAGTGGGAGGCTTGGTTGGCCCGGTGGGAGGGTGGTGGGGCGGCGGTGGCGGTGGAGGGAGAGGAGGAGGATGGTGGTTATGAAGGGGATGGTTAGGAAGAGAGTGAGTGTTGTGAATATGTCCATTTTTTGTTGTGTGTTTTGGTTATGGAAGAGAGGAAAGTGGAGGAGAGAGAAAGTGAGGGAGATAAAAGAAGGAGGGGATTTAAAGGAGGGAAAAAGAGGTGGGGAGGTGAGCACACGAGTGGATGAGTTAATGTGTGGGGAAAAATAGTTGGATTGGGGTGGGACCCTCTCTATTGGTAAAATTATCGGATATGGAACTGAATCGAGCTGAATTGAAAATAAGTATATGAACTGATAGTAATAGTGATATGTGATTAATGTGAGTGGATATATAAGTATTGTCTTGGGTTGTTGTTGTTAAAATTCTGATCTTTATTGATGGTTGAAAACTCGATTAGATAGCTTACAGAAGAACTATAATGGTTGAAAATCAGGCTTATAAGAAAGGGAAAGGGAATATTACAAGTTGCAACAATTCCTATAATTTAGAGAAACAATCTTTGAGTTTTCAACCTAATTAAGGCTGAAAATTGCAGCTTATTTCCACTCCTAATCCAAATCGGGTCATATTTAGGAGATCTAACCTGATTTCTTCCCTGATTACAACTCAATAACTAAGAATTTAGAGTACAAGGAATAACAAAACAACAACTTGGCCGAAATTCCATAGTGAATTTTCGGACTTTACAATTTATTCTAAAATAATACTCCATCTGCCCATAATGTAAGTCTTGTTTTCTTTTGCAGAGTCTCCTAGAAGCACATCGGACCTTTTATATCTCCAATTTCGTATTGGTAGAGTACATAAAAAGTTAATATTATGAAAGAACATGTTAACGTGAATCTGACAAGATTTCACATGAGTATATTTTTACTCCCTTTATCCCCAAATAGATTTCCCATTTGCTTTTTACACGGTCTCCAATGTACAACTTTGACCGTTAATATATTTATTTGTGTGTTAATAAAAATTTTAAAAAATCTACACATTAACACGAATCTAACAAGATCTGACATGATTATTATCAATATTATGTATTAGTTAAAATTTGTAGTCAAAATTTACAAAGTTTGACTTAGAATAAAGCAAATGGGAAATCTATTAAGGGACATAAAGTATATTAATAAAAATATATTGTCAAAGATTTTAAAGTTTGACTCCCAAAAAGGGATGGAGAGTATTTTATGGGACGGATGAAGTATGGCTCAATTAATTAACTTTAATTAACTAGACTCTTGGATCATGTAAAACTCTCAACTTTAAGAGTTAAGGATGAAACCATGACTCAATTAATCTAAGAAAGCAAAAATGATATAATACAGAGGACTAATGCATGATCAAATTCACATCAGTAATATACTTATCAATTATCACTCTCATACCCTATTGTGTAGGATCTTGCGGTCCTGCGATTCGATCCAAAGTAGAATCCTTATCCTAATAATTCAAAATTGTGTTGAGCTAAACTAGAAATAAGTTGGCGAGAATAGACCCTTAGAGTTTAGATTGTCTTCTCCTTAGCTTGATTTGACAAAATTAACTTAATGTACGAATTTAACTTACTATTATTAAACTAAACTTATTTTTGTTGAAATTGTTTTCCGCAATTTATTTTTGCTAACTTTAACCGGCCTTATCATTGTTGAGCGTAACTTAATTTGCTGGTTTTTGCTGAAACTTGCCGCCTCCATCTCAAAATACTGGTTTCATTATTTGGCATTTTCAAAGTCAAAATTTCATCCGTCGACTGTATTTTTTCATTTATATGTAAGAAAAAACACTATCATGTGATATCTTATTAGAAAAATGTTAGTGTATATATGTGAAAATTGAAATATCAACTTCTTAGAATTTTATCAAAGTGTAATTGAAGATATTAATCCTAATCCTAAATTTCTCCCATCTATCAACTAATTATTGAATTTTTGACAGGAGTATTCATTTAACTAGAAAACCTTGTAAGATCTTGCTCTAATTTCTTCTCTTTATATAAATAATAATAGTAATAACAATCTTGTAAGATATTGAGTATCTATTTTGACTCAAGTTTTGTATTCTTTTTTGAAGAAAATATTATAATTGTTTTTTTTTAAAAAAAATGGTTGGCAATTTCTTCAAAACATTTCTTTCTCTCGATTCTAACCTCCTCTTTCTTCTCCTTACAGGTACAATAATGCAAATTTTTTACATATTTATTTGTTACACAAAAAACTCTCTATTAGAAGCAAACTACATAGTTAATTTGCCCATGGTTTACCATTAAAAAAGGATACCAACATTATGGTGCACCTTCTAAGTTGCAAAATTACATAACCTACTTATACCTAGAAAAGAATTTGTTTTGAACCTAATATAGCCAATAATTTATAAATATATATCTATATATTATAAAAAAATATTCTAATTACTTTAATATGATAATTAATCATTTCACTAATTAAATCTGTAATACTTTCGCATACATAGAGTCCATTTGATAGTAGTTCAGTTACAAAAGTCATAAACAAATAATACTAAAGAAAACAATAACAATAAGAATGATTTCTATTTCATTCAGGTTTTGTTGGTTACTATATTAGCATATATATTATGACAAGGTATTGGGTCAGACGCGTCCGACCATAACATTTGGTCGGACGACTTTCAGTTGGTTTCAATTTTGTTTCAGTTAGTTTCAAGTTTGTTTCAGTTGGTTTTAATTTTTTTTCATTTGATCTTTTTTCTTTCAGTTGGATGTCTTTTAAGTTCAGTTAGTTATCTTATTGTTTTATTTACTTTTTTTATTCTAACTGAAAACAAAACTTAAGTAAATGAAATAAAATAAGTTCTAAATGAAAACAAATTAGTTTTCAGTTACTTATGTTATTGTTTCATTTAGTTTTCTTATTCTTTCAGTTGTTTTAGTTTTTTTTTATAAGTTTTTTTTTTAAAAAAGTCAACGGTAATTTTGGCGGTCAAACAGGTTGCAATCATCCTGTACCATTGAGAGAATATCGGTGTCAAAGGTGGGATTATTGCTGGATTAAATGAAGGTGGTATCATTGGTGGAAGACCGGCTAAAGGTCGGATTATTCTTATCAATTTTTCCAAAAAAAAAACTTCAAAACAACAACGTCATTTTCATTTAGTCAATGGCGATGACGGTAAACAAATTCACAGCAACGTCTTCAATGACGATGACAAAAGAAGCTTCCATGGAGGCAGTAGAGGAAGGTTTAAAGCTCTCAAAGAGATTATACTTGGGCAAAGGCAGGTTTAGGGTTTAGAGCCTTTCTTCTTCCTGATGTTCCTCTGTTTCCTTGATGTTTGAATGATAGCCATTGTTATGTCTTCTTCAACAAATGTTGCCGAAACTTGAACAATAGGAGGTGGCGGAGTTGTTACTAGGTTGACAAGAAAGGCTTCCCTCAAGACATTGACAGAAAGCGTTAGAAAATCGGCGTCGGTGGCGGGACTCCGTTCTCGTCTGACAGTAAGATTGGGTCAGACGGTCTGACCCAATACTTTCACATATATTATTGATTGATTTAAATGACACTTTCGATATGACTATTAACTCTATACGGAGTGAACGCATACCGATATGTCGAACTCTCAACTAGCTAAGTAGCTTGTTATTTTTATACATTGCATTCAAGTCCTAGCTCTTCTAAGTCCTAGTTCTTCTATGTCCTAGTTTTCTCTTGCAACAATATGGAGTTAATACGTACAATCCTCCTTCAATGTATGAGGACAACAAAGTGAAGAGAGGAAGACTTAATTTCCCTTTTTATCTCTTCCTAGTTCCTACTACCATCTCCCTCCCTTCATCTAAAAGAAGGTAACTAACTAGCCTCGATAAAAGAAAATTAAAGAATTCGAGAGTTTAATTTTCTTAAAGAGAGAAATAATTAATCCATGTGATTAGTTATTGTCAATGGCAGTCAGCCTACTTACAACATGTGTAAGCGTATCAATCTCACAAGTAGTCCATTTTCTCACTTTTCCCCTTTCTTTTACCTTATAACATGAAAAAGCATCCTCATTGCACCATCATCATTAAATTGGCTCACACTTTAATGTGATTTTAGATTTCTTTGAATGGCAAGAAAAATGATAGTTAATTAAGCATGAATTCTTGGATGATAAGTTTCACATGCCATCATTTTAAACCATGAATCGAGTATAGCATCACCAAGAGTGGCAATGTGTTAAGAGAAGTCGCTAGATTTTAGGGGCGGAGTTTAATAACAGTGCATCTTTTAAAGTATAGTTTATAGATCTGATCAATTTAAACCTCTATCAAATACTACCTCCGTTCCATATGTATTGCAACATAGAGAGTTTTACGCCTCCCAACGCACTACTTTAGACGCTAATATCTCGAATTTTATTTAAGTAAAAATTATAAAAATTAGATATTAATTAAGCATATATCGAGACGAATCTAATAAGATCCCACATAGCTATATTATCCTTGTGTATAAATCACAAAAGAGGGTCAAAGAGTAGTGTATGAATAGTGCAAAATGTCAAAGGTTGCAATACCTATGAAACGGAGGTAGCATATATTGGTGTTTGGTAAAGCATGTTTTGTAATTGTATCGAGTGCTCTATGGTAATGAAAAAACCGAAAAAGAATATTTTTGATATAGAGGCAATTGTTCGAGTAGATTTCTATAGGATCAAAGTTGATTCACCCTCTCCAAAGTTGATTCTCATCCAACTTTATGATAACTTCAATTAATTAGATGATCTTTAATCAACATATGGCTTTTGAAGAATACAAATTGAGTACTAGAGGATTTAATAGATATAGTAGTAAAGATTCCATTAAATGGGTTATATTAGTTGAAAGTGGGAACAATTCGAACAACAAGATGATCTAGGTTAATACGTTGATGAATGTAATAATAATTAGTTTTGATGTGCTTACTCCTTCTTTTCGGGAATCGATAAATCCTCATACATATATCTCTCAAAAAATACATAATTACATATTTTTCCTTATTTTTTCAGTTAATGTTATAAATACAATTATCTCTTCTTTTTTGTGTTCTTACTGATTTAATAGATAATTTTACTGAAAGTTAATTGTTTTGGAGCTATTGTCGCTAGTACAATAACTAATTAGTAGTTAACATATATTGCAATAACTTTTTTTTGACAGCCATTCATCAAATACTGCAATAACTTATAGCTAACTATTAACACATAGAACAACAAATCTAAAGATTTAAAAGAAAAAAAACAACAAAAGCAACAACAAAACTACAGGTCTAGAAGAGAAACAACAAACACAACAGACAACGACGGATGAGACAAGGGCCCGCACAAGTGTCCAATCTATTCAACGATCGTGGTTTTGACAGATTAGGATTAAGTTTATTTTAGCCTGATTTGTATCTGATTATATTGGTTTATGTTATAATTATCTTATGAATTAATGAATGAATGTTACCTTCCTTCAAAAAAAATTAACACATAGAACAATTAATTTTCCTCGAACACGCCGTAATACTACAATATTTTTATGTTTCCATCATATAATGTCTAAAAGAGTAGCTCCCCCATGCGTGATTGTACTAAACACGTACACAAGCTCGCCATGCACTAACATAAGTTGAATCTGCCACTTACCTTGGGGCAAAGGCACCTTATATCTCATTGCCCACACAAATAAATGGTAAAGATCGAGTGATACATCAAGCTAAGTAAATAAAGTATATACTATGCATCTTTATACATACCTATGTAGTATACCATATATAAATAAGAACCCTAAGTAAGAAAAGCCTAGGTAGCACGTGTCTAGTGGTTATGACTTATGAGAAGTTGCCCACTAATATGTTTAGAAACCCATACTATTACTATTATCTTTAATGAGAGCAAAGTGTATTTTCTTGCATTTGTCACGTTAGAATTAGCTTTTTGAGCCACAAGGGAATCTCAGCTTGTGCTTGTGCTTGTGCATTATGCCCACAACATACATCATCTCTCTCATCATCCCCTAATTCCTTTTTAGCTCACTTAAGCTGTTAAATATAAACCATATCAAACATTCTTGAATTCTGTAGATAATGGTGTTGAATCAAGCAACTCCTTTTCATTAAATAATGTTTGTTTATCAAAAAGATATGTATAGTTCTAATCCACTTACATGAAGTATATGATATATAGTAATTAGGTTATATAGGTAGGTTTGTAGTTTTGAGACAAAATACTATCCATGATTTCTGGGATTTGGGCAAATCCCATGTAAAACGTTTTATATATTTCTTGTTTGTTAGCTATTCAACAAGACTAATGTGTACATGCTTACTAACCTTTGTAGAGGAATCAAATTGGTAAGTTTGGATATGGTGTTTTCGATTGTTTTGAATATCTATTAAAAGGTGAAGTTGAATGCGCTAATTAATATTTTTCACTCTAGTAGGTAGTGAGGGTGTAATACTCCTTAAAGCTAATTACAATCAAATAGACTTATGCTTTGTTTGGATAGCAAAGAAAAAGGGAAAGGAAGGGGAGGGAGAGAGGGGAAGGGGAAGGAAGAGAAAGTGAGGGGAGAGGTGGAAATTTTATAAAACTATAACTCCCTTTTAGAAAATATTATATACGCAACCATTTGACTACATATGATTCAATAAAGTACTTATTAATCATTTAATTTCATTTTATAACCTTTTTTTATTTAGCTCAATTTTCTAAATATTTGTGTTCGTTCTTGTGAGTTGCTAAGAGGATTGTATTACCAGGTAACACAATTATTACATAGAAAAATTATTCTTTGTCTTCCCACCACCTCTATTGAAAACTAATCAGCATTCCAATTCGAAATTAGGATTCCGAAAGATCAAGACATCAATCCTTTTACAAGTAGTATAATTTTGCACTACTAGTAAGCTAGTCATCTATCATATTACTAGTATTTAGATATGAAAGATGATACACTTAAAATGGAGTGCCCTACACAATTCATTGAATTGACCTAGGCTAGGCTTGGATTAGCTGCGCCTTTCATTAATGATAAGATCGATCGGGACCAAACAAGCCAAATTTTACTTGATACATCACATTCTTTCTGATATTCACAATAAAGTTGGTCATTTATAGAATGATATACAATTGTGAATGAATGAAAGCTCATCTTCCCATTAATACTTTCAATTATTTTCTTTTGAGATATTATATTACATTAAAAAGTTATACTTTTTTACTACTTCGGTTTTATAAAGATTGTAAATTAGACTTTATCATTTGATTTTATCATTTGAGACTATTCATGTAATATTATTTGACTATTGGCTTTGATCTATATATAAAGAAAAGTATAGTCATGTAAAGTCTTGTTATATTCATCTTAATATATATTTTTCAGCATATAAAAATTTTAGACAATTACACTCACTGTTTCTTTTTGTTTATCCTACTTTGACTCAAAACCCCTCACATAATAAATATTAATAATGATATATATTTTTAAAGTAGTATAATTACAATTACGTGAGGAATTTTTGGTCAAAATACAACAAAAAATATAGAAAGTATACATAATTAGAAATATTATTATTCAAACTTTTATATTAATTTACGTTGTAAAAAAGTATAAGTGTAATAATATTTGTAAAATGAAGAGAGTGTAATAATATTTATAAAACGAAGAGAGTAGAATATATCATTTTTTTAACACTATATGATGGGCTAATACTATTACACGAGGGGCTAAGTTGTTCATTTGGATATGTAGGGCCTCAAAAATCCTATGCCTTATGTCTATATTGTTAGTATATACAATATATGTATTGCTTGAATTTGATTTGCCGACATTATGCATGTCTCATAACCCATTTTAAGCTTTACTTTTGCTCTTCTCAACTTGTTTCTTTTTCCTCTTTTTCTCAAGCTCTCAACTTGTTGCTATATTGTTCGAAAGCTATCTATATACGATTAGAAGGAGTAATATTACGTCAAAAATACCATGATTATACGATCTTATGTATTTTGATGCGCTTCAACTCGTTAATTTAATAATTAGCTCATACTATATTATTATCAAGTGATTGAAACTTGAATTTCCGTGAATAGATAACAGGAGTCACTTTCTGTTTAGAAGTTTCATATCTATTTTCAAGGTTAGTGGTAAAAGAGCGGTTGCAACTTTGCAACTTTGAACAATTATATACCCATCTAATACTATACTATTTATATTTTTGCTAATAATTAAAGTTTCTCGTAAATATTGCACAAAAATTTATTATTAATTATACATCAAATTTAGTCATAATAATAACATAGTTAAAAGCAAAAATTGATTTTTCCACAGATAATTCACTTGCTCACATGTAGATCAGTTGCTTTCCATTCAATATGTCAAACTTACGTAGAAGAAATGAAAATCTACCGTGACATTATCAACTCTCGTCAAAAATACGAAAATTGCTTACAAGTCCCATAAAAATTTAATAAATGCATTACCACCCCTAACTAGAACCAAATTATTCTATACTACCTCCGTTTCGCAATACATGCAACATATACCTCTTTTGGATGTTTTGCAATACATGCAACATTTCTTTTAATAGTTAGTCCTTTTAGCTAAAAAGACATTTGTGCCCCCATTTTTTTACTCACATGTACACTACTTTATTCTTTATCACATGGGCAATAAAGACAACTAACAGTCTCTCTCTTCTCTTCCTTGGTCCATGTGCCATTTCCTAACGTTGCATGTATTGCGAAACAGAGGTAGTATGTTTCTCCCAAGTTTCATTCTCTATGTACATATTGGCATATTGCAACTTTGCAAGTAGGCAAGAGGCAACTAGTAGTTCCCTCCGAAAGAAACTAGCAACTAGTTCCATTACCTTTTGTTGTGTTTATTGAATTACCCCCCACGAACATGTATACATAAGAAATTTAACGTGTGTGGAAGTCAAACTGACATGGTCCGCTCACGTGCACGAAACACGAGGTCTGAGGCACACGTGTGGGACTGACTTGTTCAGCTTTCTAATTTCAGAATTCAGACGATGCAAGGCAAAAAGAAGCATTTTTGTACACAACAGATATTGCTATTCCTCCTTCAATTTATTTTTATACTAAACTGATCAAGAATATTAGTTTTCCTTAATGTTTTTTACTTTATTTGTTTTATTTTAGTCCTATTTTTTTCTTCTTTTCTTAGTAAAAAAAGCCATTGAGCTACATCGTCTTCTTTTTCACTTATTTTCACTTCATATCAGAAAAATTAAGTTAAGATAAATTTAGGCAAGTACAAAATAACTTTTTTATACTTTCTCCGTAACAAAATAAACGCACCTTTTGCACTTTTGACACTATTCACAGTTTTAAATTTAATCGCAATTTGTGACTTATTCATAAGGGAAAATATAGTCATGTGGGGTCTTGTTGAATTCGTCTCAACTTGTAGTTTTTTATAATCTAATGTTTATAATTTTTACAAATACATAATTAGAGATATTAATCTTTAAAGTTTTATCTTGGCATGCGTGCCAAAGCTAAATGGTGCATTCTTTTCGTTACGGAGGAAGTATATATTTTAAATATGGCCCATTCGTTATCATTTTTTGTTTTCAGTTTTTTTGAAAATAAAAAACCATAATATGGAAACCAGAAAAAGTAGTTTTCAGTTTGTAATTGTTAGTTTTCGAAATTAGCATGATTACTATCATTATAACAAAGTTTAAGTTCATAATACTACTTATATCATATGATTCTAAAATCATAAAACCAAAAACTGAAAACTGGCACTAATACCGAACATGCCTTAAGTTATAACTTTTGAAATCCATATTATAAATAAATCTTTTGATGAGATTTTTCACGAATATCATTATTATCTCAACCTACTAGTAAATTGCACTCCCTCCGTCTCATTATATATGTTTTGAGTGTCCCAGATTGTTATTCTTGCGTATCATTTACCATTTATCAAAAGGGTACCAAACTCTTAAACTACCCCCAAGTTTTCATAAAAAAGGGAACCCCAATAATATTTTATTTTAAAATATTCCTCCCTATGTACTTATAGCTAGGGGTGAGCAGAAAAGTTGGGTACCCGGTTCATGACCCAGAACCGGTTGGAACCGGTGGTTCTGGAACTGGAACTGTCGGGACTGGGTCTGGGTATCAAATATTAGGAATCGGTTGGAACTGGGTCTAATTCCGGGTAGTGAAATTATAGACTCGGTACTCATTGGGTACTCGGTTCAACCGTTTCCAAGACCGAATTTTTTTGAGAGGAATGCATATGTAATGTATGCTTAAGACTTGAAGGTTTTTAAGACTAATTTGTCAATGAAAGTAGCAAATTATGTTATATATGATGCTTATATTTAGCTAAACGAGAAAAATATAGATTTTGAATGCAACTGGATAGCGGATACCTGGTATTAGAAGAAGCCAAATAGACCAAATAACAAACACTTTTGCGGGACTGTGTACCCGGTCAAGGAACCGTTCCAGTTGGTTCCGGTTCCAATTCCAAAAATTAAGGAACCAGTCCAACCGATTCTGGTTCCGGTTCCAGATTCTAGGTACCCGGTCAATCGGTTTCGGTACCGGTTTCGAGCAATATGACCGAGTACCCGGTTGTGCTCACCCCTACTTATAGCAGTTTGTCATTTATTGCATTTGTCTTTTCTTTTCTTTCTTTTAGTTTTAAAGTTGTTATTTTGTTGTCATAAATATCTCAATTATTACTTAATTAATGTATTTTCCTAACTTTATTTCTTGTAAAAAAAAATTGTATTAAATGATGGAGTAATGCTCATTATGAGACATTCCTCGAACCTAATACCAATTAAAACTCAAGAAACAATCATGAGTATGAGTACATGTGAATAGGCCCTTACTAAAAAAAGATTAACTTAAACTTTTCTTGTATCATTTTTAGAAAAAACTCGAGAAATTCTATAGTAGTTTAATTATTCCGATCGATATAGTAGTAGAAAACTAGAAATGGGGTGGGTATATGTTGAGATGGAGATGGAGATGGAGATGGAGATAGAGATAAGGTGCATTTACCAAGAAGGGATGGTCAAGCTTAGCTCTGCCAAACTACTGCTGCTCACACGAATGGGGAGACGTGAGTGTTTGTCTATATGCACGTGTGCTTTTTCGATTACGACTTCCTACCTATCTTCTTCACACATCTAGTAGGAGTAATTCGCACATCCCCGCCACAACGTAACCACTTCATATCACTCCTGAACATGGTACTGGGCCGGGCTAGCCCGATAGCCCTCCCTTGTTATAAATTATGATTATTGGGTTGGATGGTGTTTTGGGCTCAAACCATCGTATATTTGGTCCTCGACTGGCGCCAACCCGTCCGGTTTGCAAGGCGGCCTCATCGTCTCTTTTTTGTCTTTTTAGCATTTCGTATTACTATAGATCTATTATGATTATATGATGCAACATTGCAACCCGATCTTCTGCCACTCACATGACCACACCGGCCTCAAAATTATAAATTCATGTTGCGTCCCACACGGCCACACCCGTCTCCCCGGGTCATGAAGAGCCCGCTCAAGACCACTCTCGGATTTCCCTCAACTCCCACCTTTTTTATATACGAGTCAAGTTTAAAGTAGCTATTTATAGTAATCGTCAAAATTAATTGCTAGAAGCGTAAAATAGGACATAATTTTTTTTGCTTTTTATGTGTGTATATACTTCGATTTCTTCTATACAATCTGAGAGTGGTTAGCATCTTGCATATATGCTCATCAACCGCGAACTACTAATAAAAACTTTCCCATTTATCGTATTCCAAGCCTCCTACGTTCTCACAATTAGCAAACAAGTAGAATTTGATTTCAACTCATCAGCATATCTACTTAAAAGAGATTAACAACAAGATCTTCCATTTAATGATTGAACTATTCAAGTATGATTTATGTCATACATCATAACACTTTACACCCTCCCCCCACCACTTGGCATTTTCCTATTACATGCAATTTTTTTATTTTCTGAATTTCGTTAGATTTTTTTCCAAATAATACTCTTCCTTGTCTCCTCGTGATGCACACTTTAAACCACTATTCACAAAATAATGAAATTTATCTAATAAGTATCGAACTCATGACCTACAACGCTAATTGTTAAGCATTTACCATAATATTAAGGGGGCGTTTGGATTGGGGGTTTTAACAAAGGGAAAGGGAAACAAAACCTCAGGTTATCCTTATATGGTGTTTGATCGATGTTTTTTCCTTTCCATTTACCCTTTTTTCAGTTTTAGTAACCCTTACCTGATTCCCCACCCACCCCTAAGGCTTTGGATTCCACTCTTTTCCTCTACACTACAACCACCATTGACCAACCTTGACCCCCATTTTGCAGCCACCAATGCTCCACCACCACTCCACACCCACTCATAACCAACCCAACCACCACCAACCCTCACCGGAAACCACTTACGTTCCTCGAAAACTACCACGCCTCCCTCAAAAACCGCCCGACCCCACCAAAACTACCACCCCTCCCTCAAAAACCACCTAGATGGCGCCGAAACCCCCAAACCTTCCCTCTAAAACCACCCAGACCCGCCGAAACTACCACCCCTCCCTCAAAAACCACCTAGATCGCGCCGAAACCACCAACCCCTCGCTCAAAAACCACCCAGACCGCGCCGAAACTACCACACTCCCTCAAAAACCACCCAGACCGCCCCGAAACCACCACCACTCCTCGAAATCCACCCAAAGCCCAGTCGTTAACCACCAAAGCTCCAGATATGCGTCGAGTTATGCTCGTGATATTCGAGAAAGATGTGCTCCGGAGTTAGAGAGATGCACGCCGGTGCATATATGGGACGCGCTAGAGAGATTCGCCGGAGATGAGCAAAGGAGATAAGGGGCAATGTTTAACCCTTTCATTAGTTTTATCGAACACTTGTTTTAATTTGGGGGTTTTGGTTTCCATTCCCCTCCTATCCCTTTCTTAATTTCTTTCCCTTTCCCCCATCCCAACCAAACGCCTCTTAAGACTCTGTTCTTTTCAACTGGACTGAACGTTAATTGTGAGACCAAAGGATATGAGTCAAAATGAACTGAAATATTTTTCTATTGATCAAGTCTAAAAGAACAGAAACTAAGAGGTTTTCTTACTGTGAAATCCTATATTTAATTCATATTATATCATATTTTAAGTGGATTTAGGTGAACCTACTATTTATAATGTGGCTCCGCCACTGAATTTCGCACTCCAATTTCTTGACTTAATTGGTGAAAGTCGCAAGCAATTTAATCAAAACAGTGAAATAGAGGGAGTTATTGACTAATTATATAACCTCCCCTTTACGCTAGTCAATATATACTCAATACATCCTTGACTAACAAACAACCTACAAAGTAACCCTTGCACAGTTAAACTAACTTGGATGCTGTTTGGTTTTATAATTAGTAATTACATTGACATGTAAATATGCAATAGTTCTTGCTTCTTTCTTGCTCGGATAAAGCAAGACATCGGTACCTTAATATTCAATGTGGATCATTTATGTTTACTATCTGGTACCTAATTCTCCTTTCGGCATTTCCTTCACTTACTTTCCTTTTTACCCTACATATATACTATTACTACTTCGTCCGTGTAATATTAATATTAAGTAGTGTAATTTAAATTAGTAATGTAACAACCAAATGCAAAATGAGGTAATATTGAACGACTAACGTATCTGAGACCTACTTTTTGATCTTCAATTTTGGTCATATTATAATCTATTCATCCCATATTCATAGGTGATTGAAAGAAAAAGAAATTATTTACCATAAATTCATGGAGTAAGGCAATCCAAAAAGGCCGTAACCAATTATGGAATGGGGACTCTTATTTTATCCTTGTATCCAACTCCAATGAAGAATCAATGCCATCTTTTTTTAGCTAGGTTTAGGATCATTCTAGAACTTTGCGTTAATTAAGGTGTATTATCTGTTATCTCCATCTAAATTTATTTAAATTAACTTTATTTGATTTAAGTTCTTTTCTTTCTAAGAGGTGGAATAGAATAACTCGATTGAAGCGTAATGATCATACATCTGTAATGCATTGTATGTCCCATAATAGGTCCCATTCTTCTACCCTTTCCCGAGAGTCGATGACTATTCATAGCTATTACAAAGTTCGACCCAATGCTTTTAATTGGTTAAACCTAATCATATCTGATTTCACCTTACACTCACACTAGATTGAGCCCTATCAGGCTATCAGGCTTATTAGAGTTAATCCGACCTAATTAATAGAGGATGAGGTCCTTAATTAGTTAATAGTTTTACCTTCAACTTTTCAAGCCTCGTCTATCTACGTTCACATAATGAAGAAAATCATTAGTTAATTAGTTAATTTGTGAAATTTCATTTTATTTATAAGCTTAGCCATATGTTATTTTTAGTTTGTTCTTATATTTATTATTCTAGAAAAGAGATGTAAGATTGCAATAATCAGTGTGACAATGCAAGTCGACATAATAATGGATAAAGTGAGTATTGGTTTGACACTATCAACAGAAAATTGTCTCAAAGATGGATGCCTGGTAACATGATGAGGGATTTAATTATGAGAGTAATCATAATTTAACAAAGAAAGGTACAATAATAGGAGTTTGTGTAAAAGGTAAACGTAAATTGTTTCCAATTTTCTTTTACTCTGTGCCCCCTTCTGTCTCCTCTTTTGCTTTTCGTTTTATGATGTCAAAATTTTCATGCCAACTCTAGGGACCAATTTCCTTCCTTTAAACCAACAATAATTCAAGATATTTTATATAGAGAGAAAATGTAGGGAGATAAATAAATTTGAGTAGCTTATTAAAGTATATATACATGAGCTAATAGTTTATTAACTCTACGTTAACCAAGGATTGTTATTCTCATTGTGCCCTCATAAGATGGATGATCGTAGTAGAAACAAAGTCCAATCTTGGACAATTACATGTATGTAAATAAAATTCTTCTATTTCTATTATTTGAGCTTATGCATCATACATACGGGTGCATGAGCATGGTACACCCAAGGTTATTTGAGCAAAAAAATAGCTTTGGGTTTACCATGCTCATGGTACACACGAGTGTATAATAAAAATTGTACTATTATTCACTTTTTTTGAACGGTCTCATTATCACTATTGCCTATCATTTTCACATTTAAACTTTAAATGCATACATTGGCCAATCAAAATGACTAGCGTACAAATAATGTGCTAAATAAGGGACATAAGATTTGAAGTGTAGTCATCAAAACTTGAAAGGCCAAGTCATTTTGTTTTGATTGTGTGTGTGTGATGGGTGAGTTTAAATAAAAACTCTTTCAAATAAAGAGATATAGAAGAGTTTGATTGCCATCTAGAATTGTGGTTTTGTAATGAAATGGAACTCCTCAATGCAACCTTGTTACAAGTTGGCATTAGCTTGCATTGTGTACCTTTGGCAAATATTTGCATATACATGTTACATAATTAGATATCGTATCTTGTATGTTATAAGTCATGAAGCCTCTATGAGGCAACAAACTTATTAACAATACTACATAAATTATAAGTACAATTATCAAACACAATTATTAGGAGATTTATTCCATATGAATGAACCTATTTATTTTCTCCGATCACTTCTTATTTATTTTGTGAAAGTAAATAGGGTATCGCTTCTGAGTTCCAACGGTGGGGAAATAGACTATCTTATCCTCCTCTGCAGGCTCCCAACTGTTAAGAAACCATATCGGTTAATATCATGCAAGAAAAAGGAAGAGTTAAAATAGATTTTGCTCATGCCAATTAACTATATTCATATTGCACCAAGTAAGCTTTAGTCAATAATATGAGCACTATCAATTATTTTTTTGAAAAACCAAGCTAGATTCTGTCCATGATCGAAGCAAAATCATGGGGAGTTGGAGGAGGATTAGTTATTTAGTTTGAGCCATTGGATGAATTCTAAGATAGTACAATCAAGGAAGATCCGGTCCAAAAAATTAAATTTCACATGTTAGAAAATAAACAAGGCTTTCAGGAATGGATTTGAGTCATGTTTAATGGTTGCTCATTGACAAGAATAGATCCATACCTATATTTTGTGACGAGGTGGTGGAGAAAGACGGATATCACTACTCTGGCTAGCTCATAACCAGGGCACAACCTTGGGCCTCCGCCAAATGGAATAAAAATGTTGGTGCCAGTCGTTCCTGTATCGCTCTGTCCATATGTATCACATTAGTTACATCATCTAATATACATAGATCCATTTAGACCGAGTAAACAAATTGACGTCTAAATAAACGTCCTTAATATTTACTACCATTATTTTCTTAACCAAAGTCACCTAACTTTTAAACTTAAAGGTTTATGTATAACCTTTTCATACACTAACTTATTATTTATTTTTCAATAACATTTGCTACTTTTTTTTTTTTGAAATTAGAGGTGTAAAGAAATTAGTCTCATATCAGAATTAGGGTAAGTATTAATAAGTGATATATAAACACTAAATTCTAAACATGATACATAATTAAAATTAAAATCATATTGAAAATAAAAGTATCAAATTTCCAAACTTAACTTAATTTATTAAATTACCTGCCATCTCCAAGGATTAAATGATCGAGCATCCTTAAAGTTTTCATCTTTCATATGTGGGCCCCTTAGAGATGCTAATACCTTCCAACCCTTCGGTATTGTATAGCCTGTCGATATATTAATCCATCAATAAGCAACTCAACCATCTTAATTGTGCATAAATATTGATTGAGATATGAAAAATCAGAAAACAGGAAAACTTGTACAAGTACCATTAATTTGAACATCCGAAAGGCTACGCCTGAATATGCCTCCCACTATATTTGCAATTCGGAAAGTTTCACTAATAACCTGGAGATATATAGTAAGTTATGAATTCACATGTGAGTTTGAACTAAATTGTCCCACATTGCAGATTTACAAAAGGTTAAAGAGCTAGAGTGACGATGATCTTGAACAAGCTTGTTACAAGTTAGGCCCTATTTAGTTCACCTTAAAATAATAATATTAAGTAGAAATGAGTTCAGTTTAGTAAAAATAAGTTTAGTTCAGCAAAAATAAGTTTAGTTCAGCAAAAATAAATTCAATTCAGTAAAATCAGTAGTGCGAAGAAGAAAAATCAACATGAATAAGTAAAAATAAATTCAGTTCAGTAAAAATAAGTTCAGTATAGTAAAATAAGGTAAACTGAACAGTGTCTTAGAGAGAATTAGTTGTGAGAAAATCCGGCCTAGTAACAAAAGGTTAAAAATTGTGTGAAAGTTAGAGTAGTTTGGTACATCTTGTGTTTCTTTTTATACATGCACGATATTCGAAGTTAAAGATTGAACGTACTTATTTTCAATATAATTATAAGAACATAATTTTATGAAAGAACTTTTTCAAAATAAATCAAATTTAAAGTTTTTATTAGCTTTATTATGAAAGATATTAATAGTCAAGACAAATTAAAATGAAGTCTGCGTGTTGTATTCAGAAACAGGGTAGTACGGATACCCCATGTAAATTGAAACTTACGCACTGAGTGAAGGACATTGCTTTGTAATCATTCCAAACCAACGGTTCATTATCACCCTTCTGAGCTCTGATCTTCTCTTGCTCTTCCTGTTGTATAACAAGTATTAGTGTATTACTAACCCTAATCACTACTCAATTAACAACTGATATACAAGTGAGCTTGCTTTTCTGATGTATAACATGCATGTGCTATGACATGATTACTAAGATAATGCTTCTAATATACCTCTAATTTTCTAAAGTAACAATCTAAAATGAAATTTGAGTCATTTAGGCATGGTTTTGACAAGTTTCCAACTTGAGTATTATTTAAGGTAATATCTCTATTTTATGAGGGAAGAGGGGTGAACGCCAAAATCCAAAAAGAATCCTAAATGTTTATTTATTCGATAAATAATCGTTTCAATAATTAAAATTTTAACCGTTTTCACACTCATCGCGTGCATTTAATGCTAGTTTTTAATTCTTAAACATAGCCGAAAAAATACATCTTACAAAGCCTATGTAAATTTAAGTAGATTAATCATTAAACTAAGCAGATGCTATAATAACTTTCCCCAGTTTCTTTTAATTCTCTTCTTATACCTTTCTCTCCTTAGTGCAATTGCCAATAAAAAAAAATTCGGAAATTAGTTATAGTATTCAATTTTTCACCATTATGGTTGAGCCCAAAACATTGTTAGCCCAATAATCCCTCTGAAATCTGAAATGAACTTATTGCATTTCATGTGAAAGCTAAGGTAGGCCCACCAACAAAGGTATCCCTAATGAAGCCCAATCATATCGAATAACAAACATGATCTTATGAGGGACCAGGCCCAAGATCATCCCGTGAGGTTGTGGAAGTTATATCATTTTGATCTAGGCTTAATAGGCCTAGGTAGGTGATAATGACTTTAAATTAGACCTGAACTTGGTCCAGGACCCGAAATGACGTGTCCTGAACCAAGCACGGTCCGAAGTACACTGTTCCGAACCTAAGTCGACACGAAATGACCCGACCTGACCCGAATCAACCCAATCTATACCGTCAAATATGATTCTCCAATATAAAAATGAACGGAATTTCTTAGTTTTTCCTTTCCTATAACCTCAAATTCTCATGTCAATAGTAAAGACAAACCAATGCGAAATAGTATAATTTTACCTTAAGTTGCACAAGAGCAAGAGGAGTGTCAGATAAAAACTTAACAATCAAAGTCATAGCAGAAGAGGTAGTCTCATAGCCTGCCAATAGTAAAGACACCAAGAAATCCGCTATCATCTCGTCAGATAATCCATCTTCCGCTTTCCCTTCTAGAATCGCTCCAACAATGTCATCCTTTCGCTCTCCTGCCTCCCTTGCTCTTCTCCTCTCCCTTACTTCCACGATCAATGCCTCCACTACTTTTGCCTTCGCCTTCAAAACAAAACCTTTAACCTCTTGTTGAAAACAAGTACTTCATCCGTTTTTTTTAAATGTGACACTTTCTATATAAGAAAGTTTGGAATTAGTTGTGACACTTTCTTTTTTGGGCAAATTTTTCTCTCTATCTCTCTCCTATCACATGGGTTCCCTTCTTTCTTTCTCTCTATCTCTTTCCTCTCCAAAAATTGCCTAGGAGTCCGTGAAATTAAAAGTGTCACAACTAATAAAAAACGGAGGAAGTATATTCATTTTTATTATATTATGTCACGACGTTTCATATGTACATAGTGTAATGTATGGTACGTTCATGAATTTTTACAATTTTTATGCGTTAGATAGATAAATGCAAATGTGCATAAAAAATAAATCCATGAACAAGTGAAATAAAGTGATTAAGCGAGAAGAAAATTAGGGAATTACTTTAATTGCTCGACTGTAAGAGACTGAGAATAAAGGCAAGGGAATGCTCCAAAAGCCTTCAACAATAAGAAGGAAATCTTTTCTAAGTTTCTCTGTCCATTCACACGGATCATAGCTCAGTAAATGCTTCATTGTTATTGCAAATGTAATCTGCATTTGTGTACCATTAAAAGATTAGTTTTTAAACCAGTGCAATATAATGTATGAATAAAAACTATTCATAATTGCAATACTAATTATATTGTATTACAAAAGGCCGAATACTCTAATTGCTCCATCGTAACTCTGTACGAGGTTGCAAATTGAATTTATAACAATTAAAGCTGATTTTTACAAAGAAAATTTTGTTTTAGTTCTTTGAAGCAATCCGGTGGTTGATTGAAGCAGAGTTTAACCGTTGTTTTTTCCCCATTCTAAATTTACATTTTTTTTCACGATAAGTTGTGTACTAGCTTAGTGAGAATTATAGAATTTTGATATATTTAAAATAGGAAAAATTGTATTTTATCATTTTTTATGTATCAGTATTTGTAAATTACATTTTTTTTTCAAAAAAATACCACATTTAATCTACTAATGTTCTTAAATTCCCACCCCATAACATTTTCTATCATGTTTAATGTTATATGGGGCTCATATTTAATTTTGCTACCAATTTCGTATTGAAGCATAGCCTTGCAATTGCAATTCCAATGGAAACTCCAATCGGGAATCAAGAAGAAGAGAATTTGCATTAGGCATTCAAATTTAATTGAATTCGGTTCACTTGAGAGTAGAAGAAGTTCAAGAAGGTAAGTGGAAGGGGTTAATTCCATGGTTTACGAAAATTAGGGTTTATCTTGCTCACGAAAATTAGGGTTTTTGCTTGTTTACAAATATTAGGGTTTTGCTTGTTCAATTGAATTAGGGTTTTTGCATGTTTAGCTAAACTACCCAAAATTTACAGCTGATTAGTTGCTTGTTAATAGATGTTGATGCATGGCAGTAAATTTGAAGAAATAGGGCAAGAAGATGAGAGATTGAAGAGTTGAAAGGGTGACGTTAAACATGATAGAAAATGTTATGTGGTAAAGGTGGTAATTTTTTAAAAATTAAGGTAATTTACAACAACTTATACGTAAAACTTGGTACGATATTATTTTTCCTTAAAATATAAAGCTAGACAATCAAACAAATTTCCAAATGACTATATTTCTCCATGCAGCATAATAAATAGATTAATAGCGTAAGCATATAAATTTTTGATACAACTAAAAGAAGGATGTAATACATACAAAGAAAAATCTGGTACTTCCTTTGTTGCAAAGTAAGTGACAGTGTGTCACACGTTTCTTTTCATTTCTTTTCACGGGCTCCGCGGGTAAATTTTGACCATTTAAAACGTTAATTATACATTAATAACTAGAAACTAGACACCAATGCAAATCTACCCAAAATTTTGTACGATAATATATTCTTACAAATGAGTGAAAAAACGTAGTTAAACTTAATGAATTTTGACCCAACAAATTATTAAATTGATTTTGAAAGGAATGGAGTAAATATCTTACTACATACTAATGGACGAAATAAACTAATAATATTCTCTCATCGATCACATAACCTAAATGGTGATAACCCACGTCCACGTGTATGACAAAGGGAAGGGAATATGTTCTATTAATCTCACTTACCATCTATCCCAATTTTGTAGTATAGGTTCTTTGTCATTACCCAGTGTCTTATTGTACATTTTTGTTTTCATTTTCTAATTATTAAATCTTTTGTTCAGTAATGGGTCCATTTTAATTTAACTAACTTTCTAAATTACTATTACTCTTTGATGTTTCATTTTTTTAGTGTGTAAAAATTGAAGTAATCTAGACTGAGATTCGCGTTAACCCTAGTCTATATATAGAGTAAGTGAGTAACGTTGTTTACAAAAATTGTAGTATATTTTCTATTTTTTTGGAATCGATTTTTTTTATTAACTTTTAAATTAGATGGTCCACTTTTTTGATTTACATGTCGTTATTACTAAAGTATCCCCTAAACACATATATACACCAAGTATTCAAAAAGATCTACAAGTATGATTGAAATATTAACAAAACGATAAATCATATGGAAACCAAAAAAAATCTAGCAATGCAATTACACTAAACTTCTCAACTACTGATGTTCTTTTAAACTAAATTGAACTAAATTGAACATGACCTGTTAGTCCGAACTAAACTAAGAAAACTTAAAAATAAGCTGAAAAAACATGGTCTTACTCACCTTCTTAGTTTCATCCAAAAGCAAAACCTTAGGAGACCAAGAATCCATATAAGACCGTATCAACCGATCCATATGAAGCATAAGATCGCCATCAACCATAGCAGATTTAGTAAAACTTACGGTAAACGTATGCATTTTTTTATGCAAATTACCCTTCATTATAAGCAATGAATACTTCCCATGCAAATTAGAGATCATACTTGGGTAACTACACTCAAACAACTTCCCTTCATTATTTAGAATGTAACGGTTAAACTCAGGATCAACACTATAGATTGTAGGCTCGCCAAAAATGTGGGTTAGGAATATAGACCCGAAGCGACTCGCACGTTCATCTGCGAAAGGGTCCGGGTTTTCGGATTTGGAGGCCGAGATCAATTGAAGGGTCTCCCCGATGAAGGGGAGACCCGTTCTTCCTGGAGGGAGGGTGTTCGGACGTCTTTGGCCGAATATATTAATGAAAAGAAAGGAGAGGAAGAGGATGGAAATGAAGATGGTGATCATGAAGAGCTCCATTTTTTCTTGGAGTGAATGTAACGTAAAAAATGATGGAGGAAAGATTTTTATTTAGTAGCTTACGCACATATAGACATATAGTGCATATCACTATCACATACAAGTATTCGATACTCCAATGTCATCAAAGGGCCCTTCTCTTCACTATATCACATAAAATAAATATAATATTTCAACCAAAATATCGCACAAAATAAAATAGATTCCACTTTCTCTGTTCTTTTCAATTGCATGTCTTATTTTAAGAACATTCATTTATTAAAGAGTATATTTTTTGAGATTGTAATAGAATTGACCATATAGGATGTTCATAGATATTTGATCCATAATAAATCATTTTGGGACGGATTCTGATCAACATTTGTTCATTTTCGAATATCCGAAAATCTGAAATGTAAGGAAAAATTCGGATATTGGGATTTCATATCCGAAAAGTTCGATTATTCGTTTTATTTTTCAGGTAATAATTTTTTTTAAAGGTTTACCTGATTTGAAATTTGGGAATATGTTTTCATCGGATCGACTTTCTCCCATCCAAATTCCGGATCAGATAATCTGTAATGAAAATAACCTATAGTAATGCCCCCGAGAGTTTCACGTGTTACAACTTAGTTTTTAAGACACCTAATATTCATCTAGAAGACGTTGTAGTCATATTATACATATTATTCATTTGCAATATTACAATGTAATTCTTGATTTTTGTCGAAATTTCATAATATCATGATTAGTAATCTAATATTGAACTGAAGCACTTCTGATGCAGCAGAAGAATAGATTGATTTTTTCTTCCACACTTGATATCTAGCTTCAAATCTTCTCATAAAAAATGTTGCATTTTTTGGTAATGTATGAGAATAACATGATAAATTTATTAAAGACCAAAGAGTGACACTTGGCAAATTACAATCTTTGACTACACTTTTTCATACATATATAAATATTTTATTAGATTTTTTCTTCAGTCATTTATCACACATTGGCAATAATTGAATTGGTATTACAGTCAATTTTTCTGAGTAATATTGTGTTTTTAAGTGTGATATCTTAGTGTTTATCTCATCCATTTTTATGCTTGGTTATCAATGAAAGAATCTAAAACGTGGCAAGGAAATTAATAGCCTTTCAAAGTTAGTCCCTAATTATTCAATTTCTAGTCATTTATCTTTCTGGTCTTTCTATTATTGTTTAGTACATTAGTGTTTATGGACTTTCAATTTACACTAAGAATCTTATCAATTTGAGAACTAAAATATAACTCCCAAGTTTTATCTTAAGTCGAAATTCCTTATTATTTCTGGGTCACTATATTTGACTTACATGTGATTTGGAATTATTTATACATATAAGATTATGAAAGATTTTGTGTTTATGTTAATTGTATTTCTGCATTACTCACTTAAGGTTATTAAATATATTGTGTTTAGGTTAAATGTAATCGTGCCTTCATTAGAGAGTATTTATATTTCATTTTGTGTAAAACGCATAACACCTCATCAATTATATAGACAAGTAAAATGTGTACATTTTTAGATGTATTTTTTTAAACTAATATCAAAAGCAACTAGTCACAAATGTGCATGTGTATGATATGATCCCATAGACCCCAATAGCTCACTTGAAATTTCTCATAGTTAAATATGTTGTATGCATATTAGTTAATTTATATCTTTTTAGGGACCGTATAAAAAACAATAAATTCATCAACCCGATTGCCCGTTTGATGGGCTCCAGTAAAGTCAAACTAAGTCCATCTTTGTAGTAATTTTCCTAATTCCTATTATACTATTTCTTTTAGTTATTGTCATACATACCTTCCCTTGCTTATTCATCAATTTCCATGTAACCCTTTCTTTTTCCTTCAATTTACTTATATTAGTTATATAAATAAAAGGAAAATGAAGTTAAAGGAAAGTCAAGTTTTGGAGTATTTTACGATTTAATTTTTCCTTATTACGTACTTATTACTCATAACATCATATTTATAAATCTCATGTTTAAGTGCTTCTTTTCCGGTTTGGGCTTTGTCTTGCGCATATTATATATTGCTTACCTTCGAAAGCCCCATATAAATAAAGGTTAATGAAAAAAAAGATTTAAGAATTTTGTGGAATAGTAAGATTATTTAGTATAAATAGAAGGAAAAAGTTTTATAATATTGAATTAATTTTTATCAATTAATTACAATTAACATAGTTAGAGAAGCCCGTGCAACGCCGGGCCCCTAAAACTAGTCAAAAGAAAAATGATATGAAATTAGTTGGGTCAGTAGAAAATTTGGATATCCGATTTTGGATATGAAATTAGTAGGATCCGGTTAGTTCAAAACTAGAATTTGTTTTAATGTGAGATTAGACAGTATCCTAATAACAACAATTTTTAATAGCCCCAACAACAACAAAAATTAAGTTGAAATTTCAACTTTTGGTTTCTAGTCGAAATACAATTGTTTTGGATTAAATTAGACCACCTTTCAAATCTTTCAATTTTTCATGTTTATATTATTTGGGTCAATTCGATTTATGTCGTATTAACTTCGAGTGTATTTTTTGGTCATATTGAGTTTAATGACGTCATTTTAAGGAGAAGTCTAATTTAAATCAAATCTATGTCGATTAAATTCGGGTTTGAAATTGTTTTGGCATAATTTAGGTTTTGATTTAGAATTAGATTAAGTTAATTTTGTTCAAGTTATGTTGAATATCGAGTCACTTTTTGGATCGAGTTAGTTTTGAATTGGTTGTATTTGATTTACTTTGGATTTTGGGTTAAAATAGGTTTATCGAATGAAAATGGGAAAACCAAATATCGAGCGTTAAATAATTGTTGCATTATATAAAGAACTAAAATGAGAAATAAATCAACAATTAAATTCAATAGCTTCAAGGAACTCTCTCTCTTTTTTACTTGGAAAGTTTACGAGAAAGATCACGGACCCTTTTTCAAAGTATTTCCGAGATTTGATCGAGAACTTCAAATGGTCGAAACCTCGAAGAAAATACAAGATAAAGTTGAAGAATAATCCGGTTCCGCCACCTTTTTTTGTTAAGTAATAGTGTTATATGAATATGGTTCTCATGTAAAATATTTCATTGATAATTAAAATTTTAAACAGGGTGCTAACCGTTATTACGTGGATTGGAGTTATGGCTTGTGTTGTAAGTTCATTGGTGATGAGATTCCTCCTCAACCTGAAGATCTTGATTGGCTCATCAAATTTTGCATTATAAGATATTGTTGTATGTATGGAGAGTTTCCATGACCGACGAGTATGATGATGAAGGTCGATATGTGTATAAGGGGACAGGGCAGGTGATCCTGATGGATGTTGGTCCTTTAGGCCATTTGCTAACAATTTTAGGATGAGAACGTAAGGTATTCTCATATCTCAAGACATTTGGGATCAACTTTGGAAAGAAGGGATATGAAGCATTATTGGCGTCTACCTTACATCATGTGTATGTCCCGCAAATACGAATTTGGTTTAATCCAGAAGTCGGAATATAATAGTCGGTTTGAATTTATTTTTTTAACTCAAAAAATAAAAGTATTAATAATTAGTTAGGATAATATTTTGTGAGTACTTTGCAACTACTATCTAATGTTGTGAATTTTATGACTTTAAATTTTTGTCATCTTCTCATTTAATCATGTGAGTATGATGTCGTATTCTAGATCTTTCATATCGTTCAATGTTATGGTAAGCAACTATCTCAAAGAAAAACAAATAAGGCTTAATTCTCCAACATGCTACCATCAATAAAAAGAATAACAAAACTGAGTCAATTTAAAAAGGTTATATATATATAATGCTTTTTAAAAAAAAATAGTGATGGTTATATATATATATATATATATACTTCTTTTGGATATCAACAAATCTTGCCATAAAATGAATGGATTTAAGAAGGAACTTTGTCTTTCATTTCAATTTCTAGTTCTTCTACCACTTATCCCTCCGTTCCCTTTTGTTGTTCTCATTTGGAATCTTACACTATTTGAAAGTAGAGAGAATCTTCTAAGTGGTTTCCAATATATAAGAAAAAACATAGTCATGTGAGATCTTGTTTTATTCGTCTCGACGAGTATATCAAGAATATCAAACTTTTATAATTTTTATTAACATGTTGTTAGAGATATACACGATATAAAATGTGCATTGACAAACGTGAAAAAGCAAATGGGAACAACATTTAGGAACGGAGGGAGTATAAAGAAATAAGTAAGCATATCATGTAACTAAGACTTAACTCAAGTCTTCAAAAATAGTATCTAATCTTTATTAAGGTCTATTAGCAAACTGGTCAATTGGGTTAAAGTTAGGTCTATTTGGACATGTTTACTACTATTTTGGGTTGGAACCTAGTATTTAATTAAAATTATTTATTAGTTAATTCGATTAACTTAAAAGTGATAAAATTCAATCGGCCTCGCATCTTAATTAATATTAGATTTACTTTAGCATCAGTGTATCTAGATTGAATTAGATGTTTTTTTTACATGTCCAACTCGAGTGGGACTTTAGTGCTAAGTAATATTGTTTTCTTAGTTAACTCTATTAGCTTAAAAGTGATAAAACTCAATTGGCTTCGCAAGTTACTTAGTATTAGATTTACTTAAGCCTCATTGGATCTAAATTAAATAGGTCAGCTCAATTCAAATCACTTCAGTTCCATTCAATTTAATTAGTTCAGTTCAGCTCGTTTATGCCAAATAAAACATGTCCTTAATAGGTATAATATAAGATTTTTTTACAATTCTAGAAGAGCATATCATAAGTGAATCTTGATTCAAAGTATTTTTCGGACTCGTTTGTTTACACGTGGGACTTTAATTCCTATGGGAAGTTTCATCTCAATGAAAGTAAATTCCCCTGTCTATTTCCTAGAAATAACTTTTTTTGTTTCGTTGACTACTGTAATTTGTAATTGACACAGGAAATTATAATCACCAAGTGGGGAGTCGGTCACTTATTTTCTACACTTCATAGAAAATTCTATTTCCCTTGGAATTCTTATTTCCCACGGATAGCCTGTATCATGCATATCAAAAAACTCCCAATTTTGTATTTCCTAGGAAATAGTGGAATTAAGAGTGAACTAAACGACACCTTTGAGATGAATCTAAGGTGCTTAAATTATAATTTTGTGAGATTTGAAATGATAGTTATGATTAATTTTATGATTTCATATTGATAGTATTTTTAGATAAGGAATATAATATTTTATTTAGGATAGAATTATTCTTCTTAATTATTATTTATCAAAATTAAATTATTAATTTTATATACATATGGAGCGATGTGGTATCTCATTTCGGTACGGCTTTATTATCAAGCATTGGCAGATCCATTTTGTACTTTGGGTAGACACTTGTCTACCCAAATAGAAATCAAAGTACGAAGTATCACTATGGTGATTGCAACACAATTGGTGGGAAGGCTGATGTGATAATATTGTGTGGTCGCAAGTTCGGAGGTTGTCCTCAATATTTTTGCTTCTTGATGTTTGTTCAAGGACTTGAATTCAATTAACTGCTTAGAACGCACCATCAGCATAATCTTCCTTCTTTTTCATCTAATTTCTTGATTAACTTTTATTCATTAGGTTGGTAGGGTTATGAACTTTGACAAAAGATTTCTATTAAACTATACAAATAGAAATTTTAGTAGTTGCATCAAACTTTAAAATACATATCCAAATATATAACTAACCATGAATCGATATATTATTGTCTTCATCTTTTTACTTGACTCTTTCCTCATATCTGTCTATACGTAATTTAAATCAATTATATGTTGATTTATAGGTAAGCAAAAATCATAAAACTTGATATTGCAAATATAACGAGACAAATCTAACAAGATCTCATTTCATTATGTTTTTCAGTAAGAATGAATCACACAAGATAGTCAAAATATAATATATGAAAAGAGTCAAAACTCGGTGTGACGGCTAAAAAAACAAAGAAAGTATTTCATACAATTTATAATCATAGTTTGTAAGGAGTAAATTATTGATTAATTTAAGAAATTAAAATTTATTGGTATATTATATAGTGTCTACCCATATTTCAATTCGTAGATCCGCCCCTGTTACATATCTAGTATACAGATCTCGAAAAACATATCATACGCGGATCTTGATGATTCAAAGTATTTTTCGAGATGAATCTAACGGTGCTAAAATTATAAATTTATGAGATATGAAATGAAAGTTATGATTTATTTTATGATTTCATATTGATAGTATTTTTAGATAAGAAATATAATCTTTTATTTAGGATAGAATTATTCTTTCTAATAATGTTTATTAAAAATTAAAATTTTAATTTTATATACCAATGTGGTGTCTCCTTTCGGTACGGCTTTATCATATAGTATAGATATATATTGTTAAATCCAAAGAGAATGTTAAGAATTAGAGAGTGTTTAGGAGTAAACGACTTAACCTTCATTCAACCAACAAACAGGATTATACACAACCCTAAAAGATATAATTAACTCCTAAAAGATATAATTACAAATATATCAATTATACACAAACTAAACAACTTTCCTAAAAGCTAGGAAAGTCACACGCCTAAATTGGCATAACTACGCCTAATACTCCCCCTCAAGTTGGAGCATGTAAGTCACGGATGCCCAACTTGCGGAGTAGAAAACTAAATTGTCGTCTGCCAAGCGCTAAGAATATCAGCTAACTGATGACCAGTAGGCACGTTGGCTGTAGAAAGACGATCGGCTAACAACTCATCTCGAACAAAGTGACAATTTGTTTCTATGTATGTGCTTCGTACGATCATGGAAAACTGGATTTTTAGCAATATAAAGAGCAGACTGACTATCACAGAACAGGTGCATAGCAGAAGTATGAATAACACCAAGTGAAGCTAATAAGGACTTCAACCATTTCAACTCACAAGTAGTCACGACCATGGAACGGTACTCAGCCTCTGTAGACGAACGAGAAACCGTAGGTTATTTCTTGGTTTTCCAAGAGACAAGAGAACAACCTGAAAACACCAAATAACTAGACAAAGGCCTCCTTGTGTTTGGAAGCAACCCAATCACTATCACAATAAGCCGTCAGAGACAAAACATTTGTGGAACGTAGCAATATACCCTGTCCGGGACTACCTTTGAGATAATGAAGTACACGAAGAGCGGCATCCCAATGTGCTACCTGCGGATCACTGAGAAACTGAGCTAAAGTATGAACAGCATAGCTAAGTTCTGGGAGTGTAACAGAGAGATAGACAACACGTCCCACAAGACGTCGATAGGCATCAGGATCGGCCATAGGCGAACCCTCAACGGAAGCCAACCAATGATTTTGTTCATCTGCGTATCAATAGGCTTACAACCAAACATTCCTACTTCAGTCAACACATCCAAAGCATATTTGCGCTGGGAAAGAAAAATACCATCTGGGTTTCGCGCAGCTTCAATGTCCAAAAATTATTTCAGTAGACCCAAATCTTCATATGAAAACACGAGTTCAAATAAACATATATATACGTGGGTTACTAACGTTGACAACATATTTATTGTCCGGCCATGGTTGGTGGGGGTGAACATAAATATATGGGAGAATTCGTGGGTTATTAACCTTTGATAAAACCGCACAATCATCTTTAAAGTTATATCTCACTTAGTTTGACTGTAACATTTGTTACTCATCTATATTGTATAATATACATTGTCCATCATGCGCTTCCTTGCTATATGAGTATCTTTCTCCTCCATGTTAATTACTGATTTAATTTACTATTCTGAGTCCATAAGTACATAATTATAAGGGCTTGATTAACTTAAGCCTATTAGGCCAATATTCACTCAGTATAATAGACAGAAGTACAAAACTTGGCATCAAATAAGGCCTAAAAGCCTGAAACCAACACGCGGGCATGTTCACATAAGTAAGGTATCATGCTAGTTTAATTCGTTTAACAAGGGGGTAAATGTATGACAACTTATCTCCTGATTAAGTATCCAGAGCATAAGCTAGGAAGAAAACAATAGCTATCTAAATGAAACGAAGATTCAAACAAAAAGGTGATCACTAACATGGTCATCAAAAGAGAATTAAATTGAAAGATTAGACACACTAACATCAGGTAGATAACCAAATCGCAGAAATATAGATTTAATCAAATCGTCTTATACTTTGAACCAAAATTGAATGTTAACGACAATGGAAAGCAAACAAATAAAGATCAGTCTTTCCAATAATATGCAGTTGCATCAAATAATCAAAATGGTAAAAGAAATCTCTTCTAGAGTATGCTAAGATAGTGAATACGCAATTGCAACAAAATGGTAGTAAGCTAAGATTGTGAATAACACAATTGGGGTTTCAATCTCTTTTAAAGGTCAGCTATAGACTCCGATTTCCACCTACAAAACTCACGTACATTTGAAACATGGAGATTGAAACTACTTCGTGAACTTATTTACCTCAAAGCATGCTATAATTTAAACAAATTTCCTGCCGACCAAATTCCAAAAAACATAAGAAAGTGAAAGAACCCAAAACATTGAGAAACTAAAAGTGTGCGGTTAAACACAGCCCGTATTTACTAGCTCACAGCCCGTATACGTATGAATACGTGGTAGAAAAGTCCATATTACCCCCTCTTCCTTTACTCACTTCCTTTTAAAAAAATTCAAAAAAAAACCTTTTTTTTAAATTGAATTTTCACGGAACAGGATGGATTTTCCAGTACCTTGTACCGAAAACTCTACCCGGTTCCGTGAAAAACGGATAATTCACCGAACCGAATGGAGTTTTCGGTACCGTGTACCGGAAAGTCCATCCGGTTCCGTAAAAATTCATTTTTTTAAATTTTTTTTTTAAAATTGAATCTTCACCGAACCGGATGGATTGTACCGGAAACTCTACCCGGTTCCGTGAAAAACGGATAATTCGCGGAACCGGATGGAGTTTCCGATACCGGAATTATCCGTTTTTTTTTTTGAATTTTCTTTTTTGAAAAATAAAAACCGGACACAAGTTATGTTTAGTAAGGGTATTTTAGACAATTTACTATAAAATACGGGCTATAGGTGGTAAATGCGGGCTATATCAGTAAGAAATTTATAAGCAAAATAATCTATACCTATTTAACAACTTGGGGGCATCAATTTATATTCTCACTCAAACCACTCCCTTCTCTCATGACTTGGATCTTATAGCTTGACCGTGTTTATTTCTCCAACTCACCACATATTAGTTTGACCTTAAAATCTTTTTAAAAAAAAGTAAAGAAAGAAGCGATTACAAACATATATACCCAAATCCGATATGTCCTTCAAACCTCTATTTTCTCAAAAGATGGCAATAGGTGGGATTTGGGCCGGTTGAGCCATCACCCCCATCCATCACCCGCTAAGACCAACTTCTCTCATCCATCTGTCATCCAGTAAGATTAGAGATGACAATATCCAATAGATGATCCATCACCTCTACACCCCGAAAAACAAAAAATGGGGAAAAACCGAGTTAAAAGGATGATGGACGGATGGCGGGTGAACGGGTGATAGATGGAATTAGGGTGAGAAACTTTCATCCATCACCCGACCCATCACCCGTTGACCACCCGCTCCATCACCCATTTCTTACATTTTTAAAAATGTTTATCATTTTATTTACATTAGTATAATTTTTTCCCGTTTGATTATTATCGACATGTTTTCATAAGGTATAAATTGTCATTTTGCAAGTTTAATTTAATTTTTCTCATTTAATTATCTTAAATGAATGATCACCCTGTCCACCCGGTTCACCCGTGGGTGGTGGATGTATGGAATACGAGTGATAGACTGAGACGGATGGATGCGAGTTGGTCTAACCGGGTGATAGATGCTGGTGATGGCTAGGTAAGACTATCACTACACGCGGGTGAACCATGTGAACAAAGTGATAAATCATTTAAGATAATTAAACAAGAAAATATAAAGGAAAAATTGATAAGAATAATCCGACCTTTGGCCGGTCTTCCATCAATGGTACCACCTTCATTTAATCCAGCAATAATCCCACCTTTGACACCCATATTCTCTCAATGGTCCCTCACCTGTTGGTGACCTACAACTACAGGTAAACTCTCTTAATTACGTGATTAATAACTAATTAACTATAATTTAAACCTAAATTCTTAATTAACCACTAATTAATAAGTATAATTTATAAATTAACTTTAAAAAAAATTAAACCCCCCTTCCCCATTACTGCCACCCCTCCCCTTCCCCTTCCCCTGCCACCCTCCCCTTCCCCTTCCCCTTACCCCATTACTGCCACCCTCCCCTCCCCTTCCCCTCCCCCATACCACAGCTGCCCCCACTCCCCTACCCCATACCACAGCTGCCTCCCCTCACCTACCCCATACCACAGCTGCCCCCACTCCCCTACCCCATACCACCGCTGCCTCCCTCCCCTTCCCCTGCGCCTCCCTTCCCCTCCCTCGCCTCTGCCAAACTCCGGCGGAATTCCACCGGTGTATGTATTATAATACCCTAAGTATAGCCTGATTAAATTCGTCAGGTTACCTAAACTCCCCGGAATCTCACCGGAGAAAGAGTTTACGTTCAATCCGAGATACTTGAGGTTAATCAGTTCAGAATAACTCGTCGGAATTTCGCCGGAAAAGTAATTTCCGCCGAGATGGAGGTGTATTAACTTCTTCAAAGATGAAACCTCCTCCGGAAGTGATCCGTTTAAATTGTTATTATAAACATCGAGATATTGTAGCTCCGATAAGTTTGACAGGATTTCGCCGGAAAATTCGCCGGATTTTGGCAGAGGCGAGGGGGGAAGGGAGGCGCAGGGGAAGGGGGAGGGAGTGGGGGCAGCTGTGGTATGGGGGAGGGAGGGTGGCAGGGGAAGGGGAGGGGAGGGTAGCAGTAATGGGGGGAGGGGTTTTTTCTTTTAAGTTTTTTTTTATAAAAAAAGTCAACGGTAATTTTGGGGGTCAAACAGGTTGCCATCATCCTGTACCATTGAGAGAATATGGGTGTCAAAGGTGGGATTATTGCTGGATTAAATGAAGGTGGTACCATTGATGGAAGACCGGCCAAAGGTCGGATTATTCTTATCAATTTTTCCAAATATAAATCAAACTTGCAAAATGACAATTTATACATTAACAACATGTCAAATAAAGATAAGTTAAGTCTATGAAAACATGTCGATAATAACCAAAAGGGAAAAATATTAGGACAAATTAACGTGAATAATCCCAACTATCGTCCATCTTCCATAATTAATTCCACCTTTAATAATTCCCAAAATAATCTCAATTATTGTGCACTCTTCCCAAAATAATCTCAATTATTGTGCACTCTTCCCAAAATAATCTCAATTATTGTGCACTCTTCCCAAAACAGTCCCATTTGATGGTTGTTAGTGCTATTTGGGAAGAGTGGACAATAGTTGAGATTAGTTTGAGAATTCTTAAAGGTGTGATTAATTATGGAATTGGGCGATAATTGGATTATTCACATTAATATACAGTGACGATGGCCAAAAAAAATTCAAAATTCTAATTAATATAATTTTTAGTATTTAGAAATTGGTAAAAAGTTATTTTATCTAGTAAAAAGGACCTCAGGCGCCATGGAAAAGTGACCCTATAATCCCTTTTATTGTCTCATTTCTCGTTTAAAATAGTAGCAAGTAGGTTATTTTCAATTTAGATTCAATTCAATAAGCTACGATATTGTATAAATTTACAAAAGTTTACCAAATGTGAGGTTTGACCCCTCTATAAAAGAAGGTATATAAAACAGTTTTGATTATTTAACATAAACTTTATTTACTGAACTGTTAATAAGTCGAAAAAAACTCTTCATGTTAATTAACTGTGAAATACTTTTTCTTTTTTAAAAAATGTAATTAACTTATAAATATTGAACTTTATCAGACCTTTTGTTTGTTCCTTCTCACTTTCGTACTTAAAGGTAGGCACAGGCCGTGCCGAAAATAAGCCAAGATAGAGTTGTGTTAAGCCGTAACTATAATGAATCGGAGAACAACTTTTATAAGTGATTCTGTTGTACACTATTTCAGGATCCGCTGCTGTTAATATACTAATGTAAATAAAATGATAAACATTTAAAAAAATATAAAAAATGAGTGTAAAGCAGATGATAAACAGATGATGGGTTAGTTAATATGAAACTTTCTTACCCATCCATCAACCATTTTAACTTGATTTTTCAAAAAAAAAAAAATAACAAGAGAAGGAGATATAAATAACAAAACGTACGAGGAGGAGAAACGAAGAAGTTGCACCAATGATGAACCTCTCTTCTGGATTTAAGCTTAACAAGAGAAGTAAAACGAAGCAAACAACGGTGAGTCATATGCCTCAAACTCTTTACTTTAGCAATAACAGCACAATTGGATAGCAAAATGCAAAAACAGAAAGGAAAGGGTTTCGATAATTCGGTGTTGGAGGCGTGGATGGCCAATCGTAAGCCGCGTTCGGAGCGTTTTAATATCTGGTATATTTCTTTTGCTTTCTACAATTCAGTTATACCCATCTTTTTCATCTGCAAATTATTATAAACCACTTTGCATCAATTATTTTGGGGTGTATAAGTATGTTGGTAATTCTATATTTCTAGATGTAATGGGGATTTATCATACAAGTATAAATTTTGATCAATGTGTTAGTTACGTCCACGAGCAAGGAATAAAAACTGATTTAATAGCTTTTTTGTGAGTATTATAGAATATGGAGACACAAAGTAATTATAGGGTTTATGTAGTGACCTATTGATAACCTAAACGTGCTATGCCAAAAACGCTATGTTCGGGGAAGAAATTCGAGCAAGTGACTCATGGCAGTACGATTGCGTCTCACCTTGTGCTTGATACATAGTTTCTACTTTCTCCTAACAATTGTTAGGGTTGTGAGTGCGAGGGGAAGCAAATTCAAAGATGTATAGATTGAGAAATATAAATAGAGTTGGAAGTATGGGAAGAAGAATAGTAAAATGGGGATACAACGATTTAATGTAGGAAAAACCTTCTAAATCGAGGTAACTAACCCACGGATGATGAGCACCGGAAATTCCCCTATAGTAAAATAGGAGAGTACAAGAACACCCATTAGGGTGAGTAGTTCAAATGTATAAAGAAAACTCTTACTATAAACTCACTAGAGTAATTAAGAAAATAGTGGAATAAGTAGGGCGATTGTTACAAGGAGGGTGTAGGAAGGAAGGAAGGCTTGTGTTGATGTAGGTGGATACTGGATATGGCTTCTCTTGTGTTCATCCTTCAAAATCAAACCCAAGCTCTTATTTAAATAAGCATATGTGCCAAAAACACAGTATTTGTTTAGAACTTTCTTGATTATCGACATGCTAGAAGTCTTATGACTTGTTACATTTCCTTGTGGACCTTAATGGAGTTTTCTAGATCAATCATCATGTGTCATGATCAAAACTTTAGGTGGCAACATAAGATTTGCATAGAGAAATGTTTATGTATCTTGGCCATATAATTTGGGCCACAACTCCAACACCTATCTTGTTTTAGTTGGTGTCCGATGTAGGGTGGTGGTGGATTGCGAAATCAAGATTAATAGACATAACTTCATTTGAGGGTTTGTTCTTTTCAACGTACTTTTTGCTTATCCGAACTTATTGAACTTATTTTCAAACCTTACGTGTAAGAAGGTAGAATCTTATTTTTGCTTATGTTTACTTATCTGAACTTATTTTTTCTGAATTAGTTAAAAAGAACGGGCCTAAGGGGGCCAATTAACTCTACTAAGGCGACAAATGAACACTTGCATAAATATACTTTCTACACATTTCCTCTGTCGTCACATACATATGCATACTAAAATACCCGGGCTTTGTAGTTTCATGGTTGGTAAAGATAGACATTTTAGATGACAAGTCATTTGCAACTTCATCCTTCTAATTGTTTTTATCCCATCATCAATGGTTTTCTTATCTATCGGAATTGTAGCATTTGATAAATATGTTGTCCTTGTGTTACTTTTGTTAGGGCATTTGTATACTCCGATTCGGAGATGGAATTCGTCGAAGATGGCTCCGGTTACAAGTATATAGAAGAAAAGCCGTCTGGAACGATGGAGTCGCGGTACTCTTTTGTTCTTAAGGCCCTTATTAGCTGCTCTATAGTTATTATGGCATGCAAACTTGCTTGACTTACTAATTCAAGGTTGTTGCTTCTTCCTCGTGTGTTACTTCTGTTTAGACGACCGATTTCTACTACACTACGTGTGCGGAAAAGGAAGTTGACGAGCAAAGATGTCTTACCTTACAAGTTACGACCACTGAATTCATCTGATGATGTTGCATCTGATCAGTCCATACATTACCAAAATCAGAAGGAATCTCGGTAAGCTATTCATTAGCCGTTCTCCTTATTTTGAGCCAGGGTCGGAACTAGAATTTTTCTGTGAAAGGGACAAATCGCTTCATGAAGTTTCACCACTGTTTTTAGCTCAATAAATGAATTGCTTGAGACGGAATTTGCGTCAAATTTGTTGACTTGCAAATTCAATGTAGCATACTATACGAAGGAAAAATATGAAAAATTTGAAACTACAACTTCTTTGGCTGAGCCAATTAATTGATTATTGGAACTACAACTTCTTTTATCTCCTTTTTTCCCCTCCTTTTTCTTATGATCTATTCTTTTGTTTTTATGATAGTATTTTTTGTGTAAAATAGTGTTGCGTCTCATCATTTGCAAGATTGGAAAAATGAAACAAAGTTTGGCTTTTAGCCGTGGATACTTGCCACCCAAATCCCTTTTTACTATCCTACAAGTAGTATTTGTGGAAAAACTGAGGGATTTGGTGGGAATTCTCTTGTTATGAACAGGTGGTTGGGGAATTTGCCTCGAGATTTTCGTGACAAAGATGTCATATCGTTTTTTTGCCTTACTCAAAAGCCAATGGATATCTATTTGATCTTTGAGACTCTTTGTAGCTACTGATTTGCACTTTGCTGTTTGGACTTTAGTCATCCATATTCTGACTTGTAACGTGGTAACTTGGGTCAGTGACTTACTGTTCAATTCTGGAGGTGAAGATGTTGATGAGGGATCTGAAGCTAGTTTGGAAAGATATATAAACATAGTTTTAAAAGGCTCTGACGGGAGATTTTCCAACTGTGACCTTGTCGAGGCTGCCCCCCTACAGGTTGCTAAAATTTCAACAGGGAGTCTTATGCATTTCAACTTCAAGGTTAAGAAAAAAGATGAACCAGATGCTGTAGTGCAGACTTATTTCGCTGAACTGAGTAAAACTATAAGGAACTGTGTCAGGGTTAACTGTGTCAGGTTGTTGGGGCCAAGCAGCTCACTACCAGGTTACATACTGTGAACCTTGTACATTTTGGCATTTTCATCTCATGATTTCTTTCTACTATCTTGAGTTGGATGTGTTCAATTAAGTCGTGCATGCTTTTGTCAATTTTGGTTACACACTCTTGCAGACAAAGCCAAGACTTTTGGATGTTCCTATTGTCGCTCTCAGAGTATACATCATCACATTACCGGTGGCTTCCAAACTGGCAGGGAAGAGCATTGGACAATCTTGTGTTCCTCCATCAATAAGATTCGTAAATTTATAGACCTGAGGTATGTTGAGGGATTCTCTATATCGTCTGTACCACAAATTCTTCGGTGCTAGTTTTTCTTTTTTTAAAGCTTGCATTACTAGCTTTGTGTGGTTCATTTATATTTAGCTGATCGACTTATAGTTGTCCCTAATCTGACTTCATGTAGTCTAAGAGTTCACGTCCACATGAATAATCTCTTCTCATATTCTGGCTTGTTTGGAAAGTTTAACAATAACATTTGATGTAGCCATAAGCAATTAATTGCTAAATCAACTTCCTTTTTAAAAGATTTTCTAGTATCAGGAAATGTTAGCACATTTCATTTATTTCTATTTTCTATTGGTGATCTGAGATTGATTACTCTTTTTCCACTCCCCCCATGAAAAAAAGTGAAGAGAGAGGGTTCAGTCCTAAGTTCATGGATCCTGGTCTCATGTACTTTACCGAGACGTTCGATACCACAAAAGCTCTGTTGGCAACTGCAGCCTTATCCCTTTTCAATGCAGAAAAGGTGTGTTTTCTTTGTATTTATGCCTGTTCCTTAAAATATACTACCTCCGTTCCATATGTATTGCAACATAGGGAGTCTTACGCCTCCCAACGCACTACTTTAAACGCTAATATCTCTAATTTTATTTAAGTAAAAATTATAAAAAAATGATATTAATTAAGCATATATCGAGACAAATCTAACAAGATCCCACATGACTATATTTATCCTTATGTATAAATCACAAAAAAGGTCAAAAGAGAGTGTATAAATAGTGCAAAATGTCAAAGGTTGCAATACATTTAGAACGGAGGTAGTATTCTCTTCTTTCCACCATTTGGTCATAACTATCTTCCACTATAATTGCAAACAGGGCACGAACTTTGAGCCTGTAAATGTTGAGTATGTAGATCTTTCGATGGGCCGCTTTGGAATAGGACTCACAAAGCTAGGATTTGTCATTCATTTAAACTTTGAGGCTAAGAACAAGAATGATCCTGATGCTTCAGTGCAGACTTTTTTTGCGGAAGTTGTTAAGGATATCAATTTTCTCTTTGCTGCTTGCTGTGAATGCTTGGGTCCATCGGATTCCCTACCAGGTGTAGTATATAAGTATATTGTATTGAAGTATATGTTTATTTCTTGTGCTATACATTTGTTGGAGATTTTGTGATACTTATAATATGTCTATGTTATTTGAGATTTCTTGATACGTATACGGTTGTTGTCAATCTTGATTTCTTCTTCTATCTTTCCAGAAGAAGATGATTCTTATTGCCGCTATTGTAGTCCCAAGATTCATCATCCTTGTGGTCCTGGATACCTTACAGGCTGATGATAACTGTACCTGATGCACTTGGTTTCTTGCTCTTGTGAAAACAGATGTCTGCAGTGTTTATTAATGTAATGAAGCTTAAGTAGCACTTTAATTTGTCTACGGTGATACTTAATGTAATGAAGCTTAAGTTGCACTTTACGGTGATAGAGTATCGTGATTTTTAATGGTGTGGAAGTCTATATTTAGCATTTTGCTGTTATATACACTTAGGCTCTGTTCAGTTCACCTTAAAAGAATTTCAGTTCAGTAAAAATAAGTTCAGTTCAGCAAAATAAGTTCAGTTCAGTAAATATTAGTAGTGCAAAGAAGAAAAAACAACATGAATCGGTAAAAATAAGTTCAGTTCAGTAAAAATAAGTTCTGTTCAGTAAAAATAAGTCCAGTTCAGTAGAAATAAGTTCAGTTCAGTAATAATAAGTTCAGTTCATTAAAAATAAGGTGAATTGAATGGGGCCTTACACTCTAGTTCTAGTGTGCAGTAGTGGTGAATTGTGGATCCCACTCTGATTTACAGGCTTCTATCTGTTTCGTTGTTGATGTTGCCCTATTGTACTTCTCAAATCTGCCCAAATTATTTTTGTATGAGATAAATACCGTATTTCTCTTTGGAGACATGTGATTAAATTAGAACATTAATGTATGTCTTCCTTGGCCTAAAAATTGGAGGGGCAAAATGAAAAAGGAATAGACGTGACAAGAGATAAGGAATCCCGAAAATAGTAGAATCCCTTTTAAATTTGCTCAAAAGCCTTAATTGATAAAGGTGATATTTAACCTCCTAGACTTCACTCTTTTTTTTGGTAAGAAGAAGTGGTCCGGACCATATCGAAGAATAAATATAGACGAATCTATAGGACTGCCTACAAAACCAAGAGATAGAAGAAAACTTGCCGAACTTAGGAAACCAAGCCTGAGGGGCTTGTTTCAAGCCATAAATGAATTTTTGTAGTTTATAAAGGTGATAGAAAAATTCATTTATGGCTTGAAACAAGCCCCTCAGGCTTGGTTTCCTAAGTTCGGCAAGTTTTCTTCTATCTCTTGGTTTTGTAGGCAGTTCTATAGATTCGTCTATGTTTATTCTTCGATATGGTAAATTATTTTCTTATTCTAGTTCTATATGTCGAAGATATTTTTCACTGGGAAGTTGGGAACCATGCTCCTCCACTTTTTGAGCTTATTTATCTATTATCGTTGAACTTACCTATGAAGGACCTAGGTAACCTTCATTACTTTCTTGGCGTGTAGGTTCTTCGATCTCCTGACACTTTAATTTATCTCAATCCAAGTATCTAAATGATCTTTTACTTAAACTTTTTCTCACATCTCTCAAACCAGTTATCTTCTCGCACATCATTGTTACTGTTGATGGCCAGTTACTCGCAGATCCTACTCCTCTTCGGAGCATGGTCGGAGCTTTGCAATACCTTACCATGCCGAGACCCGACATTGCCTATGCGGTTCATGTGGTGTCATAGTTTATGCATGCCCTTGTACTGCTCACTTGATTGTTACGCGTATTTCAGGTACTTAGGGGCACATCCACTCATGGTTTTTTGTTATGCAAAGCTAGAATTACCTCACTAGTATTGGCTTATTCTGATGCTAATTGGGCTGGCTGGGTGTCTGATAATTCTCGCTCCACCACCGGTTATGCCGTTTCCTGGGTCCGAATCTCATTTCTTGGTGCTTGAAGAAACAACCAACTATGTCTCTAAGTCCACGACGAAAGTTGAATATCGTGTTGTTGGGTACATTATTGCGAAAACTTCGTGGGTTCACTATATATTAGCTAAACTTGGTATTTTGTTGCGGGTTCCTGTTACTGTCCTTTGTGATAAATCCCCGCTACATACAATACTGCAAATCCTATTCTTCATGTTCGTAGCAAACACATAAAAAGTTGATCATCATTTTGTCCGTGAATGCATCCAACATGGTGAACTTGTGGTTCGTTATATTCAGACTAAGTTGCAGTTGGATGATATCTTTATTAAACCTTTGTCCCCCAGTTTGTTTTTCTTTTTGAAAAACAATTTGTCCATTCAAGAGTATGTACATCTTGAGGGGGTTGTAATAGAGGATTTAAGGACAAGTATGTAAATTTTGTATTTATACCTATATATATATGAACACCTACTCTCAGGAACGATGAGTCAGATTAACCCTAATTATTTCTCACCATACTCATATTAAGAGGGGAGTTCTTTTCTCTTAAACTTATTAATTCCAATTAGTCCTAATCACCCCTTATTTTCCGTTATATTTAACCTAATCACACTTACACTCTATTCTTTCGAACTAAATGGAGCTAAATGAGACTGAACTTAAATTGATAGAGTTAAACTTATTGATCGCGTACAGGTGTGGCAACGATCCTAGTCAAGGAAGGCTAAGACGGCAAATGTAGTAATATCCAGATTTTACAGTTTTTGTTTTTTCAAATAAAAAAATTAAAACACCCTAGACAAACTAGTCATATATTCCTTTAAAAGAAAAGTCTATCCATATAATACTTTTGGAATTTTATATGTTTTCGCACCTATCGCATGCATTTACGGCTAGTATGAATAGAAACCAAGAGTTAAGGGTATATTTGTTACCGTTTTTTATTCTTGTTTTCATGTTTTTTTGAAAATCAAAAACCAATTCATGAAAAAAATAATAATTTTCAGTATTTAATTGTCAATTTTTTTTGAAAGACTTAAGCCTATGCTTTTTTTTAGGGAACTTAAGCCTATGTTTTTTCAACTTATTAAAGCATTGTAGTGCTTATTTCATAAATGATCAGATCAGATCAGATCAGAAAATCAAATGTGATAAAAAAAGTTCTGATTAGAAAATAATAAGAATAAAAAATAACTACAATAAGTTTAGATCAAATAAGAAAAATTCAGATTAAATTAGATCAAATACAAAAAATTAGATTGGATCAGACGTATAGAACCCTTAATTGTAAATTTTTAAGATAAGCTGGAAACTGAAAGTGTATTGAAGGAGCACGAGAGCATTCACTGTACACCGGGGTTTACGATATACCTAGGGCTGGTAAACAGGTCGGGTTGGGTCAGGTTCGTGTTCGGATCAGTGTTAAATGAGTTAGAAAATCTTCAACCCAAACCTAACTCATTTATTAATCAGGTCAAAAAGTTCAACCATAACCCAACCTATTTAAAAAATAGGTTACCCACTTAACCCATTTAACCCAATTATCTCTAATTATTTAATTTTTTATCTTAATCAATTATAATTAAAAATATATTTCACCACAAAATGAATATTTTTTGATTTATTTTCTAAAAAGATGATAATTATGATTCATCTTTAGACTTTTTATCTTTATTTACCAATATTAGTATTTATTACAATTAGTATTTTTGGATTATTTTATATAAATGGATCAATTCAGGTTATGTTCAGGTTGGAAATTTCAACCTTAACCTAACCCATTTAATTGACAGATCAGGTCGGGTCAACCCATTTAGATAATCAGGTCGAAATACTTAACCCAAACCTGCTTATTTCAGATCGGGTTCAGGTCGGGTCTGCTTTTCCCAGCCCTAGATATACCATCTTCTCTCCTCATGTGCAGAGCACATGAAAATAAGGGAAAATAACGTGAGAGAGTGTACAGTGCACCGAGGTGTAGGAGTGTGCACCGGGCCAGTCCGGATCGAAGTTTGGATCGGAACTGGACCGGGATGGACCGGACCGAACCACCGAAACCGGACTGGAATGAACGGATCGAATCAGCGGAATTTTCCAGTCTGGTCTTTGGTCCTTAAAAATTACAGTTCATGTTTTCCGGTCCGAACCGAAAACCCATAGAACTATATATAAATTTATTTTGGTGTTAATAAACAATAGTAAAATTACCCAAAACTATTATTTTTATGTGTCACTAGTCCCTTATATATATTTTGAATTGAATATAGAATTTAATATGTTTTAAAAGTAGAAAAAATATCTCATGTAAAATAAATAATCATACAAACCGGTCCAGAACCGGAGCGGACCGAAATTTTCCGAACCGGTCCAGTCTAGAACGGATTTTTTCCGGTCCGGTGTTCAATCCGCAAAATAGTTGCGATTACGATTCGATGTATAAAAAAAATGCAAAGGAGGACTAACTTATAACTTTCGAAATTTATAAACACAATCTATAAAGGAAAAATGGAAAAGAATAATCCCACCTTTGAGCGTTCGGAAGATAATAATCCCACCTTTAGATTATTACTGAACAGTCCCACCTTTAAGGGGTCATTTAATCTATTGGACCTTTTTACCTGAAACCGGTTGTAAAGGTAACCTTATAAATTTAATCCTTTTTAATTTAAGTTAATATAATATTATCACACAAATCTTTTTTATATGACATACTAATGAGCACGTATTTCGAGATCACATTTAATCGCGTTTTTCGAACTGAATACGACGTTTTTTCGAAAAACGGACACCGCCGGGCGCCCTTTATGGGCATGAATTTCGAGAATCTCTACGAAACGAGTACCTACAGGCCGGATTATCGAGCACGTACTTCGAGACGAGTTTTTCGAACTGAACACGACGTTTTTTTCGAAAAAGGGACACTGCCGTGCACCCTTTTGTGGGAACGAATTTGGAGAATTCCTATGAAACGAGTACCAACAAGTCGGATTTTCGAGCACGTAATTCGAGAAGGATTTTTCGGACTATTCACGACGTTTTTTCAAAAAAACGGATATCGTCGTACGTCCTATAATGCACGAAAAACCCGTCTCAAAGTACGTGTTCAAAAACCCGGCGTCTAGGTACTCGTTTCGTAGGGATTCTTGAAATTCGTGCCTACAAAAGGTTGCACGACGGTGTCCTTTTTCGGAGAAAAACGCCTTGTTCAATCCGAAAAACTCGTCTCGAAGTACGTGCTCGAAAATTCGGCTTACTAGTACTCGTTTCGTAGGAATTCTCGAAATTCGTGCCAATAAAAGGTGGGTGCCTGGCAGTGTCCCTTTTTCGAAAAAAAACGCCGTGTTGAGTCCGAAAAACTCGTCTCGAAGTACGTGCTCGAAAATCCGACCTGTAGGTACTCATTTCGTAGAGATTCTCGAAATTCGTGTCTCTTAAGGACGCCCGGCGGTGTCCGTTTTTTTTAAAAACGTTGTTTTCAGTCTGAAAAACGCGATTAAATATGGTCCCGAAATACTTGCCCATTAGTATGTCATATATGAAAAACATATATTTTAAATATATTATAAAATTAAATTAAAAAAATTAATAAAATATTAAACATGATTTGACCTGTTAAACTATGGATTAGTGGTGTAATTAGTGAAAATGGCAACAACTTAGTTGAATATTAGTCTTTCATGGCCGTAATTCACAAGAAAAAAAGATGATGGCTATAATTAGAAAATAGGATATTTTACATGGCTGTAATTGACAAAAAATTCTAATAATAATAATAATATTAATAATGGGAACAACCAATAAAGAATCGACAAGTGTTCAATGAACTTGTTATAACCTGCTATAATAGGTTAAGGTCCAATAGATTAAATGACCCCTTAAAGCCTTAAAGGTGGGACTGTTCAGTAATAATCAAAGGGTGGGATTATTATCTTCCGAACGTCCAAAGGTGGGATTATTCTTTTCCGTTTTTCCATCTATAAACACCCAATGCTTCGAAATTTAAGAGAATGGAGAGAGAGATGAAATGGGAAAAGAGAAAGGAAAGGGTTTCGATGATTCGGTGTTGGAGGCATGGACTGCCAATCGCAAGTCGCGTTCCGAGCGTCTTGATATCTGGTATTTTTCTTTTGCTTTCTACAATTCAGTTTATACCCATCTTTTTCATTTGCAGATTATTTTAAACCTTCTTTGAATTAATTTCGTGGTTGATCAATTGGCTATTTCATCTTCCTATTGTTTGGTGTTAAGAGTTCACAAATTTTGGAGTAAAACGGCTTGCCTTTCATTAATGAGAAGAGAGTATATATATACAACCCTAACAAACCCTAACTCCTAAAACAAGATAATCACAAGATACACAAAGATAATATTTGCTAACCAAAAAGATAATACAAAGATAATGCAAAGATATTTCCTATAACCAGGAAATATCTCGCCTAATATCACGCCTAACACCCCCCTCAAGTTGGAGCATGGAGATCACAGATGCCCAACTTGCGAAGTAGAAAACTGAACTGTCGTCTGCCAAGTGCCTTTGTAAGAATATCAGCCAACTGATGCCCAGTAGGAACATAAGCAGTAGAGAGATTACTAGCCAACAACTCATCTCGAACAAAATGACAATCGGTTTCAATGTGTTTAGTACGATCATGAAAAATCGGATTCTTGGCAATATGAAGGGCAGACTGACTATCACAAAAAAGACGCATAGCAGTAGTATGGCGAACACCAAGAGAGGCCAAGAGAGACTTTAACCACTTCAACTCACAAGTAGCAACAGCCATAGAACGATATTCAGCTTCAGCAGAAGACCGAGAAACAGTAGGTTGTTTCTTGGTTTTCCAAGAAACAAGAGAACCACCGAGGAACACCAAGTAACCTGATAACGAACGCCGAGTAGTAGGGCAAGCAGCCCAATCACTATCACAAAAGGCAGTCAAAGTTAAGGCATCATTAGAACGCAACAAGATACCTTGACCAGGACTTCCCTTTATATAACGTAAAACACGAATAGCGGCTTCCCAATGAGGAACCTGTGGGTCACTGAGAAACTGTGCCAGAGTATGAACAGAATAGCTCAACTCTGGGCGAGTGACAGAAAGATAAACCAAACGTCCCACAAGACGACGATAAGAATCAGGGTTATCCATAGGCACCCCTTTACGAGAGCCAGACGATGATTCTGCTCCATAGGCGTGTCAATGGGCTTACAACCCAACATACCAGCCTCAGTCAAGACATCTAAAGCATATTTACGCTGCGACAGGAAAATACCATCTGCGCTGCGAGCAACTTCAATACCCAAAAAATACTTCAAAAGACCCAAATCCTTCATATGAAAACAGAAATTGAGGTAACTTTTAAAGCGGGAAATAACACCAAAGGAAGACCCAGCAATAATCAAATCATCCACATAAACCAAAACATGAAGAGAGACATCTCCCTGAATATAACTGAACAAAGAATAATCAGCATAAGACTGAGTAAAACCGTAACGCCTTAAAGCAGAAGATAACTTGGCAAACCATTGCCGCGGAGCCTGTTTCAAACCATATAAAGACTTGCGTAACCGGCAAACTTTGCCGGGTTGAGAGCAAGTATAACCTGGAGGAAGTTTCATATACACCTCCTCAGACAACTCACCATGCAGAAAGGCATTGTGGACATCCATCTGATGAAGCTCCCAATGCCGGACAGCAGCAACTGCAAGAAGAGTACGAACAGTACCCATTTTGGCCACAGGCGCAAAAGTCTCAGTATAGTCAATGCCGGCAACCTGCCGATTACCATGAACCACCAGACGTCCCTTAAGACGTTCAACTGCACCCGTAGATGAATATTTAATTTTATACACCCAACCACTACTGATAGCACGTTTGCCCGGAGGCAAATCCTCCAAAGTCCATGTCCCATTACGCTCTAAAGCGTCAATTTCATCCTGCATTGCCTTACGCCAACCAGGATGAGAAGCTGCTTCGTGATAAGACTGAGGTTCGATACCTTTAGTAACAGCTGCCAAAAAACATCGATGATGGACAGAAAATTTATTATAATCAACACAACAAGCTATATCAAAGGGCTTACCAGAAGAACCAGATGAAGAGGGAAGAGCAGTTGAAGGAGCGGGGTCTATGTGCTGAAGAATAATAGTATTGCTCACATACGGAGGTCGGAGCTTGACAGAAGGAACCTTTACACGATGTCCACGACCCAACAAATGTTCAGCATTATCATCACGACGAACCTCATGGGCCGAAGAACTCCCCCTCAAATTGGAGGGAGAAGCATCACACAAAAAATCACCAATACGTACGGCACTAGGCTGCGTAGCCCCAGTATCGTGCAGACGCACATGCGACTGCTCAGCAGTCCGCGGCGAGGAAGGAAGACGCTGCCCAGCAGGTGAGGGCGGAGCAACATCCTCCGTACACGGGCTAGCAACCCCGTCAACAACATCAACATTGGAATCCCCATAAAACTCATCATCCCATATACGTGGTTGTGCCAAATAAGTATCCCATTGTTGTCGATCATTAGCACAAAGAACATCACAATAGGGAAATGAAGACTCAAAAAATTGAACATCACGGCTCACAAAGAATTCACGAGTGTCTAAATCAAACAATCTCCATCCCTTTTTTCCAAAAGGATAACCAACAAAAATGCAACGTCGAGACTTAGAATCAAACTTATCCTTAACACGAGGACGATTAGTAGCATAACACAAACAACCAAAAATGCGTATGCTATCATAAGGCGGAACCACACCATAGAGAAGTTCATAAGGACTTTTGCCTTTTAGAACGGGAGTAGGGGTGAGATTAATAAGGTGAGTCGCGGCCATCACACACTCCCCCCAAAAGAATTTAGGTAAACGGGCTTGGAAACGCAAAGCACGCGCCACATTAAGGAGATGACGATGCTTGCGTTCCACACGCCCGTTTTGCTGAGCCGTGTCTACGCAACTAGTTTGATGCAAAATGCCCTTCTTATCAAAAAAACTCCTCAAACTCAAGAACTCGAGACCATTATCACTACGCAACATTTTAATTCTCCTTTTAAATTGCGTTTTGGCCATAGAATAAAAATTTTGGACAAGTTGTCCAACCTCAGATTTATGAGTTGTCCAACCTCAGATTTATGAACCATCAAAAAAACCCAAGTAGCACGGGAAAAGTCATCGACAATAGTGAGGAAATAACGTGCATCACAAGAAGAAGAAATCTTATTTGGACCCCAAATATCACAATGAAGAAGATCAAAAATGTCACTAGCTTTATTGGTACTTAAAGGGAAAGAGTTTCGAGGTTGCTTGCCCATAAAACAAATCGAACAGTCCAAATCACAAACAGAGCTAGTACTTCCTACTAAATCAGGCAATAAAGAAATAACTTTAAGAGACGGATGACCTAGACGACGATGCCATAACAAACATGCATTATCATTCTTGGTCACTTCATTCGCTTGAAACCAACGAGCACGCACCGGCTTGAACACATAGACCCCATTACACTGCACTCCCGCTCCAATCAGGTTCGTCAAAGTGAGGTCCTGTATAATACATAGCTTATTAGTGAAGAAAACAACAAATTTTTGTTTCTCTAACAATTGAGAAACAGATAACAAGCTATAAGTAAGAACGGGAACATAAAGAACATGATCTAATACAAAACCATCTCCTAAAACAATTGTGCCTTCCTTAGTAGCAACAGTACTTTTGCCGTTAGGCAAACCAACGGAAGAAGAAATATTCCGCAAATTAGAAAACAAATTTAGATTACCCGACATATGGTTAGAGGCACCAGAATCAATTAACCACTCATCGGAACCATACATACCACTCAATTTTTCAATGGAGGAGGAAGTCGAGCCAACGGACCCTTTTAGATGTGTCATGAGCTGCTGCCACTGCTCGTCAGTGAGTGTAGGTGCGGACCGTCGATCATCATCACACACCTCAGCCGAGCCCGCACCATTACGCGCACCCCCAACAGCATTGGCTGCAAACGCAGCACCTCCCCGTGAACCACGACCACCACGCGGACCCCTGCCGCGTCCACCACGTCGCTCCGGAAACCCATGTAATTGAAAGAACCTATCTTTCACATGTCCGGTACGACCACAATGACTACACAGCCGCTGCTCAGCCCCGGCAGCAAGAGGAGGGCGTGAGACAGCAGCAAAACCGACAGCATCTGGACGAGAATCATGGCCCTCAGAAACCAATTGTTTCCTCTCATCGGAAATTATTTTGGCATAAGCAACATTAAGAGATGGAAGAGGATCCTGCATCAACAAACCCGACACCAAAGTAGCGAACTTTTTGGCATCCAAACCAAGACAGAATTGATGAAGATGCTCGATTTCCTGCAATTGTAAGTATGCGGCAGCAGCAGTACAAGAACAAATTGGCAACTTACAATAACTCATTAATTCATCTTGCAATTGACGTAATTCACCAAAAAACACAGCAACGGAACGTCCATTTTGACGACAATCACGAATTTTATTTTTAAGTTCTAAAATACGTGGACCATTACCAAGAGAGTATCTATCCCGCAAGTCATCCCATAAAGCTTTAACATTGTCAGGAAAACGCATAGTGGATCGAACAGAAACATCTAAAGTATTAAAAATCCAAGCAACAAGCATAGAGTTAACAATACCCCATTGAGGAAGATCGGGAGACGTTGAGTCGGGGACAGAAATAGTACCATCAATAAAACCAAGCTTGTTTTTGGCACGAAGATTGTTGCGGAGAGATCGTGACCATGACTCATAATTATCACCAGTAAGCATAATTGGACTAATAACAGCCCCGGTGCCTTCACTCGGATGTAGGTAGTACTCGGAGAAAGGCTCATAGCGGGGTTTAGAATCGGTCATGATGAAAGAGAATAAACGGCGTGGTAGTCACGCCTACCAGACGCACAGCGGAAAAAAAATAATTATTTGTGGTTAGTGGCTCTTGATACCATGTTAAGAGTTCACAAATTTTGGAGTAAAACGGCTTGCCTTTCATTAATGAGAAGAGAGTATATATATACAACCCTAACAAACCCTAACTCCTAAAACAAGATAATCACAAGATACACAAAGATAATATTTGCTAACCAAAAAGATAATACAAAGATAATGCAAAGATATTTCCTATAACCAGGAAATATCTCGCCTAATATCACGCCTAACATTTGGTGAATTATGTTGTTAATTCTATATTTCTAGGTGTAATGGGGATCAGTTTATATAACAAAAGTTTAAATTTTGATCGATGTGTTAGTTACGTCCACTAGCAAGGGTTAGAAACTGATTTCATAGCTTTTTGTGAGTATTATAGAATATGGTGACAACTTGCATAAATATACTTTCTACATATTTCCTCTGTTTTCACATACATATGCATACTAAAATACCCGGGCTTTGTAGTTTCATGGTTGATAATGATAGACATTTTAGATGTCAATCATCCTTCTAATTGTTTTTATTCCATCATCAATGGTTTTCTTATCTATCGGAATTGTAGCATTTGATAAGTATGTTGTCCTTGTGTTACTTTTGTTAGGGCATTTGTATACTCCGAGTCGGAGATGGGACTCGTGAAAGATGGCTCCGGTTACAAGTATATAGAAGCAAAGCCGTCTGGAACGAAGGAGTCGCGGTAATCTTTTGTTCTTAAGGCCCTTATTAGCTGCTCTCTCGCTATTATGTCATGCCAACTTGGTTGGCTTACTAATTTAAGGTTGTTGTGCTTCTTGCTCGTGTTTTACTTCTATTTAGACGACCGGTTTCTACTACACTACGTTTGCGGAAAAGGAAGTTGACGAGCAAAGATGTCTTACCTTACAAGTTGCGACCACTGAATTCATCTAATGATATTGCATCTGATCAGTCCATACATTGCCAAAATCAGAAGGAATCTCGGTAAGCTATTCATTAGCCGTTCCCCTTATTTTGAGCCAGGGCCGGAACTAGAATTTTTGTGAAGGGGAGGGGACAAATCGCTTTATGAAGTTTCACCACTGTTTTTAGCTCAATAAATGAATTGCTTTGAGATGGAATTTGCTTCATATTTGTTGACTTGCAAATGCAATGTAGCATACTATACGAAGGAAGAATATGAAAACTTTGAAACTACAACGTCTTTGGCTGAGCCAAATAATTGATTATTGGAACTACAACTTTTTTTATCTCCTTTTTTCCCCTCCTTTTTCTTATGATCTATTCTTTTGTCTTGTGATAGTATTTTTTTGTGTCAAATATTGTTGCGTCTCATCATTTGCGAGATTGGAAAATGAAACAAAGTTTGGCTTTCAGCCGTGGACACTTGCCACCCAAATCCCTTTTTACTATCCTACACGTAGTAGTCGTGGAAAAACTGAGGGATTGGGTGGGAATTCTCTTGTTATGAGCAGGTGATTGGGGAATTTGACTTGAGATTTTCCTGACAAAGATGTCATATCATTCTTTTGCCTTACACAATAGTCAATGCATATCCATATGATCTCAATTCTTTGACCGCTTGCTTGTGTCGGGCGCCTAATGAAGTTGTGAAGGAACGTTTATCCTTGAATATATGGCAAGCATGAAATTTCTATTCTTTCTTTACTGAGTGCAAGGCAAGGTTTTATCATGATCATTAGTAAGGTACACCGTGACAGTCTAACCTGGTTGCTTAATTGACGGTCTAGCCCATTAGTATTATATTTGTTAATCTTGAGGTTTCAAATTTTTTAGGAACTGCTCTTCTTAGGTCTTTTTGTAGCTACTTTTTTGAACTTTGCTGTTTGAACTTTAGTCATCCATATTCTGACTTGTAACGTGGTAACTTGGTTTAGTGACTTACTGTCCCATTCTGGAGGTGAAGATGTTGATGTGGGATCTGAAGCTAGTTTGGAAAGATATGTAAACATAGTTTTAAAAGGCTGTGAGGGGAGTTTTTCCAACTATGACCTTGTCGAGGCTGGCCCCCTACAGGTTGCTAAAATTTCAACAGGGAGTCTTATGCATTTCAACTTCAAGGCTAAGGAAAAAGATGTACCTGATGCTGTAGTGAATACTTATTTCGCTGAACTGAGTAAAAATATGAGGAATGTAGTCAGGATTAACCATGTCAGCTTTTTGGGACCAAGCAGCTCACTACCAGGTTACATACTGTGAACCTTGTACATTTTGGCTTTTTCTTCTCATGATTTCTTTCTACTATCTTGAGTTGGGTGTGTTCAATTACTGTATTAATTTGTCGTGCATGCTTTTTGAGTATTTTCAATTTTGGTTACATACTTTGCAGACAAAGCCAAGACTTATGGATGTACCTATTGTCGTTCTCAGAGTATACATCATGACATTATCAGTGTCTTCCAAACTGGCAGGGAAGAGCATTGGACAATCTTATGTTCCTCCATCAATAAGATTCGTAAATTTATAGACCTGAGGTATGTTGAGGGATTCTCTATATTGTCTGTACCACAAATTCTTTGGTGCTAGTTTTTCATTTTTTAAAGCTTGCATTACTAGCTTTGTGTGGTTCATTTATATTTAGCTGATCGACTTATAGTTGTCCCTAATCTGACTTCACTAAGGCTAAGCCCTTGTTTGGTATAGTTTGTGGAATGGAAAGGGATAAGACAGTGGAATGGAAACCAAAAGTGTTACTTGCATATTTGTTTGGTTTAGACATGCAATGCAAACGGTTACATTAAAATAAAATAAAAAACAAACTAGTTCAGCCTTTGTCCTCTTTTATCTTCCTTAACCATCCATTCATCTGCCCACCTTTTTTTCTCTCAGCTCATACCATTTGACTAATTCACGTCTACAGGTTCATAAGCAATACCAACCCTTTTTATCTCTCCTTTGTAATTAACTAAAATTATCAAAATCTCTCTGTTTTCTTCAAATTTTCTACTTTCTTCAACAATTAGCTCTTATGGGGATGCGTTGTTCTTCAAGTTTTTGAGTCTGTTTATTTGTGGCTTAAAATTTGTTGAATGCATGGCTTTGTTCTGTCAAAATCATTTCATCTTGAAGATGCTGAGATGTTGTCGGAGATGGCGGTGATGGAGATTGAGGAGCTCAACTTATGAAGTATGAGAGAGAAGGATAGGTGAAGAAGAGTGTGCGTGAGTGACAGTGGTAACTGGTAATGTCATTTGTTTCCGCTGACATATGAAGCGGTAACAAATGAGAGGTAACGGTTATCCCATGGAAATGGATTCAATTACTCAAGCTCCATACCAAACAACTTCAAATGGATTCACTTCAAGGTCCCAAAAATCACATACCAAACAACGGCTAAGAGTTTATGTCCACATGAATAATCTCTTCTCGTAATCTGGCTTGTTTGGAAAGTTTAACAATAACATTTCATGTAGCAATTAACTGCTAAATCAACTTCCTTTTTTAAAAAGTTTTTTTTAGTATCAGGAAATGTTAGCACATTTCATTAATTTCTATTTTCTATTGCAGAAAAGGTGTGTTTTCTTTGTATTTATGCCTGTTCTCCTAAAAATATAGTCTTCTTTCCACGGTTTGGGACTTTGGTCATAACTATCTTCCGTTATGTTTTCAAACATTACAGGGCGCAAACTTTGAGCCTGTAAACGTTGAGTATGTAGATATGTCGATGGGCCACTTTGGAGTAGGACTTACGAAGATAGGACTTGTCATTCATTTAAACTTCGAGGCCAAGAACAAAAATGATCCTGATGCTTCAGTGCAGACTTTTTTTGCGGAAGTTGTCAAGGCTAAAACTTTTATCTTTGCTGCTTGTTGTGAGTGCTTGGGTCCATCGGATTCCCTACCAGGTATAGTATATAAGTATATTGTATTGAAGTATATGTTTATTTTGTGCTATACATTTGTTGGAGATTTCTTGATACTTATAATATGTCTATGTTATTGGAGAATTTTTGATACGTATACGGTTGTTGTCAAACTTGATTTCTTCTTCTATCTTTTCAGAAGAAGATGATGCTAATTGCAGCTATTGTGGTACCAAGATTCATCATCCTCGTGGTTCTGGATACCTTACACACTGATGATAATTGTACCTGATTCAATTGGTTTCTTGCTCTTGTGAAAACAGATATCTGCGGCATTTATTAACGTAATGCAGCTTAAGTTGCACTTTATTTTGTCTACTGTGATAGAGTATCGTGGTTTTTAATTTTTAATTGTGTGGAAGTCTGTATTTAGCTTTTTTTTCCTGTTATATACACTTGTATAGTACTTGGTCTAGTCTCTAGTGGTAAGGAAAGCACATTTCCAACCTCAAGGTTGAGGGTTCACTTCCCCTAGCGGCACTTTAAGGATAAAGATTTCCCTTACCCTTCCCCCCTACTCTCAAGTGTCTGGCTCATTAGTACCGGAGCGGGGTCCGAACCACTTCTTCTTACCAAAAGATATACACTTGTACTCTAGTCTAGTGTGTAACAGTGGTGAATTGTGAATTTCACTTTGATTTGCAGGCTTCTATCTTCCTTTCACTGATAAAATTGGAATGATAATGTATGTCTTCGTTGGCCTAAAATTGGAGGGGGCAAATGAGAAAGGAAGAGACATGACAAAAGATATGGAACTCCGAAAATGGAGAAATCATCCCTTAGTCTGATTAAACATGGGATTAGATCCCTTTAACGTACAAATGTGATATTTAACCCCCAAGATTTTACTTAAAGGTTAAATTAAAACTGAAAACTATAAATAGGTAGGTAAAAGCAAGTACTATTAGTATTTTTAAGGTTTTCAGAAAATTCTAAAATTTGCAAATGGTACACATTTTATACATCTATGAACATGGTTATTTGTCTGCACATTTCCTCTCCCATTTGTGACTTCGTTTCGTTCTCTCAATGTAAATCAATTTTGGTTTAGTTTTAGATCAGTTGACTTTTGATTTATTTTAGTTATTCTATCATTTATCACTAGACTAGTTATTTATCGTTGTAGTTTATTCACCAAGTTGACCTGGCACTAGAGTTGGGGTAATTCGAAACTTGTGCCTTTTTGTTGTACTTTCGATCTTAGTATTATCATTTTGGAACTATTGCATTTAAGGTGAAATCATGTAGTTCATCTGGTTTTCTTTTCAATGGCTTGGAGTCTTTGGACCTAAATTTTCTTCATGGGTTAGTGTAGACAACAAAACAATGTAAATTAATGGTGTTAATCTTATCTTAATTAAAAGAAATATCCCATATAGTGTATGACAGAATTCGAGAGATGCAAAGAATTCTAGAGATTTAAGACGTAATACCATAATATATGTGATAGAACTTCATATTTTAGGAATATTAATTAGTTACATTTATCTTTTTCTCTAAACTAAGACTCGACTATAAAGGAGATTATTCTTAGGATTTCAAAATGTTTTCAGATAGAGCAAATCACAAAAGGCCTTATCACTTCCCTACTACGTACTACCAAATATTGTTAGTACCTAATATGGAACAAGTCGATAAAGCCCTAGTAGGTTGATTTCGCTGCTACACTTATACAAGTTGCAGGTTTGAGTTTTTTATACTTAACTACTATAAATTTTGAAAAAACCTTTTTATATCTCATCTTTCCCATGATAAAATTGAATTAGTGGACATTTGCTTCGCCACAGCGGAGTGCACCTCTTTATTAGTTTTTTTATTATCTCCGTTTCGCAATACATGCAACATATATCTCTTTTGGATGTTTTGCAATACATGCAACATTTCCTTTAATGGTTACTACTTTTAGCCAAAAAGACACTTATGCCCCCACTTTTCCACTCACATGTACACTACTTTATTCTTTATCACATGGACAATAAAGACAACTAGACACTCTCTCTTCTCTTCCTTGGTCCATGTGCCATTTCCCAACGTTGCATTGCGCAACGGAGGTAGTACTTCACAAAAATAGAGTGGAGAAATTAACCGGTTGTCCCAATTTTAAAAAGAAGAAAAAAAAGTAGAAAAGGAAAGATATTGGAGATGTTTGACAAATGGGTTTGGATAGCTTTTTATTGGCTTTTGGCTTTTGGCTTTTGTTTAAACAGTCAAAAAAGTGTTTGGCAACTGCCGGCAATGGTTGAAAAACGACTTTTCAACCAAAAGCCAGAAGTTTTACCAGTTTTTTTTGGGTTTGTTTCTATTTTGTACTCCCTCCGTTTCTCAAAGATTGTTACACTTGTACTTTTCACGCATGCCAATACAAAGCTTTGAGCTTTTATATCTCTAATTACGTATTTGTAAAAATTGTGAAAACTATATATTAATATTCTACATATCAAGAGGAATCTAACAAGATCCCACATAACTAAATTTTTTCTTATGTATAAATCACAAACGATGGTCAAAGTGAAATATGTGAATAGTGTAAAATGTCAAAATGTAACAATTTTTTAGGAAACAGAGGTAGTACTAGACAACCAGCAGTAACGACCACTTTTACCATATACTTTTTTTTTAACAACCAATAATTATACAGTCGGTCAAACAAGCTACTAAAAACGACCGATCAAACTAGCCAAGAGCCACCGACCAATTGTCAAACATCTCCATTATAGTATCTGACAAATAGCTTTTGGGAGACTTTTCCATTGGTTTTTGACTTTTTATGTGATCAAACGGGTAAAAAAAGTTTTTGGTACATCACTTTTGTAGCTTTTCAGCCAAAAGTCAAAAGCTTCTTTTACTGCCAAGGTGTTGGCTTTTGGTTTTTTGCTTCCATTTTGCACTAAAACCAACACTAACAGCCGCTTGATTGGTCTTATAAGAGATTGCCTAAATTTAAAATAGGCAACAGTCCAAGCCCAATATAATGGGAACACCTTTTTGAATATAATGACCATTCTAATCCCTTTCGTGATCGGTTTAATCTATTCCATAACCAGCTTAATTCGTTTAATAAATACTTTTAATCCATTTAGTGACTAGTTTAATTGATTTAGTAGATTTACTGGGTTATTCTTAAATTGTCTGGTATAGTTTTGCGAAACGATAGGAGAAGAAGATAATGGACTATTAGCTTGGTACGAGATGTATGTAAATAGTGTTGGGTTATAATAAAAGGCTAAAAGCTACTCAATAAAGTTCCAGGTCTCCATTATTTGGCATATCTACATAGAAGCCAATAAAGCAACTGATTGGATTGCCAATGCGGGTCACCTAGTTTAGGATTTTCTCCATATTAGGGATTGGACTCATTCTGCTTTGTCTTCCATATTATGTAATGATGCGTTAGGAGCTCTCCTCGAGTAGAGGTCTCCTAATCATCCTCTCTCTTTTCCTTACTTTATAAAAAATAGAAAATAAAAATAGTAAAACCTACCTGAAAATTATCTTGAAAAGCTTACCTTATCGGACTCTCATACTACAATAGGTCGGTCTTGCACACGGACTCATGGTGAGCACCATGCGCACGATGAACATCACCCACTATCCAATGAACATCACCCAATGAACACACCCAATGAACATCAACCAATGAACAATGAACGTTACCAAATGAACATCAGCTGGACATCACTCAATGAACATCAATGAACATTACCCAATGAACATCAGTTGCACATCATCCAATGAACGTCACTTATGAATGTCACCCAATGAATATCAGTTTGTGTTAAAAGAACACTAAGTTCACACACAAAGAATAATAATCAGTTCTCCAATAAACAAGATTCCAAAATTGATTCGACATGAAAATTTTCAAATTTTTGAAAATTTGAAAATGTCAACCAATGAACATCAGTTTATATTAAAAGAACATTAAGTTCACTCAAATGAACAATAAAGTAAATCAAAAGAACCAACTGGTGTTCATTGGATGATGTCCAACTGATGTTCATTGGGTGATGTTCATTGTTCATTGGGTGATATTCATTGGGTGATGTCTAACTAATGTTTATTGGGTGATGTTCATTGTTTATTGGGTAATGTTCATTAGATGATGTTCATTGGGTGATGTTCATTGTTCACTGACTGATGTTCATTATGCGCATGGTACTCACCAGGAGTCCGTGTGCAACATAAAATTTACGTTCATACTACTATAATTTTTGAAAAACTAAAAGCTACCTAAAAGCTATTAAAAAAGTTGCACCGAACCCGTGATCGATGATTATAAACTGTGAATTTTATGAAGGGCACTCTTTGTGTCTCTTCACATTTTCTCCATATCTTAACTCCTCATTCCTTCTTGCAACTTTCACTGCATTTCAATTTTCAACCGCTTTCCCCTCTTTCTCCCTCTTTTGCACGTTTCATTTCATTTAGCATCTTCACTTTATTCCATCTTCACAGTTTGCTCAAATTCTTTGCGTATACTTTTGGAATCATCCCATCAACTTTTCCAACCTATCAATCCAAACCCTTTTCTCCTCTTTTGTTATCATCATCAATTGTTCTTTATTTTTTCTGATCAGGGTATTATATTTCCTGTGATTTTGGAAACTTTTTTTGCTTCCTAAATTTGGATAACTTTCAATTTGGTTAGATGGGGAGGCTTTTTGTGGTCAATTTGGAAGGAAAGATCTATAGTTGCAAACACTGTAGGACCCATCTTGCTCTCAGTGAAGATATCGTTTCAAAGGTCTAATCTTTTCATTTTTTGCTTTTGTATTTTTTGAAGAAAGATTAAAACTTTTGAGTTTTTATGTTGATTTTGATTGTGGGTTTTGTTGATTTTGCTCCCATTTTGTATGATTATGTATTGGTTTCTCAGGATTGAGTTGCTTTTTTTCATCTTGATTTGTTAACTTGATCAATCTTTGGTGTTAATCTTTGGTGTTAGTGGATATGATTTTGGAGGATCAATATCATCAATTGTATGAACTGATGCTTGTAGAACTAAATTGGTCAATCACTTGATAGAAATTAGGGAAAATCTTTCTTTTATGGGTTGTCTTTGAAGTTTGATTATGTATAGCAGACTTTCAGATTACTGATTCCTGATTTTATCAGTAAGGAATTTTTTCTGTAACTTATTTTAGTACTGAGTAATCGAAGCGATCTTCTGGAGTTGTTGATCAATTACATTTGTTACATTGCTGTGCTTTATTGAATGATTATCTTCATGTAGGAGATGGGTTTATTAGAGTATTGAATTTCGGAAAAGTTGGTTTTTGGGTTTCTGGAAGTTCTTTGGGGCCTTGCTGACCTTATTGTTTTCTAGCAACAGCTGTGTACTTGATGTCCTGGGTGTGCATTGTGCACAAGATTGCTATTGCTGGATAATTCCGGGGTAAAGTTTGGATGTTTCTAGGAGCAAAAGGGATAGGTGTAGTTACGTCGATATGAATTGTTTTCTTGTTAACCTTAATTTTCGATTGCTTCTAAGAAGTCATACCTTGAGCAGGTGCTTCCGGGATTAAGCATTATAAACACACTGCTTTATCTAGTCTGGGAAAAGTGGGATATCGACTAACTTTGTTTGACTATCTTTGTTTGTGGATACTGATCTCCAGCATGAGACTGTGGGTGTTGATAAAGGGTATGAAAAGGCTATTAGGAAGAGTGCCTGCTAGGTTCTGCGATAATGTAGGACTATTCCATTGGATGATCATGTCGGAGAGCTCTCTATTGGTGATACAGGGATGTTTGATCAAAGTACTAAACTGTGAGAAATGCACTCTAAGCTGTTGAGAAAAGGAAGAAGTGACTATTGTGAAACTAGTTTGATTGGACATGGTTCGCTGCAAGCTAAGTATTGACTATGAATTGTAGTGGTCACTGGGAGATTTAGGGCTTTCTAAATGAGGTTAAGATAGAAAGAAGGGGAACTAATGCTTAGGAATTATTTTTATTTATGATCTACATATGCAGGTATTTTGTAAGAAAAACACATTGATGGATTTTGGTGTTCCCTGTGGAGTATGTGCATTTGATTAGATACAATTTATGTTTGATGTACGTGCATATCGTGGAATAAATTTGGAAGACGAATCTGAGATGTTATTGATTTTACTAAGGGAGAGACATAGAGAGATATGTGTCAATTTTCAGTGGGTGGTGGTACAAATGCCTATCTCTTCTAACTGTTGCCAGCTTTCTAACTAGATAGTAAGATCACTTAATCTGCTAGTCTTTGATGTGATGAATAGGTGCTGAAAGGTTTTGATTTAATTCATCATCTAACTACAGTTATACATGTGTTGTTCCCTCAGTCCTTTCAAAGCAGGCATGGGAAGGCTTATCTCTTCAGCAAGGTGTAAGTTTCCCGAACTACTTGAACTTGTTTCTTATACATGTTTTGCTAAGATGACATTGAAAGAAACAGATCTCTGTTATCTCTTCATATTATGAAGGCGTTGAGTCCATCTCCTGTTCCACACTTCTACATACTCCTTCCCTTGTGTCTTATTAAGGTTCACACTCAAGATCTTGCTGAGTCTTGTTCAGACTTCAGTGTGATAGCTGATATATGTTTTGTTTTTTTGGACAACGTCATATATGCTACTTGGAATCTATTATGTCTAAGGGTGCGTTCTCTTCACCTGGTCTTGAACTTAACGCTTTGGGATTTGTTGAAGCTTTTCTATAACTTATTTGAAATTATATGAACTTAATTATATAACTTATTTGAAATTATATGAACTTAATTGAGGACTGATAAGAAATAGGTCAAGTTGGAGTTAAACATGGGTCAATGTCATTATCATGGACATATGCCTATGGTTGTATCATGGGAAATTTCCTTTTTCCTTTTAATGTTGCGTTAGAACTTATAATTATCCCTTCATCTCTTTCTTAGAAGAATGTCTCGAAATTGTTTGACAGTGTCAATGTCACTCTTGGAGATAAAGAAGATAGATTGATGATGACTGGGATGCATAGCGTGGCCGATATTTTCTGTGTTGGATGTGGATCAATTGTGGGTTGGAAATATGTAAGCTTAGCAGGCTGAAATTCTATGAAACATCATTTCTGCTGTATACTTGGGCACATTGTTTGTCGTTAGTTACCGCTGTGGGATGTCTTCTTTCAGGAGACTGCCCATGAAAAGAGCCAGAAGTACAAAGAAGGAAAATCCGTTCTTGAGCGGTCAGTAGTTTTATTAAGCGTAAGGAGATAGAATGAGGCTAAGTGGAGAACGGTTCTCGAGCGAACAGGTGAGAGGGAGGCAATTGGTAATCCCACGCAGTGTGGGTCCTACACCAGTTCCGCTCCATTGTTCACTAATGAACCTGTTCTCTGTTTAGCCTTTTTGCAAGGAGAAGCAACACATTCCTATACATTAGTAGCATCGAAAAATTATGACGTATGACGGGTCTTTTTGGTTAAGCAGGTATAAGGTGTTTGGCCCTGATGGTAGCAACTATTGGGTCACTCATGAAGCACACGTCGGTGGAAGTGACGCCGATGATGTTTGATTGCATCAAAGATAGATGGCTGATTGCCTCTCATTCTCTTTTAAGTGTACATAATTTAACCCCCAAAATCCTTTCAATTGGAATTGTGGATTCCTGTTATTGTTTGCATATTAACATGGCTGCCTTTATGATTTGCTACATTGACCTAAATGGGAATCTTCTATTGTTTCTGAATTTCTGTGGCATGTATTCTGTTTAAACTCTCCCTGTAAATTATGTCAATGTTAAGCAATTACTTTAAATTATGTCAATGTCAAGGATTTCCTCACATACCTTTCATAACTAGTTGTCACATGTCTGCTGGGAGCAAAGGATGAATGTATTGTTATAACGACCAACTGTAAATTGATCCCACAAAATTTTAGAAAAACTGTATTTATTTTTTGATTTTTCTGCATTATGAAAGGAGACCACTCTTGGAAACTGATTCTTTATATCATAAGAAAGTAAAGAAGAACAATCGAGGACCAATGGGTTTTTCTTCTTTCGTCGAATTACTGCAGTTAAAATTTCATTTTTTTTCCTTGCTCAAGGACTCAAACTAAATCCATCCCGTCAGGCGGCCTTGTGAAGGATCATAGTTGTTATTATGTGAATGACCCTCGTTTAATTACCTATCGTCCTTGACGTCAAAAGCGGTAAATTATAAATAGGAGACCTTCATCCGAAAGGTACGCAATTTATCTTTCAGAATAAGATCTTTTCTCGCACTGCTCTCTCACTTCGAAATGTCATTACTGCCTTAAGTATTTTAGGAGCATTTTTGGACAACTTAAGGACCACCAAGCTCTTCCTATTTTACATGATAGAATATGTTAGATTTCATGAATGGAGGTTGATGAAATCGTTGATGAGCTTATAATGCTTGAAGGAAAGAAGAAAGAAAAGGAGAGAAGCGGTAAGAGAGAATAGAGAGACGAGGAGAGGTTATAAAAGACTACATTGTATTCTTATTATGAGTAAATGAATTACAAGCTTATTGGGTCTGTTTATACAATAGTTATACAATCTAACAAACTAATACAAGATTATAAGTAACAATCTAATCCTTGATTTAAGAAACCACTAACAACTCCTAACCAATCTAGTTCTATACTTCAATAGAATTTTATCTTAAAACGAGTATTATGACCCAAGTCGTGCACAAAGTGATGTGATGTCCCAGACTCCCAGGTTCCCTTTTGTGTTATGAATGGAGTAAGAGATTAGTAGTTAAGGACACTATTTCAATTTTTGCATAAGTTAGTTGTCATAAGATCAATCATGTTCAGAGGCATGGATATATCGTAGCTCAAAGTACTTCCTTCATTTCTTTTTGTTTGTCCTACTTTGTGCGAGAGCTTTTTGTTCAAAGTATGATAAAGAAAAAGAAATAGAGGGAGTAGCATAAAAATCTTATACTAATATTCGAGCATCATTACATAATCGTCTAACACTTGTTTATTGCTTTCATAAATCAAATGTCTTGTCAAAAAGGAAAGTTCTAGCGTTCTAGACATTGTAAACCAAACATTATGAATTTAAGAGATTAGTTGAAACCAAATATTATGAATGGAGTAAGAGATTAGTTGAGTTATTGATCACAATTTAGAAGGGTGTAGATGGGTGGGGAAATGAATCATTTGCTTTGTAATATGTTACCTCTACATTAGTTGTTGAAAAGCCCTATAAATGTGATGTGATAATGATACTAACTACTAATACTAATAATAATGGTAATACGAATATTATGTCAATTATTGTCGATGAACACATCACTTTGTTGAATTGTTGGTACAATTTGGCTACTTTGAGATTCCTTTTAGATGTGAATGGAAACATTGTGGAGCAGGTCTTGGCAGAGCACCTTTGACAAGAAGTGCTAGATGAATTTCCAAGAGTTTATAAAACTATGTATTTACTGGATTATATGTATATGTATGTATAAAGAAGTAGCTATTAATGTAAGTAAAATACATAGTTTAATTAATTAGTAGTTAGTGATTATCCGGTTGAGTTGTTCTTTGCTCAATATTTGACGAATGATTAACAACTATTGTCAAAAATTTATCAATGGTGTCAATTTTGGTGTGTGAAAGTCAATTTAAATAAGGATACAAATTATCTTATTATATATCATGTATTTGATGTAGTTTTTTTTAAAATTTCTATAAGAAGTTGGTTGATATGGAACAGTTATTGCATGTAGGAGTTTCTGTAGTAAAGTTATTGCATCTTTCTTTATCCTTTTTTACGGCAATTTATCCATCTTTAACCAACCACTGTTGCAAAAAGAAAAAAAAAGTCTGAATTGTGAAAGTGTTAGAAAGCTTATAGTAGTATTTTTGGAATCTTGGTAGCAAATCACTTCATGCCGGTGTTTGAATCTTGGTGGCTACAAATGTATCAATTTTTTTCTTTTTTTCGGCAACGTACTTTTGCCATTCCGCTCTGCTGCATTTCAAGAAGAATCGAACTCGTGCACCAGCTGCAGTAGCCGGTATGTTGGATGACTTACCGTCTCTCTACCAAAATGCTGATGTTAAAGCATAGACCGGGAAAAAGACCTCGCTACCAACCTTACATGGTCGGTATCTAGATATGTTAGTTTCAAACAAAGGGACAATATTTTTTCTTCGTCATCTAGGAAGAACATTCCTTAAAAGATGTTAAATTTACACGAATCTATAACTACAAAAGGTAACAGAAGAACATAATTATGCTCTTGATCATAGAAGTACGCTCTTTCTAACCTGGAAGCCTTGCAAAACCAGAAATATGCACTTGCTATTACTTGAAAATGTTTGTCCAAACTTCCGCAATTTCGAACATGCAAGGAAACCTCCCTAGCCCTTTCGGGCCTCTTCCACAAGCATTTAGAAGGAGTATAAGATAAACACAAATGCATTACAGTGCTTGTTATGTTGCAATTGCAGACATAAATGAACTTTCAGGAGTAAGGCTATTCACCTAAATACTCTCCATATCACAAAACAAGAATGTCAGTATACCTTGAATCTGTGGAGAACGATTAGGAGAATAACATTTTTCGGTGTGGTTGAAGGATCCCAGTGCCCTAAGAGCAAATTTTAGCACAATCCGGTTTCAAAAGAAAGTGATCAACCTCCACACTTACACACCAACTAGGGAGCTCAGTGACTACCACACAACACAAAATTGTAGGTAGAGTTGAAAGTATTTAGCGCGTGATTGATGAGCTATATTTTTGTGTGATCGGGTGAATGACCAGCTTGTTTGTGTTTACTTCTATATGGCTTCTGTGATATGGACTGCGGTTGCTGTCTCTCTTCGGTGATCTTTGTACTATGACCACGTGTACTAAACATCGACGGCCCTTTCATTTTTCCTTTAGCCTTTCCTGCAGGATTTGTTTTGGTTCAGTGAAGATAATTAATGACTTTAATCATACTATAATAGTATCAAAAAGTCCATCATTGAAAATTTCCATGACTCTCCACCCCACAGGAATAAGACCTATAAACAACTGGCTTTTAACATAAGAGCAACGTCTGGTTGCATATAGTATGAGTTAAACGAATAAAGATTCGTCTGAAGCTTTGCATAAAGATGAGTTAAACGAATAAAGATTCGTCTGAAGCTTTGCATAAAGATGAGTTCATTGACTAATTTATTTCCTCCCCTTAAAAATAAAGTATTGCAGTGCAGAGTAAATCATTAAGAAAGACTAGATGATTGCAAACTGCTAGGTAGCAACAAAGAGCTAAACACAGAGGAAGCGCAATTTAGTAAGCGCACTTGCGTGAGGCCGACCCCATTTGCTCTCTATTTTGATATCTAGCCATATTCTAAATCATTCTGTTAAGACAGTAATATAGAAAAGAATTCAAGCGGCTTAAGGTATGGTTCGGTGCTGACCTGGATCTTTGCTTGTTCTGGCACTGTTAGATTTCTTCAGAAGCGGAACCTTCTTATCTGGGATTTTCTTTGCTGCAGGGATCTCACTACACGTTGGTGTTGTCTCGTCATGAATTTTGAAAGAAGGAATTGTGTTGCATTTCTTCAAAGGCGAAACTTTCTTCTCAGGAATTTCTGTGCAGACTGATCTTGCAAGCAAAGACGACTGACCTGCTGCTACGCTGTTTGATTTCTTTAGAATCGGAACATTCTTTTCTGGAATTTCCTCAAACACGAACATTGAATTGCGTGTTTTCAAGACCTTCTCATCCGCGCTTATGCCATTAACCCTCCTGAAAATGGAGAGTCTCTTCTCAGGAATCTCTAAGCACATGGACTTGGTATCATCAGCTGGTGAAAATGAGCCTTCGAATATATTAGCCATATCATCCATATGAGATGAAATAACCACCTCACTATGTGATTCCCAACTCTTCTCTTTCTTGATCTCATTAAGCTTCTCTTTCTCCGCTAATCTGTAAGAAAACAACTGAAATGGAATCTGTGATACAGGAGTTAAAGCAACACTAGCCTCTAACGGGAACTTCTTCATGAACGCAGCTTCTATATCACAAATATCTACTTGAACTATGGATGGAATCTCGGGGTGAGAAAGATGAGGGTTCATCGCAATCAACCTCTTGACATAACGTAGTATCCTACAAATTGATGAGAAACTTGGTCTTTGAGTTGGGTCTGTTTGCCAGCATCTTTTAGTGAGGTTTGCAAGATACTTTGGTAAAGCAAACGGGAATAAAGGCCGTTCTCCTGCCTTTATATTTCTACTCATCTTATCTCCTTGAAGATGCCCATCCTCGAAAGGAACTTTCCCTGTCAAAACCTCAAAACAAAGCATCCCAAAACTATATATATCACCTTTCTCAGAATACTTGTGTTTTTCACTACTCCCTGGCCTTTCTTGCTCAGCCAGAACTTCCGGGGCGTGCCAAATAAAAGGGCATGTTCCATTTTTGTTAGGTGAGGACCCTCTAGAAGACGCGGTTTTAACCTTCTTCAAACCAAAACCAGAGATTTTCACATGAAAGTAACCTTCAGAAGATGAATTACATCTAGACTTGATAAGGATATTTGAAGGGTTCAAATCTCCATGATATATCTTCTTAGAGTGTAGGTACTCCATGCCTCTTGCAATCTGGAGCATGACATCAACTGCGGCTGAAAATGAGAACGGCATCCGCCTTTTTGAACCACAAACCTCTTTAATATAGCTGCTAAGATCTTTGCTCATTAGTTCCATCAAAAGAAAATACTCTTTCTTTTCTTCATCATGGAATCCACAAAGATACTGAACTACATTTGGATGTGAGAGCGACATCAAAGAAGAAATCTCTGAATTCAACAATGAAAACTCCCCAAAAAAGTGTCTCACAACAAAACTTTCCCCTAACCATTGTATCTCTTTAAACTGCATGACTCCCCCACCTAACCGCCTTCTTACTTGATAATCTTTCGCTCCAGTTAAAACCGAAGTACTATGACAGAGCAATTCTTCCTCATTAAGTTTCTTTGCAAGTAAATCACTGAGCCGTTGTTCTTGTTTACTCATAGCGGAAGAACTCGAAACCTTCTTTTCGTTAATCATTTCTAACAAAAGCCACTTATCCTCTTTCCATGCATCATGCATTTTACTCAAAACATCAGAAGAAATCAGATATTGTTTCCCATATTTCCACAAAAAGAGCTTAGGATCATTCCATGTTGCCTCATACTTGTTAGAAAGCATGATTCTCTTCTTCCTCATCTCATCTATGTCAAGCCCTGATATTTCCCCGGCTGTTTCAATCGCCTCAATAACGATTGCGAAATAGCATAGCAAATCATGCATATGAAATTTGATACAATCTTGATTGTTATGAAAGTAAATAGCTTTCACCCACCAATTCTTATTCCAATCCATGCATTGTTTTATATACAATTCGGCTTCTTTGAATACTCTATGAAGCTCCTTTAATGGTTGCTCTAATGCTTTCCATTTCATGTTCATCTCTTCTAATCTAAGGTTTTGCTTAATCTCTTCTGACAATGTTTCAAAGGCTAAATTAAACATGTCATATAATAAACTGCACTGTCTCCTGTTTATCTGAAATTTATCTTGTAATATCATTAAGGCTTTCATGCTTCCTAGAATTTCACCAATTTGCCTAAACTGCTCCATTTTCTGCCCAAATTTTTTTTAATATCTGGGTTTTTTTTCCAAAGAAAAAGTGAATTATCAGAATTTCTGGCTCATTTCAGATAATTTTTCCCTGTAACAAAATATTCATATAATCAGGAGAAAAATGTACATTGAAACATCTTTTAATCAATAATATCATATTATGTCCGCCCCATAATTCTTGCCATACTTTTGCGGTCTCTAATGTACTACTTTGATCATTAATATATCTTTGAATATGTAATTGCAAAAATTATGAAAATTTGATAGTCAAGAATTATGGAGCAGAGGAAGTATGTATAATAGGAGAGAGCAAAAAAAAGCTGGAAATACCTGTTGATCAATGTGTATGAAACTGCTGAATTTTCTGTAAGATGAAATTCAGCGTTAGAACAATTTATCATAAGAAAAACAAAACCCAAATAATTACATCAGCAACAAAAATCTAAATTTTTGAAGAAATGAAAAAATCAAAAGAAAATATAGCTGCAAAATCCCAGAATCCCCCCTTACCAGGAGGGTAGGGAAGAGAGGAAAAAGAGAAAAATATTTTAATGAAAATAATTTTTATTCTTTATTTTTATTTTGGGATTAGCAATGAAATATTTGAGGATTAGAAAAGAGAAAGTATTTAGGGAGTGTTACAAAGATTTTTGATGACCGCTTATTTCAAAAAAATTTGGGATTATATAGTTGTCCTATTTGATTTTAATAATGTATTTAATATCATTACTAATAATTATGTTGCTTTGAATTAGAAACGCATGGCTTCAATAGTTCCATTAAGGAGGAGCTTTTCTTAATGTAACAATTACTTTGACCATTATGTTTTATGTCACACTTAACTCCATAGTTGCGTAGTCAAATCTCAAATGTGTTGGTTTTGTTATGTTGTCGCGTTTAGGAAGGAAAATAATTATATTGCTAATTATTAGACTATTTCTAAAAAAAGTGCCAAAACTCTATGGGAAATAATTAGAAGCACATTGAGACAAATATTAGGAAATTATAGATCTGATCAAATGGCAGGCTCATATTCGAGTTGGACATATAACAATCTGAGTCCATTATTGAGACGAATTTCTCGGTCTAAAGTCCTAAAGTCGGGCGAGATCGGGATTTGAACTACACAAGCCTAAAATTCATTTTCCTAAACATTCGAGCTAGTAATCATGCCCAAAATCCGCCATTTCCGACCACGTTGAGTGGACCGGGACTTGATCACCTCCCTAACATATAAGAGCTTGTATTACTTCTTTTGATCCTAGTCTGCGAAAGTTCTATTCACTACTCTAATTTGATCAGTATATAAACCAATATTAATATGCATAATATACTATTGGATTTGTGATAATTCTAGAATAGCTTTTTATGACTTCAACTAACAAATATTTTAAATGCCAATGTTTGCATTTTCAGTAAATAACAGAAATATAAATATAATTTTGTCCATTATTAGATACAAGTTATTGTAATTTTGTAGGAAAAAGTTTAATGTAAACCATTGAAGATGTCAATTGTTGTATTACTTGAAATTTTTAAGTAACGTGTAATTTATGTACACTATTTGCGTTGCAGTTGACTTTGACAAGCATTGATTTATTAGGATCAGGGAGTATGCAGTATGCTAGTCTTTGTTCTACAGTATGCAGTAATTTAAAACGCAGTATGCTAGTCTTTGGTCAAACTAAACATGAGAAATGTGAACTCGATTTTAAGTCCACAAACTATACTCCCTCCGTAATGCACTACTTGCAACGATTTAACATAAAGTGTGAGTATAAAATGTCTAATCGTTGCAAGTAATCCGTTAAGGAAGTAGTAGTATATATTAAAACTATACGCACAAGTTGAAATAGTAAGTTCCGGAAAGGGAGACCAAAAAGTATGGGGCAGAAAAGCTATCCAATTACCTATTCACCATTTATTCCAAACAAATAATTTGGAGATTCAGTGTTTTGAACATGTAATGAGTAATGACTCATTCACAGAGCCTCCTCATAGGTAGAACAACTCCAAATAAACACAGCAACCAAGTATACAAATTGTATCAACATTTGCGTAACATTCAGTAAGAGGACCGGCAACTGTCACCATGGCATATACACAGCAACGTTCCTACGAACTGCTTTGTTGCAAACCATAATTCAAGACTCAAGAAACTAATTTAGCAAATAGACCATTCTTTCGGAGAGCTGTGGGCCAACGACTTTCATGTATCTCAGCAGTTGATTTTCTAGTCGTGCTTGATTAGCTGGGCGAAGTAGTCCTTGCAAGTCCTTCATTTTAAGAAGTTGTCGAAAAATATTATAAAAAAAAGCAGATAAAAGAGGCATTGTCAGCTAAGTTCAAACTGAAATCCAAAATAGAAACAAGTGAGTGCTTCTGGAGTAGAGTGGTAACAGTGGTTCACATTCCAAGATTTGCCAACTAAAACTTTTTCAAACCTTACTTGGACGCATGCAACAGTTTCTGTAAAATGAACGAATAGTTACCTTGTATCTAAGACGAGTTCCCCTCAAATCAAGCAAAAGGCGGCCAACATCACTATTCTCCGTCGGAACAGCAGCAAGTTCATTGGTTTCAGGTAATAATTCATCGTCTGATGAGTCAGAATCAGGGTTAAGCGTTTTCTGACCTCCACCTACATAAGCATCATTCATGTCTCCATCACCAGGATCATCATGCTGCTGATCCAAGAGCTTTCCCAACTCTTGGGACGACGAAGAGTCCCCGTTTGGCATACTAGTATAATCTGACAACACAGCATACCGTGCTCTGTCAAGCAACGGTTTCGCAGCATCAAATGGAACCCACCTACAGACAAAATGTCAGCATCTGTGAGGGAAAGGAAACTAAGACTCTAGCCGAACCCTTCAAAGCAATGAAATAGCCACAAGCTACGATTTCCGCTTGAAATGTTGAACTGTTACTGCAAAAAGATATTTGCTCCATATACACGAGCTCATCACCCAACCCAAACAAAGAAAAAAGAAAGGAAAGAGATGACGGGAAGCCCAACCTGCTCCTCTTTGTTATAGCACTCAAGGGCTGGTTGGTTTTGGAGTTTCATGAAAGCAAAGCGCAAAGTACCCTTGGTTCACTAAAATGAAGTTTCGTTGGTTAATTTCAAGTCCCTTTCCCGGTTTCCCCCCTTTTTGAGTTTTGGTTTCCCCCAAAGCCCTCAGACCTGGTTCCCTCTCCACTTGAATCCCCCCTTTCTCTTCGTACACCTTACTTGTTACTACCTATCATCTCCCACCCATGAAGACTTAGCACCACCACAAACTCCTTATCATTGCAAAAAAAGAGAGCACACCACCACCAGCCCTCCGTGAGTCTACCAAAGCTCACACCAACATCATCGTCGACTATAGCACCGCCCACAACCACAACCTACACCATCATTGTCACTTCCCCCTTCCGGCCCCCAACCACCATTAGTGGACAATACCAGCATGCTAATCACATGGCGAGTAGACAAGTGTTCGGGAACATTGGTTTTTAGGGGGGGAGGGGGAGGGAGATCTGGATCACAGTAAAATAAAAGAAAACCAATTTCCTTAGCCAAACCAAACAAAAGTATGAGCTTCCTTGTCAAACCACACAAAAAATTAAAGTTCCCTTGTTTCCTTTCCCCATATTTACCTTCTTGTTCCTTTTCTTTTCCCTTGTGTGAACCAAATGGACTCTAAAACCTTAACGAAGGGAAAGGCAATACTTGAAATTTTGCATAATTAAATGGCAAAGAAGAAGAGCTCAAGAACGCACTAAGGAGGCCCCATAAACCTTAAGCTAGTTATCACATTTAGAAAAGGAACTTACTCGTAACGGAGAGGACATAAAAGTTCTGATGGCCAATAAGCTGCTTTGTATCTCATTTTGCTGCAGGAGTGAATGTAATAGCCAAGGTAATAGTATTGAAGACTAGGACAGTGATATTGGTTCTCTTTAACACAACTTACCTCTTGCAGGACGGAGTATTTACCAAGGGACAGAAAAGCAAGATCAGGGTCCCAGAATAAATATTTGCTCGAGAGACACCTAGGAAGGATATCAATCACCCCAACTGCAATGAGTCGGCCATCGATCCGATACTGTTGATGGAAGGAACCAAACCCACAAGGAGGAACACTATCATCACCAGTTGGAGGAACGTATTTTAAGGGCGTATCAACAAGAAACCTCCGATATGATTGCGGTGTGACGTCACTAGGTTCATCATCATGAACTTTTGTTTGATATTTTTTATACAGGGCAAACTCCTCAGGATCAAAACTGGACCTGTACAAATGAATCTCCAGTTTCTGTTTCTTTCTCTGAGGTTTTTCGGGTTTCAAGCCATGCCCTCTACTTTCTTTCACTGAACTTTCTTTGGAGACAACAACTACATGAGAATCCTTATCAGAATGGACCTGCTTTACTGTGGAGTAAAAGTTCAAGTGTCCATTGCAGGCTTTTATTGATAAATCAGGAACTTCTATAAGATGCTGCAAAATATTTGCTAACTCTTCTGAGATAGATTTGCAAGATAAATTAGATGAAGAACCATTTACAACCAAATGGTCTTTCTTTGCCCCTGACAACAGGGCATCTTTGTCATCGGACTTTTTCCGACTTAATATCGCCGCTATCTGAAATGAAATATTGCTCGTATATAAGAGATCTTCTAATCCTTGAACTAATCGTCTCTTTTTGGTTTGTGAAACCTTTTTTACTATGCCTTTTGGAAGTTGAATCTCACAAGGTAAATCCTTACTTTTAACAAATGACTGGATGGCAACATCAATTTGTTCAGATAGATAATCCACTAGCTCTTCTTCTTTGGTCTTATGTTCATTTCTTCCTAGAGTACCCATTTGTGACGAGCCGGACAATTCATCATCACGAACATGTCCTTTTGAGTCCCCAGATCTATCACCAAGTTCTTGTTTTTTCCCATCCCACATTCCATCCAGGTACCTACACATTAATCACAGAAATGATGCGCATAGTGGAAAAGCAATGCAGAACTGAAGCTTTAGTGTGTTGGGTGAAGCTATAACGCACATCCACCAACTCATTAAAAAAGACATCACGAAATGAAAGGTACATCGATAGAGCGGAAAGGAAGCCAAAATTAAGCATTGGTTAATTTCAAATAAGGCTTTGTTCTCTTCACTTTAAGTAAGGAGATCTGGTGTGGATTTGTTAAAATTTGGACTGGTCTGGTCTAAATATCAGGTGTGTGGTGTGGTTAACCGTAGTTTGACTCTAATTAAAACAAAAGACATTCATTTGCGGTCTTGTTAGATTCGTCTCAAAGTCTATATTTCAAATATTTAATTTTCAGAGTTTTAGGCATTCGGAATCAAATTTATTTGGTAATAAGTAAAAGCTGATAAGAAGGTCACGTCTGGCCTGATCTGAATGTTATAACTAGGATGCGGAACAAGTTCCTTAGATAAGGTAAATTGAACAAAGCCTTAGTGTTTTGAGCTGGATAGTCCCTAACAACAGGAGTACTTTGCCTTTGGTGCACATAGAATTAATAATTTTGTTGTCCAAAGATGGTTTCGAATAGCTACTTACAAATTTTATAAAGGAAAAAAAAATCAACAACTAATACACAGACCAATTTAAAACTAGACCACTGTTGTTGTAAAGAAAATGACCAAAGTTGCATTTACGTGAATTTCAAAGTGAAGTTTGAGAACAAAGAAGTCTCGAACTATACCTTTGCATTCGCTTGGACACCCGGATTTGCTCTTTAGAAGGTGAAAAATCATCAGCTCTCAGTCTGATAGTATAGGCAGGGCAGCATGTCGTTTCCATCTCAGGTTTATAAAGGAAACAACCGGATCTTCTCCAACCTCGGTCCAGAAGATCTGAAAAGGAACATCAAGCTTGAATAAGCACCTAATGCAATTACAAAGAAGAATCCAAAACACTAGCAAATAAGAGCAAAATCTAAATTCTAATGTTTTCCCGCAATAATTAATTAGGCTGCGCTATTGAATATTGATAAGGAGGACATTTTCCTCCAGTGGTACAAATCACAATGAAGCATGCACCAATTACCAATCTGAATACCACAAAAGACGTGAAGCCATTGGAGGAGTATCAGGAATTATAAGCAAAAGCTGATTCATCTCTCTGGGCTTATGGATGTCCAATTGACCACGCTAAGTTCAAATCTTAAGTCTACACAGCTACAATTTATCTTGATAAGGATTGGTGCAGAATCCACGGGTACAGTGACATGCGACAATCTCTCTTGTTCTCTCTAAGAGATCGTCAACGTTTTTTATTCTTTCCAGCTCCCTTTTATATGAGGGTGTAAAAAGCAACCAGGTAGGACAGGTTTTTGCCTAATCAAATTCAGTTGAGAATTTCTCTCAGTAGAGAGCTCAGATCTATTATTCCTTCGAGGAAATTTAAACTCCTTGTCGAGGATAGAACTTCTTGCCAACTGCAGGATATAAAGAGCTTTAGCTGCAGTGTCTCCTGGTTACAAGCCTAGTTTCACCTCCAAGTACTTAGTTTTTGAAGATGAAAACATGTGAGGCGCTTAAGATTGGGTGAAGATACCCTTCCACATAGGCTCTTCCTGTGTAGCCAAGTGAGCTAAGGGAGAAAGGATAAGGAGCTTCAGTAAGGTGAGAATTGACAACAAAGGGTCAAGATAAGCCAAGAGACACAATAAGAACATGGTCTAAAGCATGACATTAATGCGCCTTACTAACGTGGATAGGTATCCTAAAGATTGAGTCCGAATCATCTATCCCACATAGTGTCCCATTTAGTGTCTCATTTTCTATTATTTTATCCCATAACTTAGATAAATTAATTTTTTTGTTGTGAATCTACATGCTCCCTATTAGTAAAGCCTCCTCAAAAACAAAAATATAGAAAATAATATTCACTCATTAAAATAAAGAGCGAAAAGGAAATAAATCGTTTTTGCCCTTTATTTAACTAAGTGAAGTTAGTTTTTTTAGTTTTTATGTTTTAGGAGGCTTTACTAATAGGGAGCATGTAGAATCACAACAAAAAAATTAATTTATCTAAGTTATGGGACAATATAATAGAAAATGGGACACCAAATAGGACACTATGTGGGATAGATGATCCTGACTCCGATTGATTTTATACAATAGGGAGCATGTAGGACAGGTTTTATACAACCATCATTATAAAAGAGATACAAAAGAAAAACCTTAGAGCTTCGATTGCATGCTTCCCTTGCTTATCAATAGAGTTCATCTCTGATTAAACTAGACCACACATTAGGCTCTTGATGGAGGCACTAAGCAAGTGAACTGCCTTTCTTGACCTATAGCATGGCTGGATAAGGGTATTTGGAGCGAACGCAAGGGATGAGAAAGTGATAGTCATTTATTTTCCCTTGTTTAGATATACCATGGAATTATGTGAGAAGGGAAGAGAAAGCAATTGGAATAATTCATTTCCCTACTCCTCTTAATAAACCAAATTCATCCAAAATCGGATATGCTTAAAAGGAGAATAAAAGTTCATTCTTACCTCCCTGTCCTTCCTTTCCCTTTCCATCTCCTTCCCTTCCCCACATTCCCTCTATAATTGCTATCCCAACAAAGTGTAGACCTCTTTGTGACCTATTTGAGTTTAACTTGTCTTAACTGACCTGAAATCTTAGTAGTTTTGAGCTTGAACTTAGGTAGCTCTTATTAGAATGAACTAAAACTTATTAGGACTTAATAGAACTTATTAGAATAATATTTCATGTGATGAAGTAAACAAAGCTTAAGGTTGAATGAGAATTTCACTTCACCAGCTGCGGTGAAAGAAGGGTCTAAGCACAAAGCTGATGATAGTGGACAAGCTTTCATTTGGTGAATAGAGGGGCTTTGGTCGGTAGAATTTCCCCAACGCAATCTAAAGAAATCCGGAAAAATCCTTATTGGATAAGTGTGAATGTGTGATGACTCATCAACAGAGGGAACGAGTAGGGAAAAAGGGAAACAGGGAAGAAGCCTGGATCTCCCCTTCTGGCTGGCCTACCCTTATTCCATTCGCTGGTTCAGAACCAAGCCCTTATTCCAAATCTGCCGAAGAACCGACACAGCACCAGAACATCTACCTCCTATTGAAGGAGAGCCTTACTCGAATTCGGGGGTAACTGGGTAAGAATGCAAATAAAAAGCAAAACGAAAAGGCTCTCCCGAGTATGATCGTAGAGATGAAGCGAAAATAGGAACAACTACTTCATGAAGATTGCTGCTTCACTGGAATGCTAAGCAACATCAATGGATTTAGCATTAATTTAATCAAGTAAAAGCCTCATAGACTTCTATAATGCAAGATAAAATACGATAAACATCAATGGATTTAGCATTAATTTAATCAAGTAAAAGCCTCATAGACTTCTGTAATAAGATAAAATACGATAAACAATAGGAAAATTACTGATACATCATAAGGGCACACATTGCTAACACAAGGGATATTACTAATTTGACAAGATTACAAAGAAACCAACCTTGATAATCATCAACTGTAAGGCTGTTTGCCCATACACCTGCAATAATCAACAGTTGAAATAAGTGTACAGACTAAAAGCCCTTGGGCAAGTAGACAATGAAGAACTCAATGTAACAAGCATGATTGTGGAACCTACAATGATGTACAACTTTTATTATACACCCGAGAGTACCATGAGTATGGTGCACCCACGGCTAAGTTTTTACTCATTGTTGAAAACTCCAAATGAGCAAAATTCACACAAACGGAAGAGATCCAAATAGGTAAATGAGCAAGGGTGCACCATGCTCATGTTACACCCGGTTGTACAATGAATGCAGTCACGGCGATATATGCATTAAGATTTCAAGAAACTTCATCAGTTCATCTCTTCCAAACAAAAGCAATATTAATCTACAACTGTTTTTTCTTTTTTTCTATGCACTCAGGTGTACCATGAGCATGGTACACGAAAAGCTATCTTTTTGCTCATTGTTCGTTGCTCATTGCTCATTTGGACGTCTCCAAACGAGCAAAACTTTAGACGTCCAAATGAGAAATGAGCAAAAAAAATAGCATTGGGTGTACCATGTACGAGTATATGATGCATAATCTCATATTTATCACTTACAATCTCAAAGCGTTTACCACATGTCTGATGATACTGTCTCATTTATCACTCAATTACATGGTAATTTCAACAGCTTTTTCATCACATTTCACTTAAAGATAGACTAAAACTATCACTATCACTCTCACAGGAATATTATTTCGTCGAGTTTCGAGAGAGTAACGGATCATCTATCCCACATAGTGTCCCATTTGGTGTCCCACTTTCTATTATTTTGTCCCATAACTTAAATAAAATAATTTTTTTATTTATTTTGTACATTCTCCCTACTAGTAAAGCCTCGTAAAACTTTAAAAAAAAAAAAATTAACTTAGTAAAATAAAGGGCAAAAACAATTTATTTCCTTTTCGCTCTTTATTTTAATGAGTGAATATTATTTTCTATATTTTGTTTTTGAGGAGGCTTTACTAGTAGGGAGAATGTACAAAATAAACAAAAAAATTATTTTATTTAAGTTATGGGACAAAATAATAGAAAATGGGACACCAAATGGGACACTATGTGGGATAGATGATCCGGACTCGAAAAAACACAACCCCAAAAGAAATTGTAAAAAAAAAAACAAATTGTAAAAAAAAAAACAAATCAACGCTACGAAAACACTCAATGATTGAACCATTACTTTCATGCATTATAAATTAACACGAAACACATTCCAGAAACAAAACCAGCAGCATAAACTTCCATAACACATTGCAGAAACAAATCCATAATTGTCCTACATTTTAACAAAATAGAAACAAAACCTGTTTGATCATCACATTTGTGCACGCGGTCGCTTTAAATCATCAATCACACCACATTGCCCTTTTAATTTAGCCAAAGTCAACCAACCAGAGCGTTCGATAAGATAGCTAAAAGTGTAAATATCAAACTAAAATAAACATTATGCATTCCAAAGTTAATACCATTTCGGGAAATATAACATAAATCCTAATTTGCATACTATATACGGAAAAAACCAGGTGCAGTAAATTTCAAAACAAAATGCCATAATTTTTCACATAATCAACAAACAGACTAATGCCTAAAAAGGAAAACATAACCGATCATCAATCCATATCATTCAACACATAAAAAATCAGCGATCAAATGATTAAACATCAGTAAATTATAATCAGAGAAAAAATTAGATATACCGTGAGAGATACTGGAGCGTCGACCGGATTTACAGTAACCACAAGTGGAGCGCCGTTTTCCGACGTCGGAAATAACACTGTCGCCTCTGCTTCCGCCGCCGCCGCTGCTGCTACTCGCTTCGTTTTTCGTCATCGGAGTAATTTGATAACTATAGTTTTACAATTTGGAATTGGTGCACAAATTGGAAATTGAATAATTGACGGATTTAATTTCTGCAGAAATCGTCTTTTTAGTGGATTCGATTCTCTAGTTCAAATCCAAAAGAAAAACACGAAAATTGAGGTATCGGAATTTAGAGATTTTCAGAAATTGAGGAAAAATGGGGTATTTCAGCTCAGGTGGTGAAGAAGATCAAGACAAAGAAAGTAAACGAGTTTGGCGAGCAGGAAGTAAAATATAGGAGGAATTGCGCGTTAATGTTCTTTCTTTATTCCCAAATTATAAGGGAGAGTTTTGTTACAAAACAAAAGTATTTGATGAACAAAAGTACAAAACTGGTTTGGTTTGGCCCAACCCAATTGCTTTCGAAGTATGGCACTCTTAATTGGTTTTCTTGAAACATATTTTATGGACTCGGACAAAAAATAGGAGAATGGTAAGGGTGCTTGTGATTATTTTTCATGGATTTATTTAGATAAATCTGAATTTATTGAAATTTGTTTGAATGTATCTAAATTTATTGAAGATTATATTACGGGGTGTTATAATAACTTATTGGGATTTATTTGAGCTTATTAGAGCTGAAATCTATTTCTTTAAGGTAAAGATAATGTCATAATGTACCGTGAAACTTCTTTGTTCAATCTTTTTTTTTTTTTTGGAAGGTAATGTGGTGGACCCCGACCAGATCTCAACTAGCACAGTTTCTTAATAGATCCCATGACTTTCAAGTCATGAGATCAAACCTTTATCACTAGACCAAGCCAAGCTTGGTACTTCTTTGTTCATCTTATTGGTGCTAAAGATTGCTACAAAGAGATAGCAGCAATACCAAACCTTTCTCCTTCAAAAGAAAAAAAATAGTATATTAAAATGTCGTCCTAGATTCATAAATCGATGATAAAACTTATGAAAGATTATGTTATAATGTAAATTCCATAAGTTTCAAATAGGAAAAACACTTAAATTGACGGAGAAATCATGAGAGATACGGAGTACGCGAAGATACTCTACCGACGAGTCAATGTAAGCAGGAAAAATTGAGAGAGTTTTGTATACCAAAAAACTTGTTTGGATCGGCCTAAACCTATTGCTCTCAAAGTATGATTGTATGGCACCGAGGATGTATAATAGAAAGCTAGAAGAACTGCCGAAACTTCTTTCTTCAACTTATTGTCGTTTAAAAATGATATAAGGGATGTGTAGTAACAAACTAGCAATATCCAACTTCTCTCCTTAAAAAAAAGAATAAAAAATCCAATCTAAATTCATAAAATGAAGATGAAACTTGTGAAATTACTCCATAAGACCTAATTATCATGTAAATCCCGTAAAAAAATCAAACATAAAAAAGCACAATAATTGATGGAATTGATGGAGGTGTGGACACTAGAGTATGCGGAGAGGCTTTACCAATGAGTTAATATATGCAGGCGAAAGACATAATAGATTTGAATAATAATGAGAGTCTGATCGATAAAGGCACAATTACAAGGGATTGTGTGTATTGTGGAGTATAGTTTGTGCTTTTGCTCTCAACCTGTGCATTGTGGAGTTGTAATCATTTTTTTTATTGTAAAAAATTAAATGTTTAGGCAATATTAACTTTAAAACTAATATAATCTAAACCTAAATCTATATCCAAATCAAAATCTATTTTTAGAGCTTCTATGTATTACCACATGTCCTGTTTTCATCATAAGAATTTTCCAAGTTTAGTGCTTGAGGTTTTGTCGTTTGGCCTAATCCAACTTTAGAGCTCTGAGTTTTTTACATTTCAACTTTTGTGTACTAAGCTTATAAAATTCAACTTTAGTGGACTATTATTTGGACTTGACAATAGTCATAAACTTATCTCTATTATGTAAGGTAAAAGAGAGCGGACACTAAAAAAGAAAAAAAAAATCTAACTAGTTTAATTTCTAACTCACACATAACCATTTTACGAATTAAATCTTAAATCGTTTTCGCACGTATCACGTGCACTTGACGCTAGTTGGAATATATTGTAGCTACGAACTAGACACAATATCTTTTAATCTAAACAAAACTTGACTTTACCAGGTTGAGCATGCGGATAAGTGATAACTAATTCATAAGAGGAATATGCATTTCAACTTTAGCGGTCGCAAAAAAAGACTTTAAGTTTGAACCGTATTAGGAAGAAAAGTCAGTTGATTCAATTTCGTATCACATTAGTTTCAAGTTTACTAGAAAATCATATATTTAATCATAAAGAATAAAATCTATTCATACATCAAAAAATATAGGTAAGCATTCAATCCGTTACGTGTCACCATCCCAAAGAGAGTCCGCCATTTGTCAAAATAAATGATAATATATAAATGGAAACTAAATGTTAAAATGTAGCTTTTAAAACTCATATCGAAAATGAGATGGCTTAATTTATTTTTAATGACACTTTTTTATGTGATAAATATTACTTATCTTTAACTACTAATAAATTATAATGCGTAAAATTTCGGGATATTATCCAGGTCTACATACTAGTTTAATTTCAAAACCATTACGAATTAATATCAATTTGTGCCTTAAATTACATAGTTAAAAAAATTGAAGGGTATCTTTAATTTTTAATTATTTAATTTGAACATAGAAGAAGCATAAAGCATCTCTAGCAATAATAGTAGGACCAATCCCCACCCTCTCAGAAGTGACAAGTACTCAATCTACTGAGGACCAAAATGGGAATCCATTATTCAAATCCAACAAAAGACCCAGTCCTTTATCACTTGAGCAACCTGGGAGTTGGGGCCATCATTCATTCATTGATTAATAACTTGTTTATCTGTCGTTTTATCCTCTAATCCTCTCACCAAAAAATTCGTCTTTTACGTGTTTTCTCTTTCCTCTCTATATATTACAAAAGTTGATATGATCCGGCAACGCTTTCAAATTTAACACAAAATTTACAAATTTGGGTAAAATCTATCATCCTAGTTAAGTAATTTGATTGACTCAACTCTACGTATTAACAAGTTGAACTTTTGAATCTAAACTCAACACGCCAATTCATTTATGTAGGCTTTATTTGATTGTAAGTTTTTGCTGAACATTTAGTGGATTAAGAGAATATTGGAAGTTTAACCATCTAAAAAGGTACTAGTAAAGCTCATTAGTAGATTGGATAGAATAAATTGATTTTGTAAAAAGTTCCAATAAGAGTATTTTCGAAGAGAGGATTGAGATCAACCCATAAATGTCAAACTTTGAAAAAAAAGCAAACAACTATCACTTATCTAATTACTTTACCAACGACTTTAATACAATCAATTAATAGTCAAAATAACGAATTAGTGATCAATTAATACAAACTATCCGCTAAACACCAAAGATAACCTACAATTTTTATCATGCACCCAGATGCACCATGAGCATGATATACATAAAACTATTTTTTTGCTCAGATAGTGTTGAGTATACTATATCATGATACATCAAAAACTATTTTTTTTTCAAATAATCTTAAATATACCATACTCATAATACACCCGGATACATAATCTCACGATAAACTCAATCTTCCTACCAAAAAAATTGTCTTTTAGGTGTTTTCTCTCTCATCTCACTTTCCTTAAATTGAAATCCAAACAATCCTTTATGTTCCTCCAATTTTATCCATCCTTTTCAACTCAATTAACACCCTTGCCACTCTCTCTTTCTCTCTCCTCTTCAAAAAATCTCTCGATCTCTCTCTCTTTCTCTCTCATCAATGGTGGCTCATTCAAACTTCACTTCTTGAGCTCACAATTTCAAATTCGAAAAACTCACGATCTTCAAACTCCATCAATTTCTTCAATCTCATTTCATCATTCATACGATTCAATAATCAATCTCATAAGCTCACCGCAAAAGATTAACTATCCGCTAATTTATCGAGCTGATTGAAACCACGCCATTTTCATCATTCAAACTTCGTCGGAGATTTCTGGTTGTAATAATCAGATTGTAAGAAGTTGAGCTTTCGATTTCGAGGTTTAATCGTTGTGTATTCGGTAAGATTGATGAGAAATTAGGTTTTGTTTGTTTGATTGTTGGTGGTTGAGCTTCGTAAACTGTGCTAGGGTTTTTGAAGGTTGTTTTTGCGATGAATCGAAGCTTTAGGGGACCTGAAACGCTAATGCCGTCGATTCGACCTAGAGTTCCGCAGCTGAAGAGTCTTCATTCTTCGACGATGAGAGAGAAAGAAGATGACCTCGCATTGTTTCTCGAAATGCGAAAACGCGAGAAAGAGAAGAATGATCTTCTTCTTCTTCAAGATTCTGAAGAATTAGACGAATCTTTAGGTATTAATCAAAGTTTGATTAGATTTCTTGCTGTTTTTAGTTTCGTTTGATCTTTGATAGTGTATTTACTTTCGTTGACTTCGTTTGAAAAGGAATCAATCGTTGTTCGTCTGATTTTATGCCAATGTTTCTCATTATATGCTAATTGAAATTTTCAGTATCGCAACCTGGAAGTTCGCCGTTGTTTAATATTCCGTCGGCGACGCCGGTGAGGAAAACTGGTCCTGATGAGTTTCTAAACGCAGACAGCGAAAAGAATGATTATGACTGGTAAATGAAGCTATCATCCATGTTTAATGATTTGAATTTAGGTTACTAATGCTTAGTTCATATCTGATAGATGTGAACTAAGCATCTATCTGATACAAATATACTACGATTTCTATAAGTATACTACATTTTCTATAAATATACTACAATTTCAGTAAATTCTAAATTTGTTAAGAAAACATACTACCTTAAACTTTTTATAAATTTACTGCATTATTTATAAAATATACTACATCGTACCTATAAATATACTACGAAAAAATTGATAGATGCCAAATCCCCTACTTATTTAATAGGAATTGGACAGCCCAAAAGATTCATTATGTACTCATTAAGGAAACATGATATAGTTTGCATCTAGAGTTTGAATATGTTGATTTGAGAAGTTAGTTTTGAATGGTATGTTTAGCTGATATGTTACAAATCTTTACATGGAAATAAACTAGTCTAATTAGTTGCTGCTTGAATAGGAAGCAAAACTCAGCAATAATTATGAGTTCCATTTTAGAAGGAATCTGAAAGGGAAACTCTATCTTCCAAGCTAATACCCTAATACACTTATCTGTAGGTTATGGGTAGTGCACTTTTTGAATCTGTAATTTGTGACAGCATTAAATTTTGGAGTTCAAATTATTTGCAAGATGAAAACTTTTAAGGCATGCCATGTATATGACTGGTAAGGGCACAGAGTGGTTGTGTGTAATACAAGTATAGTGACAAATGATGCAACTATTTGCATTTTTAAGAACTAACTGGTCCACTTTGATTCATTAAGGATGAAAGGTATTTACTTATTATGCTACCATTTCTCCACCAGTCTACTTCATGTGCCAAAAATTGGGTTCCTTAGACTGTGGAAAAGTAAAGTTGCAGAGATATGTGAAAATCTTATTGTTACAGAAGTATTAGGCAAATGAACTCCTATTATTTTCCTTTCAAAATCCATGGAAAAGTTGCGAAAATCTAGAACACTCTTGTGATTTTTTTTATAATTTCAAAAGTTATTTCCATTAAACAAACCAAATAATAGATAACTAGGTGAATAGTAATTACCTTCCGATAGTTTTTTTTTAGTAAACAAGTGAAGATTAGTAAATTCCATAGTTTTTTCTTAATAACATGAAGTGTGTCACTTATTAAGGAACGGAGGAAATATTTCGCTAGTTTTACTTTTCTGTAGATTATCTTGTCTATAAGATTTTCAAACACACTTAGAGCATGTGCATTGTGGGGTACAAGATTGCCCATTTTACATTCTGTCTCCTGTAAATAAAGATGCTAAACAATGTGAGGAAGTGTGTAACAAAAAAGATGCTCTAGGCACAAGGGAGGTGCACAACTAAACAATGAAGTGAGAGAGAGCACGGGAGATGGCGGCCCAACAGAGAAATATATTTTGTATGAACAGATAAGGTGTGACATGCAACAAAATAAGAAATAGAGAATTGTTAGGGAGCCGGGAGCTCTAGCATTATGTATGTGCTTAGGATTTTGTTTGGTTGGACAAAAAGCTATTTTAATGGGAAATATTTTTCATGGAAAAATTGTATTTCAAAGGAAAACACAATTTAAATTACCAGGAATTTTAGAGATGGGAAAAATGAAAATGGAGGGAAGAGGATGGGTGAGAGATGAGAAAGTGGAACTTTTGGAATGAAGGGGAAAATGTGGCATTCTTTTGCTTAGAAAGGAAAATGTTTCCAATTCCATTTCTAAAAAGGTTTTAAGTTTTAACCGAGCACTCTCGTTTTGGTTGGAAAAGATTTTCCTTCCAACCAATACTCTCTTAAGCTCTAAAATCTGCCCGATGCTTTTGAGTAACACAAACTGGAAAAAGATAGATTGCTGTCAGAATGTTGACTGTTGAGTGACATTTTTCTGCCCGATGTAAGCAATCCCTTAGATATAAGGAACTAGTTTGTTTAATGATTTGAATTTAAAATACTAATGAATCATTCTTTTTTCTTGGAAAAGATTTCCTTCCAAGTTCCAACCTAATATTCTCTTAAGCTCTAAAATCTGCCTGATGCTTTAATTTACACAAACTGGAAAGATAGATTGGTGTCAGAATGTTGGGTGAGATCTTTCTGCCCGATATAATCCCTTCGATATTAGCGAAATGGAGGATGTTCAGGCAAAAATTATGAACAAAGTAAAGGCCTAGATTAACAATTTCATTTCATATTAAATGGCAACTCATTTGTTGAGAGGGAACTGTTTACTCTAAAGGACATTCGCACCTAAGGCTATTGGATGATGGCTATTATTCGTGCTGTACCCTTTTCACATCCTTAGGCCTTCCTTGGATTTAGGATAATGCTTTAGGGGAATAATGTAGACATATTAAGGAAATAAAGACGAACTTGGGTGGTATTAGAAAAAATGATGCAAATAATGAGAGGGTGAAGAGATTGAAACTACTATCCTTATTTTGAGAGTAATATAATCCTAAGGGGAACTGACTAACTATTTCCCTATAACGAAGGTAATAAAACTAATAATTACCCCTTCCTTACACAATCAATATTTCACCTCATGTACCCCATCTTCCATCTACTTTCATTCTCTTGTTTATTTTCTATTACCCTCGTATTATCTATTATACTTAATCCAAACATGCCCTTAGAATATTCATCTATGATATTGCTATCCTCCTCTTGTTGAGAAGGCTTGTATAACAACTTGTGGCCCTGTTAGCATTTCACTTTAGTTCAGCTCCATTAATTTCAGTTCAGTTCCTTTTGTCTCCACAATTCTAGTCCAATTCAATCTAGTACTGTCCAATCCAAAAGAACGGAGCCTATGTCTTGCAAAGCCTCCAAACTAACGTAAAACCCTTTGCGAGTTGTGACCTTGTTAAAAACTTGACATTGCCCAACTTAGACATAAGAATGTGTTCTTTTCCCTTTTTCAAGCCAGCAAGCTTCATTTCCTCTCGTATTTGAGTTGTCTCATTGTTTAAGGTATATGAAAGTCCCAAGCATTGTGTACGGATTCCATACTTTTTGACATCTTACTATCTTAGTGTAACTCTCTGAATTATGTATGTATAAGAATGTGGTGTCATTCGATTGTGGTTGCTGGACAAACATCTTTCTCTTTGCTGACTAAGTTTGTAGATTAGACTTGCCTATTCTCCCTTGTTTGGTTATGTCTTGATCATAACCCGGAATCAGAGGGATGGGAGGGTATGGAACTTAAGGTGGCTGAAGCTTCAACATGTGGTGACCGTGTACCTTGTTACTGTAATATCTGGAGGCATTCTGTTCTAATTTTTGTTTAGTATTTCGGTGTGCATTAAGAGGTGGCATGTATGTCTGATGTTGGTACTAGTGATGCTGTCATGATGGGCTTGTGGACTGGGAGCTTTTGTCCTAATGCGTTTCACCTAAATGAATTTTAGTGGTCCATGACTGTGGACTTGTTCATAGCTAGCTTCACTTGGCAGATATAGAAATGCATAGTTCCAGGCCTCGTTTTCCCCCTTATATAGTTCTTACCAGCATTTTCTCTCCTGTTTCAGGCTTCTGACCCCTCCTGGTACGCCCCTCTTTCCTTCACTGGAGATGGAATCAAGAAAAACCTACATGGATGATGCAGAAGCTCCGAAAGCTCAACCTACTGTACTGAGATCAAGAGTAAGAATTCACACAATCGAAATTAAAATAATCTATGTTCAGTTATCGGCCGGGATGAGAAAGTTGCACATTCAGGTTATGAATTTTTATGTGGAAAAGGAACGGCTGGGGTTATTGGGTTTTCTTTTATTTGAAGTCATGATGGGCTAGTGCTGGGCAAAAAAAATATTCTTCATGGAGGGAAAGCAATTTTTTTTCTTGAGAAATAATTTTTTCTTGTAGAGGATAGTGTATTGGCACAATTGGGTTGAAAGAAGCCTGACTCTGCGCCTTAGAGAGCCTGAATGAATTTACTTTGTTGTCAAAATCCACAGAAAAGGCAAGCCCTTCATCTTCAAATGCCTATTCCTTAACTATGTTAGGGTGACGACAAAGTTTTTTTTTTGCTTTCTGTTCTTTCTTTTGAAATTTTATCATATCATTTCGTCATTTTGTAAATCAAAATTTATGATCGATTTGCTTAACCTATTTTTCTTTCGGACTCCTATATTCTGATTTAAAGCCATGTCATGAAGCAGTATATACGTTTTCTCCAGTTCAAAGTGTTTTAGTTTTATCTGAATCTTCTAAATGTTTTCATGACTGGTATAGTGATATTTTCATGACTGGTACAGTGATGAGAAGATGAAGAGGGTAAAATCATGACCAATATTTCTTAAATTCTACACTATGCTTTATAGAAGGCTATTAAATTTGTTGATCTAGCTCTCTGTAGCTTTTGTTAGGATGATGGCACTAGTTTTCCTCCTAATGTGACAAATTATGCTTGGCTTCATTTTGCAAGATTGTTAACCAAGATATCTGACAGCCCATAGTTAATTCTAGAACACAGAATTTATTACTGGTCAAGCGGCTTGCTTAATTTTTTCCAATGATTAGGCATCTTATTGTTTAATGTTGTCTGATAAAGCTTCTAAAGAGGAGAGAGAATGGCTAATTTTTATTGGGGGGTCGAGAGGAGTGGGCTTGATGTCTTTTAACCTTGTTAGCGTACTTTATGTGATCGATTTGGATTGTGCTAAACAATTTTTTAAACTGTCATGCAGCTGGCAAACTCCCAGACTGAGACCACGGTGAGAAGTAGCTTGATGGCAAGGCAACCAACTGCGTCCACTGGGTTGACGTCTTCTGTTTCAGGTATGCGGAGGCCTTCTTCCTCAGGGGGTCCAGGGTCGAGGCCTCCCTCATCAGGGGGTCCAGGGTCGAGGCCTCCCTCATCAGGGGGTCCAGGTTCAAGACCAGTGACACCAGGGGGTGGATCTAGACCTGCAACACCAACTGGCCGCCCTACGTCTACATCTTCTAAACCTTCAAGATCATCTACCCCAACTTCTCGGGGCACGATGTCTTCTTCGAAGCCCACACTACACTCTTCTTCACCCAAGCCCTCAGGTTCATTGACTTCAACTCGGTCCACAACATCTGTGACATCTACCAAGTCTGCAGGTCCGTCAAGGTCCTCGACCCCATCAAGATCCACTACAAGACCTTCAGCTCCATCAACTGGGCCATCAAGATCTTCAACTCCTACAAGGTCCACCACCGCAAGATCATCAACACCAACAAGGCCTACTGCAAGATCTTCAACTCCAACAGCTAGACCAACAGCTCCCACATCTCGATCCACATCCAGGACATCAACTCCAACTCGCCGTCCGTCGATGCCATCAAGTGGTTCTAGTGTCACTGCATCTCTTAACAAGTCATCTTCCTCAATTAGTAGTAAGTCAGTGGGTTCAGCACCATCTAGGAACCCTGTGCCTTCACGTGGTCCCTCTCCAACTGTTAGATCTCGACCATGGAACCCATCTGAGATGCCAGGTTTTTCTTTAGATGCTCCACCAAATCTTAGGACTACTCTCCCCGATAGACCACTTTCAGCTGCACGTGGTAGACCTGCAGCCCCTTCTGCCCGCTCTGCTTCTATGGAGCCAGTGAGTAATGGAAGACAAAGACGTCAGTCTTGTTCTCCTTCCAGAGGGCGGGCCCCTAATGGTGGCATTCATTCTAGTGGAGGCTCTGTCCCTGCAGTGAATCGCGGGCATTCCAAAGTAAATGATGACGTGAGCCCCGTAGTTATAGGGACAAAGATGGTTGAGAGGGTGATTAACATGAGGAAATTGGCACCACCAAGACAGGATGACAAACATTCTCCAAGTTTATCTGGGAAGTCGGCTTCATCACCTGATAGCACTGGCTTTGGACGGACACTCTCTAAGAAGTCCTTGGATATGGCTATACGGCATATGGTGAGTTCATCAATCTTTTTTATCATTTTTTGTCTTCAATTAATGTTTTGTTTTCATAAGCATGTATCATAAATCTTCCAATCTTTTCTCTATTGACCTCAGCTTCTTTAAACGTGAAGACTGTATAGTTGATATGTAAAGCACTGACCTACCTCATGTTGGTCGCCATTGGCATCTAATGTTTCTAAGGAAAAAGTTAGCACCTGTCTTTGTTATCATTTTCTAAGTTTATGGCTATAATATTTTAGTCTTATTGTAAACTTTAAATTAGTACAGGCTACTAATTTGAAATCTACAACAGAAAACTCGAAACTGCTGCTTTTTTGTTTTCCATATTTTTGATTTGGCTATCGAACAAAGTGAAAAGAAAGAGAAAAATGATAGCGAACAAGGTGTTGGTTGCATCTATCATTTGCAATAACAAAATCCTCTCATGTTAAGGGAGGTTCAGACGTGCTCAGCCTTAGTCGAGACTGCTTAGCAGAGAGGCTACTTCAGAAACCTTGTTGTCTCTTACTTGGACCTCCACATACCCTGCAAAAATTCAAACAGTGATGGATCCTTGTTGTCTCAGCTTGACTACTTAATCTATAGTTTCATGCATTACTTCAGTATTTGTGTATAATTGCTTTGTGATTTATTCTTCGTGTAGGATATAAGGCGAAGTATACCTGGTAACTTACGACCATTGATGACAAAAATTCCAGCATCTTCCATGTACAGTGTAAGATCAGGACCTATGGGTAGCAGGACAGCCAGTGTTTCCGATTCACCCCTTGCCACAAGCAGCAATGCCAGTTCCGAGCACAGTGTTAATAACCATGCCCAGCATGGTAGTGAACTGGAAGACGATCTCGTCAGTGAACGAGGTGGTCATTCTTCTCCGAGCGCTGTACATAGGTGACACTTGACAGTGTGCTCCCTAAAACTTCAAATGCATTTCCTTGTCTGGCGGTTTTTTTGATTTTATCAGCATTCTGGGGGAATTTGGAAACAAAGTGGTTTCTTCACGAAGTTGCAGGCTGTTATGATGTATGTGTGTAAAGTTATCAAGCGTCCGCAAAGTTTAAGTTTATATTATTAACAGCCCTTGTAATATTAGAACTTATTAGCTGAATTATCATTGTAGCCGACTTTTCAGACATCTCGCCAACTACTGATATATTGGGTATGCTAACTAAGAAAATCATTGATTCACTACAACGATTGCCGCATTTTTTGGAAGTATGAAGATTGAGACCTGTCCAACTAACAAATGCAATTGCTGCAAGCCAGGTTGAAAACTTGTAACGCTAGAGGAAGGGTTAATTTTTCACGCCGATTATACAGTCAATAGAGAAAGAAACATACGCCAGAGAAGAATGACTACCTCGTTCACTGACGAGGTCGTCGCATAAGCATCAAGGATTCAACTAAAAATCAAGGACACCGAAAATTCACCCATCTGTGCTGAGTTAAAACTAATAATAATAATGTAGCTTTAGAATTCAAACGTCATAGATGTCAAAAAGCTACATACATAATGGTAAGAAAATATCTCTGGTATCTTTAAAATTCTACTACATACATTACACTCTCTCACAAGCATCTAACATTAACTTGAAATCATGATGTGTGGGTGTAATAAGTCAGTTACGCTAAACCAAAGCAGCACTGAAAGCTCAACCATCGAATCCACGGATATAAATACAGAGATGTAGAATGTAAATCAGTCATCATGCAGCGACTACAGCTTCAGGGGTGGCAGCGACAGCTGCAGTCTTGGAGGGCTCAGCAGTGGCGCCACTGGTCTTGGCATCAACAGGTGGTGAAGCTAGTTTCAGGTGAGTAGGAGTATTGTGTTTAAGCTTCACAAGTATCTGCCTCATTCTTGCAAGGTCAGTAGGTTTTCCAGGTTTTGGTCCTTGGATCACAGCAATAGAAGGCTTCTTTTCCTGCTCCTTTTTCCCTCTTTTCTTCTCTATAGTAGGGACTTCATTAGGAACGAGCTCTGCAATTGCCTTCCAGTAGTTTTTGTCAGCCTCCTTGTGAAAATTCTCATGGTTGGCCATAAATAACTGCCAAGTGGAAAAAATATAATTTAGGACAAGTCATGGTTAATTGCTATCTTAATGAAGAAAATTTCGGTTGCTCTTTATTGAGCAAAATATTGCACAGCACAGTTCTGTCTTGCCATCAATATGAAGAAAAAAGAGAAAAGCTTTGCAAGAAAATACAACGTGGGTGGAAGATAGACTAAGTTTGTAATTGTATTTCTCACACTGTGTGATCAACAGTGAACCCATTTGAATGTTCAGGTTAGAACCAACAAACGCAAACATGAAATGCTGCAACCCATGTAATTGAATTAAATTAGAGAATTCACATTTCCTTTTCTTTTTTTTAGAGAAGAGAATTCACATTTCTAACACAATAGTTAAAGCAAGTGGTACCAGCACCTAATTAAACACTTAAAAGTTTAGGAGTCCGCAAAATCAAACCTATTATGACGATACAAACAAAACTGGAAAAACAATGTGTGCAGTTTGTTAAGCCTGACTTGGAAGAATAAAAAATTACAAGAGGCCTTTCAATATGTATCTAGGAAGCTTCGTCTTGTATCTAAAGATGTTCCACATTTTCTTGCGAAAACCATAAAGTATATTCGTACTCCGTTCAACTCGATCTAAAAGGTTCATTGTAGTTAAGCCAAGACGATTGAACCTTTTAATTGGATACGAAAAACAGTAGTAGTAAAAAAAAAAAAAACAGTAGTAGTTATAGCCTTGTAAGTTATAGGTACTCGGTTCAACACCAATTAAAAGGTTCATGTACTTACAAAGTGCCAAGCTGATTGAAGCATTAAACAAAACAAGTGAAAATCACGTCAAACAACTGTTCAACAAGACATGTTTGTTTACTGTCAAGGAATATTCAGTCCATTATAATTTTGATATGAACATGATCGTTGACAAGTTGACAAGTTGACATGACTTGTTAACTTCAAACTACACCCCAGTTTCAGTTTGGATCCAGTCTAGTTTTTTTTAAAAAAATACTCTACTAGGTAGGGTTTGTATAATCTAGCTCTTCATGTAAATCAAGGCTCCTTAGTACTCCATCACATTTCCCTCCTCTATTAAAATGCAGCAAAAATTAAAATCTTCAATACCCTCCCCCTGTAATCAAGTTCTAATCTTGTTTCCACCCTTCCCAATCATATCCCGCAACCAAATCAAGTTTCCCTCCAAAATCCTAAAATTTTCAACTGCAACAATTCAATTGCGAATCATGCCAAAAGCACGAGATTAACGCGTCCAGCTTCTTGGTGTATTTTACTGTGATTTCATTGGCAATAATTACAGTGTCCTCCACTACTTTGTGCCTTTAGTGCGCAAAAGGATCACAAAAAAAGGAAAAAAGAAGCCAAGGACAAATCCAGACAAAGCAATGCAAAGTCGTAATGTTCAGTGCCATTGTGAACTTGTGGAATATATACATTACAAAATGCTAAACCTAATTGAATATTAATCAACGGTTCAAGAAATTCGATCCAACTATTGTAAGTGAATTAAGAAAAATCTAGTTAATCTTGTTTTACATTGCATATCACTAAAGTTTGTTGGTTGACAACTTGTTCTCCAAATGAAAACTCATTAAGTAGACAAAATTATTGGTAACAGCAATTTATAGTCGAATTGAACTAGAACCATCACCACAATTTACAATATTGTCATCTTTCTTCATCTCTAAAGCCAATGATGAATCATATTCTTATTCAATGAGCACTGAATCACCCATCAAAAGAGGCAACAATTCAAATTTGAAAACAATCACCATTTGACAGGGCAAAAGATCTGTAAGAGGTAAGACTAAAAAGAAAAGACGTTCTCTTGAGAGAGGAGATGGAGATTATAATAAGGATATCTCAAGCGAGGAGATGAAGGAGGAGAACTGCATTATGTGAAATTCTTATTTTTGTTAAGAGAGAGGATCCTTTTCCTATTTTCATTTTTAAGGGAGAAATTACAGATGGAGTAACACATTGACCACAGATTAGATGGAGGACTGAGAGTGTTTAAAATCGACAAGGTTAAGTTTTTATCATCTCCACTGGATCCACACTGCCCCAATCTACATATGCATAATTAACACAAAGAGCTGCAAGATTGTCAATGTTGTGGCTCTCCATGTTCCAAAAGAAAGAACTTGAAGTCCATACAATTAAGTAACTGTCATCTATACTTTAAATAGGCCATATAAGATCACGAAAACGAACTCTTACCTTCTCTTTCTCTCTGTTGTTGCTTATATTGTTCTCACATGTAACCTTTCTCTTCTCATGGAAGGCAATTTTGTACTCATTTGCTTCCTCGATGATCTGGCTCAATGTTTCTTTCTCCCTCTTCTCCTTTTCCTCCAGTCGAGTTGCATTTTGCCTTACAACCCAAAGAAAACATAAGTTGTAAAGTTCATATAAGGTGCTCTTCTAACATTTGCATAGCTGAAGGAGAGAGAAGACATAGCTATGTGTGTATGGAGCTTTAATTATGAGCCTTGAGTAACCAAAGCATGATCTATACTAAGTGACCTATTACAAGAGTATCATTATTTATAATAAAAGAAGCTACAAGAAACATGTTTAGACTACAAATGATAGAGCTGATATTTTCTGTGCTTAATCGAATCCTTTAAAAAAGCAGCGGTTAGCACAGCATACACACAAGTAACAATAGCAGAGCCCCAAAGTATGTACATACTGCCATTGGCGAGATTTGGGGAAATCTAGGTGTATAGACCCTCAGCCTCAAAGCATTTGTTTAAGGAGAGATTCTATCAACAGTATATACGTGCAAGAATCTTAGCTGATGAGAAGGGATTTGTGCCAAAAGCGGAGGAGCAGTAATAACCCTTGGATGATTTGGATCTTAAATAAGGGGCTGAAATTATTCTGACCATTAAGCGCTAAGGGATACGCACTTAAAGAAAAAGAGAAATGACTATCATCATCATTGCCTTACTTCTCCTCCTACCAGTAATGATCATAAGCTGAGTTGTAGGCAAAGATCCATTGGCAATTTCAGATCCTCTTTACTTCGTTTATAGATTGAAAAGCCAGCCAGCCAGCAGGGTTCACCATTGTCCTCAAGTTTGCCAAAATCCCCTAAGGTCTATCATTTTAAATGTAAAAGCGAGGTTGTCTACAGTCAAAAAAACTTCTAGCGGTGATGGGTACTACTACAACAACAACAAACAACTAAGCCTTATTTCCAAAATGGTAAAAGAAAAGTTGAGGTGACATTAGAGTCTCAAGCTCCTTTGCATAAAGATTGTTTCAAAATTTTGAAATTTCAAAGGAGAACAAACATACGTGTCAGCTAAAATTCATCAAAATTCATACAAAGTTAGCACAGAACCTTAAAAATAAGGAGATAAAGCTGGCTGGAGCAACTGGAACACTTATGTTGCCATGAAACTTCGTTGTAGACAGGGCGGTTCGTGATTTTTGTGTTTTACTATATATACCTATTGTTTTCAATAATTGAAAAAAAAAACAAGGGCCATGCTGAAAACATGAGAGGAGATGTTAGAGGGAGGAGTATCTGCCACAAACCGGTGCCCCAGGACACAAGAATGAAATAACATAATTTTTCGTTCTTTTAATAATTTTCATATTCATATATTTAATGATACCTTGCATTCGAACTGTTTACTAGAGATCCAATGGGGCGTTTAGCACGTGGGGATGGGATGGGGAGTGGGGTTCGGGAGTATATGACATGAAAACATTCCCATTACCTTGTTAGGCAACTGGTATGAATAGAAGGGAGAATAAATTATAAAATTACTTAAAATCATTACTCATCTCCTTTTGGTCTTTTCGGATAACCGAAAAATCCGAAATATGATTAAAAAATCAGATTTTTCAGATATCCGGATATATATCCGAAAATCCGATCCAAAATATCCGTTATCTTTTTCATTAAATAAAACTGATTTTAAACTTTTCGGATAATTCGGATATCCGATCAGATTCAGGTCACACTTCTCCCGATCCGAAATGAAGACCCCTACTAAGACATGCCAACCCTCATGTCTTTGCTAGGAATACAACCCATTTAATCACACTCTCATTCCCCTTTAAAACTCTCGATTCCACTAAACAAACAAGGGCTATAAAAAGGGGCATATATAATCCCATCCCACCCTTTATTCCCAATAAACCAACACCCATGAGTCATCTTTACTCCTCATTTCTCACCTCGAAACCCACTTCTCATTGAATATACTCCCTATGTATATCTACACCCCCTCCGTGTCTCCATTAATCTTTTCTTTTCTGGGATGAACCGTGCTATTTGCCACATACACTTTCCAACAAATGACTTTCTCGCTATATTTTCTCTATAGTTGGTCCTCTACAACAACCTATCAACTTCTTTCTCTATGCTTCCTCACTATCCTAAAATCTGTGCCAAAACGGTTCCTGAAAATTAACTTGGGATAAGTAATATAGATGCAGCTGGTTCACACTGTTCACCCATATTTTCCTTCTTTCCAAGAGCTACTCATCATCCCTGTGTCGCACTCAGTCCTATGATAGATTATCACGTTGAGATTCACATATAGTACGGTAAGAAATCTGTTTTTCAATGCCTGTCTTCTTTTTCTATGGCGTGTTACTAAAACCTATAAAAAATTCCTCCAGTACCTTATTTCTCATGCACACTGTTCCTATCGGAGCAACCACTGTGAAATGGAGAGTAACAACAAACAATAAGAACCAATGTGCACCCTCACCTCACTTATGGCTACGGGATTTACATGACTGCTTTAGTGATCCCAATTCCCATCCTGAAAACATTTGGAGTGTTTGTTGGGTGGAAACCATTGTCTGCAAATAAGTTATTTCCTATTTCCTTTGCTTGTTTAGTAAGGCTGTAAAATAATTTGTGGAAAACATTTTCTTAAACAAGAAATAACACATTGTCCTTCCTATTCATTACATTCCTCTTTTCCTCTTCCTATCCATCAACTCCCTTCCATTTCCATTCTACCTTTCCTCTAAATTTTCATAAAAAGAACCAAATCAAGAAAAAATAATTACAATTATGCTCTGTTTGGGAACTATGATTTCATTTGGAAATCTAGAATTGGCCCAAATTAGGTGTTTGGATAAGAAGAAGAATTTGGTATTGGAATTGGGCTTGTCATTTGTAAATTCCACTGAAGGCCAAAACATGAAGTTTGAAATTCTAGGCTTTAACCTGTCATTTCTAGTTCCAACTAGATCACGACTTCTGTTTTTCTCACACATACAAGTCATAACTCTTTCTCTCTCCTGTAATTGTATATGTGAACACTGGTTCGTTCTCTCCATCACCCGGTTTCTCTCTCCTCTAAATGAAGCAAGCATGTCTCTCTTGCTAATTGCTTATTGACATTGCTGTCAATCGCATTGCCGCCATCATTATGAATTTACATTTTAATGTTTACCAAACAGGGGATTTGGAATTGGAATTTGAGATTTGAGATTCCAGAATTGAATTTTATAGAATTCAAATGAAATCTTCATTCCCAAACACTACCTTATTTCATTGTTTTCCAGTGCAAAAGTTTCCATCGAACTGAACAAAACCTTAGAATTAAGATAATCAACTCAAATCTCGCGGCGCCTGTTCCTTACGTCAATCCTTGAATTATTGCGCATCACAACAGAATAATTGTTCATAACTTGCCTCAAACTCATACACAACTTAGTATCCAATAATCACTACTCATTTTTGCAAACAACGGCGAAATCACACTTCCAGACTTCCTCCTCCAAATTATATTACATAATCCTATAATCTAAACTAGCGCTACAATACTAAATTCTTCACTGCAAAGATATCGTATATAGAAAATATTGCTGACTGCTTAGAATCAAGATAAAGTACAAAAAAATGAACGTAATAGATTTAACTAGTCAGATCAACACAAAAACTAATTCAAATTCCAGTTACGCATGACGAAAACTAAACAAACAGCAGAAGATTTCAACAATTCAAAGCAATTAATTAACAACGCTAACCTCCGCCATTCGCGAAGAGCAGAACCTTCCTCTTGCATTTCCGAAGGTGGAGGCAAAGTCGGACCATCCGAATCAACGAAAACTCCATTATCATCCGGAATTCCGTTAGATCCGAAATCGCCACCATTGTTGTCGTTGAAAATGTCAGAATCATCGGCAGATTCCTTAACTGGTTCGGAATCGGCGAAATTGGAGTAGCCTCCTACAGCTACGTAGCCATCATCGTCGTCGAAAGGATGAGTTTGCTCTACGGAATTTGAGTCGGGACCGATTTCGTCGAACGAGTCAGGGAAGGAAGACATTTTCGAGTTGAGTTATTCAGACGAGTTGCGAATTTGAAGGGAGAGAGTGTAAGAGAATGTGAATTGTGAAATGGTTGATTGTTGTTTTTTTTGGATATTGAGAGAGAGAATGGGCTTTGGAGGGGATAAATTGTGGTTTTGGGTGTGATTGTGCTGTTGCCAAGATATATAGTGTTTGTCTAAACTACGGCCCGTAACAAAGTTCTTCCATCCTTGGAACCTTGGAGGTATTTGTCACAAAGTAATAAATTCGAGACTAATTTTTGGGTTCGGACAATATTTTGAGAATATCGACTTTACGAGAAAAGTGCAACTAAAAAATTGTGAAATTGTGGGTTTTGGACTTTTGGTAGAGATCTTTTGCATAGTTTAGTAAATATTATTCTCTTGTGAATAACTCACTTCGGAAATGTCTTCATATTACGTACTCTTGGAAAGAGTCAGTTTCAGTATGTTAGCGAGGTGGATTTCATTAGGTTTGGCACCTAAATGCCTCCCTATAGTCAAAAAAAATCCCCCAAGGAAATTTTGTATCAACGGACTCACACCCAAAGCAAGACTTTAGTAGTGTCATGTTTTTGTCTTGCAAGAACGTGATTTTGCAACCACTCCTATGAGGATACATCCCATCTACTCTTCTCATGCCCTTATTCTAGGGAGGTGTTCTCCTAGCTATAATCTAATTCCCTCTTCCCCACTGTCACTGAGGTGAACAAGGCGTCACAACATTTTAGGACGAAGTTCTCGGTACGTCACTCAAAGGTTAAGCTCACTATTTTCGAAACCCTAGCTTGTATTCTATGGGGGTGTGAGGGGAAGACTAAAGCTAAAACATTGAAGAACGTTAATCTAGTGGTCATTCATATATCACAGTATGTTCTTCTCAACTTATTTTTGTTTATTTGGACTTATTTTTCTTATTAGACCTTATTCGACTTTTTTTTACCTTATTAAATGAAACTTTATTCGACCTTTTTATACCTTATTTGAATTACTTTTTTCAGATAAATACTAAAAATAGGTTAAAAAGAACGAATCATTAATCCATAAGAAACCCTTGTGAAATTAACACCTTTATCATGGATGTAGGCGAAGAGTTAAAGCAATCTCATCGGTCAACTCCTCCCTACTTCAGATAGATAGGTAAAGGTAAGCTAGAACTTTTCATGATGAATAGAGGCCTTCATGATAAGATTCTCTCCTATCATCTCTCGATGATGGACCAGTATCTAAAAGGATGCTTTAACCTACTCCTTTCTTACGAGTTAGCTGATTTTTCTCTCCTATATATATCACGTAAACAACAAAAAAAACACTGTCAAAACTTCCCATAATTAAGATCTTTACAATACTTTAACTTTCTGATTATTATTTTTAAATTTTAACCACATTACTTAACATAAGTATATAGGAAAAATTGTGTTTTCAAAATGTTATTGATTAGCTAAATGTTATTACCTCCGTGCCAATTTATTTATTACATTCACTTTTTCACACTCTCCAAGAATACGATTTCAAAAACTAATATCTCAAATTTAGTATAGGAAAAGTTTACAAAAAATATGTATTTGAGAAATACACGGATGAAATAAGATCTCACATGAATATGTCTTCCACTACGTATCTAAATTTTTAGACAGTCATAGTGGCAAAGTAAATACTCCCTCCGTCCCACAAAGCTCTATACACTTGATCAGACACGTAGTTTTAGATGATAAGTTGTTGTTTGGTTATCAATTGTATTTTATTGGAAAAGGTAGATGTGAAAGGAGTTAGTGAGATATTATTTTATTTGAATGTGAGAGAGTGTAGGTTATAATTGAAAAGTCAAAAGTATAAAATACTTGTGGGCCCTGTCCAAAAATAGAAATGTATAGAGGTTTTTGGGACAAATAAAAAAGAAAGTGTATAGCGCTTTCTGAGACAGAGAAAATAATGTTTAAAGTCAATATATGACAACTAATTTAGAACGGATGTAATATATTATTACGAGTACAAAACATTGAGAACTCCACCCAAAAACAAACCCAAATCCCCCGATCCCTTTACACAAAACCTCAACAAAATCCACAACACCACTTCTTCCAACTTCCACTCTCTCTCTCCCTCAACCTTATCAATGTCAAGCTTCTGGCGAACCGCACTAAACCGGGTAACAGGAACCGACCTAACCGGCTCAACAACCACCACCGATCCTTCCTACGACGGAACCGAATTCTGGACCGAACCGGAACGAGCCGGTTGGCTAACAAAACAAGGAGAATACATCAAAACATGGCGTCGTCGGTGGTTCATATTAAAACAAGGAAAACTCTTCTGGTTCAAAGAATCAATCGTGAACCGGTCCTCTAAACCGCGTGGTATTATCCCGGTTTCCACTTGTTTAACTGTTAAAGGTGCTGAAGATGTGTTGAACCGGCAGTTTGCATTTGAGCTATCAACCCGGTCTGATACTATGTATTTTATTGCTGATTCGGAGAAGGAGAAAGAGGATTGGATTAATTCGATTGGAAGGTCTATTGTTCAGCATTCACGGTCTGTTACTGATCGTGAAATTGTTGATTATGATAACAAGTGAGTTATTATTATGTTTTTACTTCTTTCGTTTCACTCTAGATGTTACATTTTTTTCTTTCACGGAATGGTGTAAACGATTAAATTTTTCGATGAAATTTTAATACAAAATATTTTATATTTGTGTTAAAATTTCATCGAAAAATTTGCTCGTTTACACCCTTAAATCGCTTTCTTGATAAGCGTAGAAAGAAAGTGTTACATCTAAAGTGAAACTGGAAGTATTTTTTTTTTGAATTGAGGGAATTAACTAATGTTGTGTTTTTTTTTGGGTTTATTCTTCCCTCTAATTTTAATTTTTCTGGGATGTATATGGAATTTGTGTTGTTTAATGCGATAAGTGATTTTTGTTGAGTTGATGATTGTGAGTTTTCTTGTGATTGATGTTAATTGCAGTGATTGTATCGAATTTTGTGGTTTTTGATTGGCATGGAGATTTGTGCAGGGTTAATTTTTTGTGAAATGATAGATCTTGGTGGATTTTAGGGTTTATACTGGTAAGGAATTCTGGGGTTTTGGTGAATTTGACTGTTTTTTTTCCTCTTTTGGGGGGTGTTAACCTAGATTGCTTTGGTAGTGAGGTTGGATTTGAAGTTTTTTGGGTGGTGTTTGATTAGAAAGTGATATGAGTTGAAGAAATTTGTGGAATGATATAAATGAAAGAACAAAGGCCTATGTTTTTCCGGACCGGACTGAACTGAAATTATTTAGGGGGAAACTTTCGAGAAACTAATTGAGTTGAACTGAATTTTAAGGGAAAAACATTGACCGGAACTAACACGGCGGTCCTAAACTGAATTTTGTCATAACTGAACTAATATTAGTTTCCATTGATTCAGTCCAAAAGCGCGGGCCTTAAGCATTAAACTATCGTATGGATCTGATTATCTGAGCAGCTTTAAGTTGTTTATGATTCGATTATGATCATTCCATGTTTCACAGTTCTGTTGATGTTTTTCATTCAATTAAAAAGATTACTATCATTACTACTTACAGATTAATTCTGGGAAGGACAGTGCAGTATTTGATCTTGTTCTGACTATCCAATGCTCCATGTCATGATTGGCATCATTTTACAAGCAATTGATCTTGTTTCTGATGAAAAGAAAAAGAAATCTGACTCTAATGCCAATTGACCAATTTGACTGAGGATGAGCAAGAAAACAGACTTCTTCTTGTGTGTGTGAATTTGTTATGCGCCAAATCAACTCTATGACTTGTACTCTTTCTGGTGACTTTCATGCATCTGCCCGAGGAACACGAAAAATTGTTCTTTTAGTTCCAGAGAAACTCAAAGTTCCTTATCATTCTCGTGTTCATCTAGTTCCAAAGAAACTAAAGTTTCTAAGCATTTTAGTAAATCGCTAGGCATAAAATTCTCTAATAGAACGTTTCCGAATTACTTTCTCCTTTGATTGTTAAAACTCTTTATGAACAAAATTTATTCCTAACAAGCTAACAATTAGGAATTGAAAGACCCTCGACCAAGACCATGGAATAATTTGAATGGAATAATTCATATGAAACACATACAAGCTTGAGATGATCACAGATTTGACTAATTTGATGTTTCTGAATCACTAAGTTAAACCAATGGCACCAATGGCCAATTGGCATCTAGTCACAATCATAATAGTTCATCTTCATTCGAGTGATCAAAAATCAGATAGTCCCTACCATAATGTTGAACTTTTTGTAGGAATATAAATGTCAGGTCACATTATGCACCTCCATCATTATGCTGTTTGGATGATGACCATTTGTACCAAACTGCTACATGCCTACATCCATGCATGTCTTGGAAGCCATTACACTGGAAAATTACCTTTGTCTCTTAGCCATTACGAAACAATCCTATACTAGAATCGATTCGGTACTTCACAGAAGCAGTTGTGGGAAATGTTTATCGTAACTTTGTTGAAAACTTCTATTAATCTACGAAAAACATATCAGAGTCACCGCTTCTAGCTTCAGAAATGAGTTAGTTATCAAAAATGCCTTCTATAAATTGAGACAGGATTTTCTTCCATTTAAGGGCAACATGATCGCTTTATTAAACCTTACAGCACCTCAATGGTAAAGTTCTATCTGAAATACTTCCTCCGTTTCTAAATAAGTGACACACTCTATGTTTTCACGTTTGCCAATGCAATATTTTAAACATTAATATATACAATTATCACTAAATAAAAATTATATGTTTTCTCTAAATGTGTCACTTATTTAGAAACGGAGGAAGTATATACCTGCCTGAAGTTAAATGAAAATCTGAGAAAATGTGTTTTGAACTGCCGTAATCCAAAATTTTGATCTACCCGTAAATCGATGATATTCTCCATTTCATGACAAGCATCAAGTGAGATGTAATAGAAGAAGTTTACTAAGACCCAAATCTGGGATCAACACGCTTGATGTTTGTTATCTTCATTTTCCCCTGTCGATCATTACTTACAATAAGACGAGGAATCTGCAGTATACTATGCTTACTACAAAGTTGAATGATGCAAGGCCGTGTGCTATACTCCAAAAAATTTGTTACAACCTCTATTCTCTGGGTTCTGACTTCTCACTTCTGAGGCGTTATTTGGTACCTAGCTTACAAAACGATTAAATAAGCTCATTTGACCAAGTTTAGCTGTTTTTTTCAGTCAAGAAAGTGAGTCTGTTCATTTGGTAATAAGTCGATTGGATCCTAACCGTTCAACTCCGCTGGTTAGAGAGCTGTTCAAGTAAATAAATTGTAATCTACCACCACGAAGACGATTTCACCCCAAACTCTTAAAACTTACCGCCCCGGCCAAAAGCCTCCCAAGAAAATGCACTCTTTGTTTCATTCTTCCTACATCTTCTCCCCCATCTCCTTGTATAGAATATGCGCAGAGAGATCTAAGGCAAACACACTGAATTCACCAAGCATGAAATTGCCCATGATTACCTTCTACTATTTGTGATTCTACCCTCATAACTTATAATCATAATTGGTCATCCAGTTTAGAGAGCACCATCTTAATTTTGATGCTTTTCTTAAAACCAAATTCAACATCAGCATCATCCTTCTGAAAGGAAACTCAGTGCCGCCATCAGCTAAGAAGCAGACTTAATACAAAAAGTCATCAGCTTAAGTCATCATACTATGATAAGCAGAGTAGTAGAAAAATACAATTTCTTACAAAAGAAAGGTTTACATTGTGACAAGAGCTAAAACACTTTGACGAGCGGACAGAAATTACATTGACAACTCAAATACAATCCTGCTATTTAACAGCCAGGCGAGGAACAAGGATTAACTCAGCATAAGCTACTCTTCATCAGTCCTTCTTCACTGTATTATCAGATGGATCTCTAGGAGAGATTGGAGCTTTTGGAGGACCTCTTCCCTTATTCTTGTTCCTAGGTCGCGCCTAAAATTTTAAACCAAATAATCTATGTAAGAATCAATGCAGAGGCGGATCCACATACAATTGATTGATTACGAAGTATAAAGATTCATAATTCATCTATATATCACATTGATGGCAAGTGGCTTAGTTCTGTACATGCATTTGTAACTTGAAGGTCACAACTACCACATGCTAAAATTTCTAGATCCTCTACTGCCCTAAGGTATCCATTCTTTTTTTGGCAGCCCTGCGCTAATGTTTCGTTCTGTTCAGTTCAACTAAACTAACATCCATGAAAGAACTTGTTATAAACTCCATCTATGTGCTAGTTTCTCAGCTTATCTGTTCAGCTTTCATTAACATCATTCATCAACCCAAGATTTTTCAGAAAATATCATTCATATGTAGCTAGATTCCACCACCGCTACGCTTTAATTTTGTTCTGTAAAGAGTCAAAAACTGATTCCAACAATAATGCCCTCAGTAACAGAAAGTGATAGCTACGAACGAATTAGACTCGTATAGTACAATGTTCGTCATTCTTCTTTTGTTAGCGGAAGCAAATGACGTGACAATGAAGCGCCATGATGTAACTATCCCTTTTTCAATCTAAATGCTGCAAACTCGGTGTGCTCTCACATTCTCATTATTGTATATAACTTGTATAATTTGGCTTACCTTTGAAATACTCGGAAAATAACTAGTACACAATTCAATTTATCTCATAAACCAATAGTTTCAATGAGATAATGATAAGTTTATCTCCATAATTCATTGGAAGGACTAAATCTCAAAGCTTTGCAAATTAGTTTGTGCAAGATGTAGAATTGCTCCGCCAAGTTACATTAACCGTTTTCAAAATCATATATATATGTGTTTTAAGTGTTTTTCAATTATACAAAGTGAAAAGCACATATGCACTTTTGAATACAATTAGGGCCTATTGTCCTCAATTTATTTTCAGCTAAGTTCAGTACACCTCCGCACAATACTTTTATTATCAAATTTCACTATTTACATTTCAACTCAATCTAGTTTTTTGTTTTGTTTTCAGTTCAGTTGAGTTCAATTCACTTCGGTTTAGTTCAGTCCAATTTAGTTCAATTCACTTCATTTCAGCCACGAACAACGTGCCTTGCCGGAGCAATGCTCCAAGGTGCCCAAAATAATTTGCAGTTCTTGTTTTATGAGTGTAATACTCTAGTCAAAACTTATTTAACAGATTCAATTGCAGTTTACTAGCTCAAATTTCTGACCTGAAATATGACAAATATCCCATTCACTCCCCCAAAATGAACAAACACTATCTTATTAGTTATTACCACATATAAACACAAATCCACTGGAAATCAATCAACTATTACGATCAAGATAAACACAAAACTGAAAGAACAATAAAAAACATAACCAACAATACAATGAGATAAAGAGAAAGCGAAAGAGGAAACTGACATTTCCAAAGGAGTGATTAAACCGTTTCCCTTTAGCAGTCTTCCTGTCACCTCTACCGCAGTAAACTAACAAACCAAATATGAAAATTAAGCATGAAATTTAGCGCAAAAAAACGGAAGTTAGGGTTTTCGATTGTGAAATTCAGGAGTAGTACTTACTGAGTGGCAGTGCTGGAGAAGTGGAAGATGAAGTTGAGAGAGATAAAGTCGGAGGAGAAGAGAGAGATACGCCGGAGATGGAGTTAGAATGAGAGAAGGAGAGAGCGATTGAAGAGGAAGCCATGGAAGTGGTTCCCAGAATTAGTGACGCCATTGGAGAGTGAGTTTGAAGATAAGAGAGGATAGAATGAAAGCGGGTAACAAACACTAATGAAAGCGGGGAATTTCAGTTTTCGTATTGGGGGAGCTTAATCTTTTTTTTGTGTGTATAAATATTTTGGTGACAACTTACAGAATTTTTTCCCAAAATGATGCTCCTCAGCAAAATAATTCCCACTTTATCGTCACCTTGAAAATAATTCCCACAATACCGTCCACGTAAGCAAAGTCAACGTTTCAATTTTTTTTGGTTTGCGGAGTAATTTCGCTACCTGAAGTAGCAAAATAAGACAAATTCGCTACTTGAAGTAGCGAAATTAGTCAACAATTTCGCTACTTCAGATAGCGAATTTGTCTTCCAATTTTCTCACAACAATTTGGCTTCTGTTGACTTCTGTTGCAAGTAGTCAAACAATTTCGCTATCTGAATCAGCAAATTCATATGTAATTCGCTCTTTCAGATAGCGAATTAGCTGCGTGAAAAAACAAAAAAAAATTCTTATGCTGACTTGCTTACGTGGACGGTATCGTGGGAATTATTTTCAAAGTGACGGTAAAGGGCCTGTTCTGTTCAGCTTATTTTCAGTTCAGTTCAGTTCAGCTCTAATAAGTTCAGTTCAGTTCAGTTCAGTTCAGTTCAGCTCTAATAAGTTCAGTTCAGTTCAGTTCAGCTCCAATAAGTTCAGTTCAGTTCAGTTCAGTTCAGTTCAGCTCTAATAAGTTCAGTTCAGTTCAGTTCAGCTCCAATAAGTTCAATTCAGTTCAGTTCAGCTCCAATAAATTCAGTTCAGTTCAGTTCAGCTCCATTCATTATTTAACCATTTGTATAATATTATTATTGTTGGTCTAATTTATTTTACTTATTATTATTGTTATTAAATAATAATTATTATTATTATTTATATGTATTATTTTTTATTATATCTTTACTCATTTTTATTACTATTATTATTATTATGGCTGAGCAAAGTTTGGGTTGGTGCACGGTTTAACCAAATTTGATGTCAATACGAGTATTCTAATTTGCAATTGTTGTTTTATTTTACTGAATAAAAAACACTATTACATCATACAAATAAGCTACAAAAAGCTAGAAGATATGAAAAAATTGCAAAGTTGCTAATAATACTGCAGTACTATTTAAAATACAACATTGTCGTTACGTTGTATATTAAATATACTTTGGCGGTTTGGTGTATTTCTATCATCGACCAACCCACCACAAATCGTGGTTTGGTTAGAAGCACACATCAACCCATGTTTTAAGCTAATTATTATTATAATGGTAATACTATTAATTTACTTCTTAGACATTATATTATATCATCATCATCAAGTATTAATATATTAATACTAATAATTGTAATTACTCATTATTAATTATTATTATTATTATCAATAATTATTATTTTTAAAATTCATTTATTATTATTATTTATTTATTTATAACTATCATAATAACATCAAAAATAATATTATCATTATTCATTTGATATTATTCTAAATTATTAATTTAGTTATTATTACTTAGAATTATTATTACTTATTATTTAATATTCATAATTATTATTATTTACTTATTATTCATATACTTATTATAATTTAATTCAATTCAATTCAGTTCAGTTCAGTTCAGTTCAGCTCCAATAAGTTCAGTTCAGTTCAGTTCAGCTCCAATAAGTTCAGTTCAGTTCAGTTCAGCTCCAATAAGTTCAGTTCAGTTCAGTTCAGTTCAGTTCAGCTAGAATTAGCCGAAGAGAACAGGCCCAAAGTGGGAATTATTTTGCTGAGGAGCATTATTTTGGGAAAAAATTCCAACTTACAAGGGCCAGCGTAGCCCGTAGAGGCGTAGACCTCTGGAGTCTGGATCATCCGTTTTAATATGTGTTTTATTTGATGTCTCATTTGCTATTATTTTATCCTGTAATTTAAATAAATATTTTTTACATTTTTTCTAATTGTTCCCATTTGGTGTACAATTAATGAAAATTCAGCGTAGTAATAGACTAATAGTTCGGTTGGTTTCTTGTCAATTTTCTCTTAATTTCAATTTAATTTAATTCAGTTTAGGTGTACAATTTTATTGATAAAGAAGTATAAGCCTCTCGAAAAATAACTTTCTGTGAATTTCCGTCATTGAAAAGTGTGAAAAAAGCTCCTAATAAATTAACAATCAGTCTTATTTGCTATTTATTTTTTGATCTTGGCCTTTGTATCATCGTGAATAATAGAATTACTTCCCTATTCCAAAATTACTAACAACTTGTAATGTTTTTGAACGTCCTAATTAATGGGACTCCAGCCCAAAAGAAAACATTTTTTTTCAAAACTGGGAATTTTACCCAAACCAAAATAATTAGTTTTGGAATGAATAATTAGTTGCTCCACTTAGGGTATATCATACTCTTATGCTACATAAATTATACACTGTGTATCCTCTCCGTTGTCTTTCTTGAGTAAATGTCAATTTTTTATATTTTGAGCTTGCATGCAGTTTTGGGGCATTGTTTATTATCATGCATTTGTTCGTCATTGTGTTTGCTTTATTATCAAATTTCATCACACTGGTCTACGTCATCTTTGCTCAGCAGTTTCATTATTTTTCATACTAGAAGACTTTGATTTAGTGTTTGTTCTCTTCGGCATTGTTACTACCCTTTTGGGCTTTGGGAGCCATAGATTACAAAAGCCCAACTCTTTTCAGCCTAGGTCCAAGTTACTTTGACCAAATCAATGAGGACCAAAGCATTTAATGTTGAAGCCCAAAGGCCAGCCATAGTCTCTGAAGAACAAATACACTACAAACTTCAAGAAGCATGCAAACAAAGGCGCCAAATTCAAACTTTAATGTGAAAATACATCGCGATGCGTGCGCCAACAATTTTATTATGAAATTTTATAATGTACAGTAGAAAATTTTATGGATAGTCGCATTTTAACACTTAAACTTTTCATGTTTTTAGAAACTCCCATCTTAATTTACAATTTCATTAAAAACTCCCACCACTTAACGGTTTTTGTCAAATTTCATTAATAAAAAACCGTTAAGTGGGTCCCACATATACATTTTGTTAACAAAATGGAATTTGAAATAGTTGCAATTCTTTCCAAATAGTTGTAATTCGTTCCAAATTTGCTCTAAATTTGTTGAGGATTTGCCCTTAAATTGATGAAATTGACTTCAATTTCAGTGTAAACTAATAATATAATGCATATGTGGGGGCCACTTCACGGTTTTGTTAACGGAATCTAACAAAAATCATTAAATGGTTTGAGTTTCTAATTAAATTGAGAGTGATAGGTGAAAATTTCAAAAGTATAGCAAAGTGGGTGTCTATTATAGATCTCAAGAAAATATAATCGTTGACATTTTTCTTAATTGTTTTTACTTTGTAGGTTTTTAGATATTTTAGTTAGAAGTTATGAACAACTTTTATTAAAAATCGGATGGCTAAATTTGGAAATAAAACTTAATTACTTAATAAACTCATTGATTTATTTTAATTATTTTTCCTTTTTTTCTTTTTGGTGTCCACCCCCACCTCTTCACTTATATAATAGAGATATGATATAAAGATCCTTGTTAGCCGATCCCAAATCATTTTATGAATAAGACTATGTTGTTGTTTGTATGCAATAATGGGATGCAATGTTGGGGGCGATATGGGGGGCTTTCGGATCCACGGGTGAAAATTTGAAATTGACTATATTGTAATAGTAAACTTTATTAAAATCCATCCTGAAAGAGATGTTATGCTTATGTTGTAGGAAATGAGGTTGATCGTTTGGTTATCGTCTTATCGACTATCAAAAGAAGTTACCAAAAAATGAAAACAGATTTCAAAATTGCAATGAGACAACACTTTAATGATCTGAAACTCATACCAAAATATATGCATTTCGAATCTATATTGCTATGAGATGACACATTCTCATGGTTCAAGCTCTAAAATTGTGGTACATGGGAAGGGGGAGAGGGAGTTATTGCAAAATTTTCGTGATGCTACACTTGAACCCTATCATCAATGAGCAACTAAGACATAATTTCTCTCTCTTCCAAGTGCTTCACGCATTTCACCTGTGTATTTAGAAAGTCATCATTGACTCGCTTGCGAATGGAAAGGGGTAGGGCAAGCATACAAGAAGTCCGAGGAGTAAAACAGCAATTCCCAATGCAACAGAAGACTGGTCAGGTTCACTTATTTCCTCAGCAAGCGGAGCAATCGGACCTCTCTGTAAGATATATATCAGCACTACCCAATAGAATGCTACATCGTTGAACAATGAAGACAGTCCAAGAAGCACTATGGAGGCGCCCGTGAATCGAACTGCAGCCTGTCAAGCATCAAGTAGAGTCATCGATAAGTAATCTGAATTGCAACTTTGGTCATTTGTGTACACCTGTATATTTCACAGCTGTACCTTTCTTCCCCATATGGCAAAAGAAATACGCCCTCCATCAAGCTCTCCGGCAGGAATGCTGTTAATGGCATTAATCAAGAGCCCAGCCCATGCCCATATGACTAGTGGATTGAGCGATATTGCTTGACCTTCCTTAAGGACATCACCTAGAAGCAGTTTCGCTGTTCATGAAAGGATAATTATCATCACGAGCAGAATAATGGAAAGATTAAGATCACAACGCAAATATCTTAGGCTATATTATCCAACTCATTATAACTTTAGGTTCAAATAAATGTAAGTTAAGCAAAAATAGGATCAGCAAACAAAAGTTATGTTCAGCAATATAAGTTCATTTAAGCAGAAATAAGTCAGCAAAAATCAATAAAGTTCAACTAAAATAAGCTGAGGAAATCAGAGCCTAAGTTGCAGTCCTCATTCAGCCTTAGAATATGGCTAACAGATACAAGAGAAAGTTGCTTACCAATACCCCCAACTAGAAACGATTCATGAAAAACACCAGCATCAACAACAACGCCAAGCCCATCACTAGGTGGTAGAATGAACCCCAACAAGAAAAGTACAAGACCCAAACTATATCCAGCCAGAGGTCCAGCTGCAGCAATCTTCAGAAGGTCCTCACGCTTAGGTACAATATTGACAATCCTTGTGATGGCACCAAAAGAGCCTATCTGCCGTTAAAGAAACTCCTCAGACATATTTTGTTCACAAACAAATATATCATGCGCAACTTCCATTAAAATGTAGAGTAAGGCATTATTAGCATGCATAGGAATAAACTAAAGCCCAACGTAGTAAGAGTGCAGTGAGTAATGAAAGAAGTGTAGCTTTTGATTTGTTTGAAGTGGCCACAAGAGCATATGTGGAAATAAGGAATCCCAAGCTACGGAAAGTACAACAAAACCAACACAAGGAATCTACGGAAAATATAATTATATAATGAGAACATGACTAATGAAGTATGAAGCAGAAAATGCATTTGTATTTAACATGCATATGACCCTTATTCTTCATAAATATGTTCATATATACATAACATGTTCGTTAATAGTACCAAACTCAATCACATTCATTTCGCAAGGCAGCATCTTCATTTCGAGAATTATTCATATGGTGCCCCGGGAGAGACTAGAGAGAGATATAGTTTGTGGCAATAAAAAATTCTCTTCAACCAATAGGTTACTTCAATGAACCGACCTAGGGGTGCTTTAGGTATTGCAATACTATGCAGTTAGAAGTAACTTGAGGGGGATGGAATTGACTGAGAAAAATCAGAATTCTAAGATGTAGAGGGGAGTAGAAGAGCGAAGAGTGTCCAAAATATTGAATTCTCATCGTAGTTTGTTTAGCTTAGTATGGGACTATGGGAGTGAGTCAAACAATTCAAAACCTTGAAAACTATCTTCGATTTTCTGTATTTACAGTTATGTCAATCCAAATCTCCATTTCTATATCTTCATTATCTAATCAAACATTTCTTTTCATAACATTTTATATCTTACCTGCCAACTGGGGATGAAATATGGCACACCAAGCTTCACTCCACAGCCTTTTGCCACTATATAATGTCCAAGCTCATGAACCCCCAAAATAAGCACGGACACAAGCGCTCCAGGAAGACCATTCTTCAATAGCTCAAGCTTATCAAAACTTGATCTGAGAAAACATTGAAAAGCATAAATCCCAAACACAGTGGTGTTCCGTCAAGAACTTGCAAGTACACAAAGGTTGAAAGGTACATTATCTCAAACATGCTGTCACCTCTAGTTTCCAGATTAATGAACGTGGGATCATTTACAATGTAGAGAAGAGGAGAAATAGAAACCATCCAAGATGATCAAGTTTTTCAAAGAAGAAAGTAAAACAAGATGTGATGCTTTCTCCAGCAATTATCATTTTTTTACATACTTCGAGACTGAACAAAGAAAACAACAATTTCTAAGTTCTTGATAATCCACGTATGCCCAGAGACCAGAGTTCTAATAAAACAAATAAGAAACATATAAACTGCAAATAAACGAGAACTGAGAAAAGGGCATACAACAAGTCTGATTGTAGTTCAGGAACATTTCGTAGTAGTAAGGTAAAAAGAGTCACCAATCCAAAAGCCCCTGCTGCAAGCCATTCTGGTACAGCTGCAGCAGATCATACAAGAGGTTGGAATACTGCATGCATCTAAACAGGAATGAACCTTCCCTGTTATCTAAGATGTATTCAGAAAATAGAAGTTCCATATCTACCTGTTGTCTCTGGTTGCAATGTTCTCCTTGGCACGACCACTGCCACCGGTTTATCGTCTTCAGGGTTGTTAAGAAGAAAAAGCTTATATTGATCTCCTAATCTATCCTGCATAAAAATTCAATCCTCACAAGTCGTTCATCTGATAGTTAACAAATATAGAGATACAAAGGAGTCAAACATACCTGCATCCTCTTTGATATTTTTTCATAGCTCTTTGACGCTACCCCTCGTAGATTTCCTTTAAATAATACTCCACCCTAGAAAATTATAAAATAATAAGAAACTTCAAAGAGCAGTCATATGCTGCAAAATTGGGGTTAAAGTTACAGGCCGAGGCTCTACATTGAGCAGCGAGTATCACGATTCCAAGTTCTCATAAATCAATAGATAGCAATAGATGACAGATAGCAAGAAAAACAACAATTCAAAAGCATAAAATAGATACAGCACAAACATTCATCTGCTTTATAGTTGTACAAAACAAACAGAACCCAGAACCGATACTAGACAAGATACAAATCACCAGAGAAGGAGATTAGTGGTAAGCATTGGAGCTAAGGGTGTTCATCGGGTTCAAAACCGCACAGTACCAAACCGGAACCCAGTAAATCAAATTTTGAAAAACGGGAGGCCGGACCGGTCATAGCTTGGACCGGATCGGACCTGCTAAACCAAACCAAGCCCCGCACTGGACCAATAAAACCGGTAAGAAAAAAATACTTCCTCCGTTTCCAATTACTTGCTACACTTGTACTTTGGTTACTATTCACAATTTAGACGTTGATTGGCTTGGTGATTTATATTTTAGGAAATACATAGTCATATGAGATCTTGTTAGATTCGTCGTGTATTTTTTAATATCAACTTTTCATAATCTTTACTTATTGATAATTAAAAATATTAGTGATTAAAAAAGTGCATTGGCAAGCGTGAAAAGTACAAGTATTGCAAGTAATTTGAAACGGAAGAAGTATGAAATATAATAATTAAATTATATAGTTTTAAATAAGGGAATTGTAAGAAAAAAAATCATTTTCTACCCAACATTTATTAGTGGTCATTTTGCGAAGTCATTAGTAATTATATGAACATAATAGGGAAGAAAATAATTTTTCAGGCATTAAATACATGTTAGTAGTAAAAGATAAAGTAGGTCTGGTCCAGTTCAAACCCGACAAATGGAGTGGACCAGAAAGCTGGAAATGAAAATTGATGACCCAAGGAGTGCACCAAAGACCGGACTCATACACGTCCAGTCCATCTTTCAGGTCCATACTATTTTTTAAACAACCCTAACTGGAGCATATGTACGAGTATCATGCAACAGCAAGGACAAGAGAGCCTCCAAAGGCAGAACGACACATGTTTTATTAAAACTCCCCTCTTTTTTAAGATTCTGCTTATTTTCATGGGCAAACTTTAAAAACTTTGACCGGATAATTTTACTACGTACAAAAAATATTATGTGGGATCTCGTTGCAATGTAAATAATGTTTGTATAATTTCGGAATTTCCTATAATATGTAACTTGAGATATTGAACTTCAAAGGCGTGCATTGGAGAGCATAGAATGGCAAATGGAACAATATTGAAATGGAAATAACGGATAAAGTAATATCTTACCAATTTAAAATAAAACAAAAGTATATTGGTCATGTTACTTCATTAACATTCTTAAAAACCTAAAGACCACCTCCTCTATGTTAACCCTGTTATAGATTGATACTTGCTGACTTCTATCCTCCTACTCTCCTAGGATAAGAGAAACAGATGCAATAGAATGATTAGGCAATAGAAGCTGCAGTTATAATAATTACCTCATATGGCTCTTGCCCGGTCACGAAAAACGTGTCAAATCCGAATACTTGATCTCTAAGTATGTCAATTGTCTCCTTCGGTATCCTAAATGCTTCCTCCAGTTGCTGTAGCTGATCATAGCAAAAAAAAAAAAAAAAAGGGAATACTTAATAGAGTGACATTTGCAGATGAAAAAGGTCAGGGGTAGGATATACTTGTAAGTTGTAATACACGAAATTTAAAATAAAGGAAAAAGGAAAAAGAAAAAAGAAAAAAGAAAAAAGAAAAATACAGCTGAAACGCTAACATATGGGGTAAAACCATAATCACCTTCACACCTGGAAGAGGTGAGCCACTGGAAACTTGTAAATTTTCGGGATCCTGCCAACATGCAACATGAAAAAATGTCAGTCATACACATAGAGGCAATATGGAATTCAGAAACTACATTGTGCCATAAAGCGAATGATGGTCCTTTGACTCTCAAACAAGCAGAACAGCCAAAGTGTCTAATGGTATCAGCAATTAGAGTTTTGGTCTAGGATGATAAAGGTACCCATTATAGTGAGGAATTCCAACAGAAGAACTACCTCGAGGTTGTCACTCTACAGAAAACACATTCATCTTTCTTATTTGATTGAAGAAACTGGGTAAAAACCGCAATATAATATAGCATGTTACTTTTCTGCAAAACTTTTCCTCTGTTTCCACAGGAAATTCATTCTACATTTGTGATAAAGGGAAAGTACTTCAGAAAGATTCTGTTTCTGTTTCATTCTGAAAATTCGACATGAAATTGGAGCCACGATAAGTTGGGTCGGGGAGCGGGGGAGGGGGTTACAGAAAATTTGGATAACATGCAATTGTAAATGAGTAGGTTACACATGGATTAGAAACAGTTATATAAACAGCACACTTTAAAACAGAACATGATGGATATTTAATCAACCCTCAAAAAAAAATCAACAAAGTTGCACAGGTTTCTGTCAATCAACTATGACATACTTGCATACCACCTTCACCACTAACTTTGATCTCATTGTTTTCCACATTATTGCTGTCTGAATTCAATTTCTCTGCGGGTAATGGCTCCTTTTCCTATAATATATAAGATCCACAGCCCTTTAAATGAAATTGACCAAAAATAGATGAATTACTATACATATTACACATTAATTAATAAAGAAGACTCTTCTTTAAAGTATTACCAATTCAAGCGATGAATCACTCTCTGCATTAGAATCAATTGACCCCACACTATCGTTGCCTTCCTGCTTGTCCCCCTGTAAATTGATAAAATGATCTAATGAACAGAAGACATCAAAATGTTTAACCTCACGCTGTGTTCAATTCAAGTACATGATGGTTCAAGGAGAGTCCCAGTTTGAACTTTCAGTCTCAAACGATCATTTTTCTTCACTTCAATGACAAAAAGAAACAAGGTGTGCTACAATTACCTATATGTTTATATGGCAATACGCCTATTGAGCTCTCCAATTTTAAAGAATGCAATACGCAAAAATGGTATATCCAGTGTATGCTTATTATACTTGTTCGCACTAATTCCTACGCCTTTGTTCTTCTGATTGAACTGAACTAAAATTAATGGAGTTGAACTGAACTGAAAGTCTGAGATGCATGAAGCTGAACCGAACTGAAATTAATCAATATGAACTGAATTGAAATTGATTGCAATTAGTCCAGTCCTAAAGAGCGGGGCCTAAATCACCAACATACTTCTTTTTGATTGAATAAAGCACCGGTAAACCTAATAACATGTTGATGCATGAACAGTTCTCCCTATGGTGATTGGACTAATAGCTGAGATTTAACAATTAAACTCCCCAATAACTAGATCTAGAAATTAGCCTTGGTACCCAGTCTCCCCCCCCCCACCTGCCAGGATGCCACCCCTCAACCCCCTTCTCCACACCACAATACAATGTACAATGTCCATATTCTTCCAGAAATATTCGAAACTTTTTACTTATATCATTGAGAGACCAAGTGATTCTCTCCTATTAGAATTTTTATAGCAAAACATACTGACATGACTCCAGTACGCTTCTTTCCAAGTTTAAACTAGTAACCCAAACATTTGATAGCATATACTAGCATGATTTCAACTAATTCCGGTTCCCTCGGTTCCAATGTAAAGCAAGACTAGATCAGTGCAGCCATAAAAAAGGCCAAATACAACCTACTCAAGGATAAGTCAACTTATTCAAAAGTTTCACAACTAGGTTCACTGAGAGAAACTAACTCAGCTCAACCATTGAACAAATTCACTTCCTCTTAGTTTTCTCTCCCTTACAAGTATATTTCCACAGTTGCGTTTCTAAAATAACCTCAACGGCAAACTATTCATGATTCGAAATAAACTTGTCGCGATAATCTCGAACTCAAATCGTTAGCAAGCCTAGTTCAGTTGACTTAAACTCAACTTAGATTTAGCTCGTAATCTCCGCCAAAATTGGCACCAAAAAACATGGAAGAAAACATTTGAAGATCCTTCTAACAGTAATACACAAATGCAATTGAATTTATAATACAAACTATACAAGTATACAAGCTTCAAGTAACCAGAACACTGAAAATAACAAACTCAAAAGCACAACAAACATACCTTGCTGTCATTTCCATCAGCTTCATTATCATTTTCACCTACTCTACAAACGAAATCAATCTTTCTTCGATTTCCTAACCTAACATCAGAAATTCAACAACAATCAAAAATCATCATCAAAAACAAAATCAAAATCATCAAACTTCAATTCAAATTATGAACACAAACGAAACCTTGAAACAGCGAGAAATTGCAATCGGCAATTACGAAATTTGCGCGGAAATTCCAAATAAGAAGCAGCAATCAAAGGCTGAAATCGAAGTACAGAGCAAGATGTACAGTGCGAAAATGATGAAGAACTGCAACGAATAGCTACTAGAGTACTCATTTCTTAGCTTCAATGGCGACAAAATCGAATTTTAATGTGATTTGAAATGTTGCATCATTGAATTTGTCAATGAGAAATGTGTTGAGGATGATTTTCAGACAAAATTTCAAATCCAGTGCGCGAAAATTGTTCTAAAAGGTTTGAGAAAAATTAGCAGATTTTTTGATGCATTGAAGTTGGAATTGTGAATGATGTGCAATCTTATCTCGGAATATCTTGTGCGCGAATTTGGTTTGCACTGAGGCGGGCCGCTTGTGCGAATGTCATCGTTTTATAGCCAATGGGCTGCGTATGTGATGGTCCACTTCTTCTCGGACTCAAATATTGAACTCGTAGTATATATTGATGGTTCACAACTTCACAACATAGACAACATTTTTGCGTGAGAGTGAGGGATAACTCATTTTGTCGGAGCATTTCTCCCCGTTTTAAGAAGTGTTGGGGATAGAATTTCATTCTTCCTTTGTAATTCCTTGTGTATCAAAAGAACTTACAAGTTATTATTGTATCCGATAATACTCCCCTTTGTTTTAAATGGTTATATTTTTTTTCCTCTTATTGGTAAATGTGTGTATTCTATCTTGATGCAATAAGATCTTACGAGATGCATGTAGAAGTATTGGAGATCACAATAGCCGGCAAAAGAAAAATGTAGAATTGATAGGGTTAGTATAGATAAGTAACAAAAAAAGGAAAAAGAAGGATATAACGAATTAGAATTGATACTCACATGTTGAATAGCGAAAAAAAGAGTCAATGATAATATAAACAATTAAGCAGATGATTTATTTTATAAGAAAATCACTTATTATGCATTTGAATATACTATAATATGTATATAATAAATTCAAAGTTACTTTCTAAAATCATGTGCATGGTTTAATAGTTAATACTTTAAAAACCAAATGTCCTTTTGATGCCAAATTATTAGAACACAATGATAATAAGAAGAGCAAATTATTAGAAAGAGAGAATTTCTATATAGTGATATAATGTTGAGTTGTTTGATTGACAAAAACATGAAAAAAACGTACATTTTAAGATATTCTAAATCCCACAAATTACAAATAGATTAATTTACTTACTTAGACACCAAAACTTCACATACAAAGCTTTACTTCTCATGATCAATCAAAAACAATTACACCTGTTAAAAATTTCAATTATATTAGAAAAATGACCTAAAAAGTACGAGTTTTCTGCATACAATCAAAACAAGGTGTCACAAAAGCAAAAGATTGTTCACATTCCTTTCTTTTTTTTCTTTTCAAACTACACATTCTTAAACATTAAGTAAATGTTCACTCTAAAGAATAAAGATAACATATGATCTTAAGTCATAACTTCACTAAACATATAGTGGAAGTCAACAGTTACACTCTGGTGTAGAAATCTTGGAAACCATGAGCAACAGCAAGGTTTTCCCGCCCGATTTCTGTTTCACCTCTCCACCATATTGTCCAACTTCAACACCGTTATCTTTACCAGGTAATCATTTCTTCCTCTTTCTCATCCATGAATTTGCACATTCATCACTTTGTACAATTCAAGACTTCAATTATGACGAATCTTTGAAATTGTTAACAGGAAATGAGAAATTTATATTTTCTCCGGGCGTCAATGGCCGAAGCTCCGAACGCCGACGACATTTCAAGCGTCCGCCGGTCGCGTCAGGACATAGTAAATCGGCACCATCATCGTCATCGTCATCGTCATCGTCGTTTACTTTTACTCCGTTCTTTGGTATAAATTCTGTACTCTATTAGGAAGTTTTATGACTTGCGCCAAATTCATGCATGTAAATGAAATGCCCTTCTAGCAGCAGGTGGTAACTAAACGTCGGTAATGGCAACTAGATGTCTGTTTGGTGGGGTGTAAAACGTTTTGCTTCAAAACTGTTTTCTCATTTTTGGAGTAAAACATTAAAATGGAAAACTTGGGATAGAATACCATTTTCCACCTCATTGAAAACATTTTCCCTCGAAATTGGGGAAGAAAACTTTTTCTATAAGGAAAACATTTTCCCTCACAATGAAGTAATTGATTTTCAGTTCAACCAAACAATGAAAAATGATTAAAATGGAAAATCAATTTATATGCAACCAAACAACGGAAAACCTTCATAAATAATTTTTTCAATGTAAATCTGAAAACGTTTTACACTCTACCAAACGGAGCCTATGTGTTGGTTCTTTTCATCCTATTGTTGTTTATTTGAAATTATTTTTTCTTATTAGACTTTATTTGTCATTACGGGACCTTATTGGATATTACTAGGCCTTATTTGACCATATTAGACCTTATTATCTTTATCTTATTATACTTCATTCGAACTTATTTGAGCTTATATGACCTTATTATCTTTATCTTATTGTACTTCATTTGAACTTATTTGTGCTTATCTGATTTTATTAGGCCTTATTTGACCATAGTTGAACTTATTTTTTTATGAAAGACTCGAAATAAGTTGAAAAGAACAGACCCTAAGTCGGGTTCTCTTCTGATGAAAACAATTGAATTGAACTAGAAAATCTAAAACTGAACGGAAAGAAATAGTGAAATGTGTGAATAAAAGTATTGTGTAGAGATGAAGTAAATTGAAAATAAGATAGAATTAACAAACCCTAATTCATATGAACTCCCTCCGTCCTTCACTAATCATAGAGATTTAAACTGAAAATAAGGAATAGTCTCTCTTTGATTTTGTTTGATTCATTTCAACATATCTTACGGATATCAATTCTTATAATCTAAACTTATATCTGAAGTTTTAAACATATTAAGGATGAAGTTTACCTACTTATTGCCATATTCTCTTGGTGCCAGAGAGCCACAAAGGAGCGGGGGTCATAGAGTCAAGATACTCGAGAATCTCATTCTAAGATGTGATTTTTTTTCATTGCATATGCAATTACTACCCCTTCTAGATGGTAATACAAATTCATGAAGAAAAACGCATGTCAAGGGATAGGTTCTCGTTTAGCATGAATAATAACCTATATTTCTTTCTTACAAAATCATATTTGAATTCCTTATTGGCGTTATTTGGTAAATGATTTTGGAGTGGTCTTTTTACTGCCTCTTGCCTTTTTCATTTATAGCAGAACTTTTTGGGTAAGGTAAAAAAAAGGCTACTTCCACTATTTTTTTGTTGGCTTTTGGGTATTGCTTTAAATTTGTACAAAATTGCCAAATCAGATCGATTCAGTCCGCTCCCACTGAGCGATTTCACTTCGGTGTAGTCCAATTCAATTCAGTTCATCCCCATTCAGTCCAAAAGAACGGGGCCTTAGCGGAGTATATCATTTGTATTAAACGTCTCAAATGAACAAGAAAGTCCACAACAAAATCCAAGTTCGTAATGAGGAACGGAATGTTCATCAGTTTAACAAGCTTCCTCCCCAAACTTACCCAAAACACCTCTCTTTTTTTATTGTTCCCAGAATCATTGTGTTGTATGCAAACTTTTGTTTGACATTGTTAGGAACGGGCCATACCTTGGAAATCCATGAAGATGTTTTGTTCGTGTTAAAATCAATACATATTTGTATTATCCTTGCATTGATGTGAATATTACCTTGATGACAACTTCAGCATATGTGAGAGTGGATCAGATCAAAGTTGTATTTGGATTATGAATTTGTGAACAACATTGGACATAGAACATAAATTGGGTTGACTTGTACTTTTCTTGAAATTAATTAGGCACTCCATTTGTTCTAACTTCTAAATTAGTAGCAACACCAAGGAGCCAGGCCGATTGAAGACCGTCAACTCATTTGCATTTTAATGGTAACAAAGATATTAATGATGAGCGCGTCTTGAAGAGCGTGAAAAAAGCAAATGTTGCTATAATTGAGACTATAGGAGTGTTCTTACGGATTTTCAAGAATTCAACATATACTAGCAATAGTTGATATGCTGGCCCTTGATGAAAACTCAAACTGTTGACACTTTGAATGTTTGATAGGAGAAATGTTTCACTTTATAAACATTTGCATTTGTTTCTGAAAGTCTTCAAACTTCTTATGCAACTGACTTGTAGTGATTGGTTTATGGAGTAGCAGAGAAAACAAAAGAGAAAGAGGACTCCAAAGAAACCACGCATGAAAATGGAATGCCTGAAAACACTAAAACTGGATCCACAGTATTGTCAGCCGTGACAGGGACGATTCCATGTCATTTTGAAGGATCTAGCTATTCCTCCGAACCCCTTGCACCAACCAGCTTTGCTACTGGTAAGTGACTAAGTGGTCATCTTTTACTACTCTGGAATCCATGATAGTGGTTGTTTACTTGATACAGAAAGACAACGTAAAAGTATTATTTCCTGAGGAAATTGATATTTGGAATGTGGTTTGACTACAAGTATACGAAATATAACTTCTTTTTTTGAAGAAGTAATATTACTTTTAGTAAATCATTCTACTTTACCTACGCCTTAAGGAACCAAAATGGTAAAATTAACATCTCACATTCTTCAATCATCTAAAATCTAATTAGTAGAGTAGCTGTTTTTTTTATTAGATCGTAATCCTTTCAGACTGCCAACGTCCTTACTCCTTTCTGAACTTCTAATTAATTTTGTATGACTTCTTAACTTGAAAGGTTTTTGTGCAACACTTTTATAGTCTAGTTTTTCTACCTACTTTTTGTAACTTCCGTTGTTTTATATGTTTAGCTAACAGTGGTCTAGTGTTCGACCCTCTAAAGGCTATTACAACATATTGTGATGGAATAGTTTAAAACTTTATGTGTAACGATGATCCAAAATGCATGGCATAATAACTAATGTGGTTTGTAACTAAACTAATGACTTGATAGTAATTTGTGCAACAATGATTTGCTTTTGTTTCTAATGTCACTTGATAACCAGTCTGTATTAATGCGTTGATGCTTGCTACCCTGTTGTTTATTAAGAACAATCTTTATATTATGTAGGAACGGAGAAATCAACCAAGACAGTGGAGCAATCTGTTCAAAACCCAGCTGCATCACAGATCATAGTTTCTCGTCTTCTGAAGAACATACCTCAGAGTCCGCATTTCTGGCCCCTCAGAGCCTACTCAGAGGCAGCAAAACGAAGCTTGATCAATGCGTGGGATCAAATATTCGAAGAAACAGTTGATCGAATCCAAAGCGTGCAAGTCAAAGGCTTCCGTGTTGATGTCAAGAGGCTGTGGGAAACAACTCTAGAACTACAAATGATGGGTTATAATGTGATACCGTTAAGAAGAAGATTAGTTGAGCTTTCAGGTGTCATGGAAAGGATAGAGAAGCATAAATATGACAAAATGAGACTGAACAGAAAAGCTGAGCAACACATGATGGAGAAAAACAGGTTGGAATTCGAAATTGTGAAGCTTAAAGCAATGGCTGAGGCAGAGAAGGCGAGTTTTGAGGATGTTATGGCTAATGTGTCTAAGATGGATGCTGAAATGCCACACTTCAATGCCTTGTTCGGTGAGCTCACGATCAAGCCGCTCTGACTGTTAACCACCTAACACTCAGTATGAATTATCATTAGAGTCGGGTTTTACTTGTTCGAAGGATAATTTTGTCAATATAACAACATTTTAGGTGGCTAACATGCTAGCTATCTAATTTTGGTTTGATAAGTCCTTCATTTCGGTGTACCAAGAACAAAATGTGGATTAATTTCAGCTGTTGGGCATGGCTGAATGTGGCTAAATAGTACAAGGCTTTTTTCGATGACCTCTTTTGGAATCTTGTTCTTGTTTATGGGTTAAGATTGAAAATGATGGACTTGCATATTACTAAGATCCTTTATACCAATTTTCTACCTTCAATTGCAAGAAAAACAACTCATTTACAAGTTGCCCTGAAAACCTGCCTAAGGAAGCAACTTTTTTTAGTCCATTTGTTTCAAGTTACTTGTCACTTTATTCAATTTTTGGTTGTATAATAACATTTGTATTAAAAATCCATAAACGAATTAATTGGTGACCTTGAATTATCAATGTCGAAACCACCATATTTTCAATAGGCGTATGTTAATTCTATACAATTAGTGGGCATAGCTCAGTTGGCTAGCATCTCTTGTAGTTCGATCAATTCTTATTCTAAAACGGTGATTCTCTATGCATACAAAAAAAATACGAAAATTGGCATACACGAGATGTACTCGTAAGTTGGGCTAGTCTTTTTTCATTTGTTTATTAAATATAAGAGTCCCAATTTTTAAGACTTTTAAGAGTCAGAATTCTGATTTCAATTTGAAGTTGTTTACTTACAACTTTGATTACTTTATTCTCAATACTTTCACTTTTAGGAAGAGCAATGGGATTATCTATTATGTTAAAAAAATGAAATAAACCCTATCATCTAAGATTTAACCACTTTATCTAACTTCTCCTATAGGGCATATGATATACTTCCTTCGTTCCATATTTATTGAGGGAGTTTTACGCCTCTCAACGCACTACTTTAGACGATAATATCCCTAATTTTATTTACGTAAAAATTATAAAAAAATTGATATTAACTAAGCATATATCGAGACAAATCTAAAAAAATCTCACATGACTATATTTATCCTTATGTATAAATTACAAAATAAGGTCAAAGGAAAACGTATGAATAGTGGAAAATGTCAAAGGTTGCAAAACATATGAAACGGAGGTAGTATCATCTTGTGTTAATAATGAGTTTGAAACATAAATAAGATTAGAAACTAGTTAAGACTTGAGACATACAATCAATCCGTATATTTCACCCTTGGAAACACGGTTTGCATGGAAAATAGCATTCATAACACTTGTACCTCTGATTAAATGATATTGATAACACAAAATGCAGCTTAAACTAAATTTCTCCAAAATGCTACACATAATGTGAAGACCAAATGCACTTCCAAGTTTCGCACACCCACAAAAACTCACATTAAATGGTAATGTACCAGAACTTTAGGATTTTGACAAATTTAGTACGTTTGGGGGAATTACAATTCCACCTGATAATCAAACGTACATGAACTACTAAAGCTAGGCTTCGCCACAACAATAACACTACTACTAGTATTCACTCATAATAATACAAAAACAATACTGATTAATTACTGATGAGCTGCTTGCATGTTGATCAAAGTATAAAAACCAGTACTTAAGTGTATAAACACTTTGATCAATGATGAAGCGGCGGTGCTGGAGCTGCCGGAGGCGGCTTACATTGATAGCATTTAGCAAAAAGACCGAAAGTATCAACTTGATTGATGAAGTTCACCATACTAGCCCACCCTCCGAATCCAAAACCCACGATAAATACCCAAACAACTATGAATGCGTTGAAGACGTATATGGCTGTCCAGCTTGGGAGGAAGAAGGGAGGTTTTTCTGCAGCATTCTGCGTATTCCCAAACCAATCAGATTGTAGTTAGTTACCATTATAGAGTATAGAATTATGCTACATATAAGTTACGTTCCTAAGACTCAATCAGTTACATATCTAAAAATCTTTCCATGTTTTTCATCCAAAATTATACATTTAGTATCTGTATTTAGATGAGTGTTGAAAACCCAACACTAATTCCTCGTTTGCTACTAGATTACCACTTGATTCTCTATTTATGAATGTGATGATGCTTATTTCTTTTTCAAGAGTTTATGTTATTTTAACGATAATGAATCATTTAGCCTCCCCCTTTATAAACACATTCACAAAACTCGTCTAACATTTGCATGCTTTATCATGAATATCTCACTCTATTAAGTAAATGACATTGCCAAACTTCTTCTACCAACGAAGTCGTTGATCAAAGAAAAAGGCCAAACAGTAAACTATAATTCGCCAAACACGAAAAAAAAGGACATTTTGATAATTGCACTGGTGTAAACCCTACTCGCGTGCATCTCTCTTGTTTGGTAAGAACGAAGTTTGTTGTTTAGCCATACTCTAGATCAAACAAAGCAAAGATGAATCTTCAAAAAAATCGGTGATTGACAACTACACATGCAAGAGGGTCAAAACTCAAAAAGGAGGAAATTTGGTTAAGGGAGTCTTCAAGTAAATCCATGTTAGGTATTATTTTCCATGACTTATCTTGAATCTATATGGCCCACAATTAATTCATTTCATGTGTATTGTCATAAATAAATTCCAGCCTCTAAGTTAGCTAAGGCAAATCTAGTACTAATAGAACCAAATCTGATAAGAACAATATAAGAGTATAACCAGAAATACAATAATTTACAAAGGCAATAAAGCATAAGAAAGCAAATTAGAGATGGGTCTAGATCAGTACCTTACGGGCCTGGGCCGATCTGTAAGTGAGCATGTGGGCCAGAGTTGGTATAATATAAACAGTGAAGCTGACTAAGAAGGCCCCCACAGTTGAGTTAATGGGCCCAAAGAAGGGAAATATAATTGCTAAGAACCATATTGGTATAACCACTGGTAATCTAGCTACTGCCCTTAAACATAAGCTCTTGGTGTCATGAACCCCCACCACCTTTTCCCATACAAAGTACAGAGGTGTGCATGCAAATCCAAATGTTATAAACTGTTCATTGCCAAAAGAAAAGATAATGTTAGCTAGTTATGCACGACTCCCGCTGAAATGAAACACGTAAGATATGCGTGAAATCTGTAAAAAAAAACTCTTTGAATTCGTTTTACAAAAAGATTCATTGTTCTGTTCATGTGAACTTTACTTTATCTTTACACCTGATTGAACATTCTTCGAAAGTTACTTTCTTTAAGGTGAAGAAGAATGGACCCTTAGACAAGAGGATATGTTGTTACTGCGTAGCTTTCAAACCATTAGAAAAAAAATCATTTCGGCCTTTTATTCTTTCTAAATTGAATTAGGATTCTAAGTTTTACAATATGTGACGGGATTACATTGTCATGTGATGTTTTACCTGATGGATGAGCATCAAAACGACAGCAGCATCACGAAAGCCGTTGCGAGGGAGGAGGGAGAAAGCATTGGAATGATTAAGGAGTTGATCACCAAAGGCCCAGTAGACAGCAGCAGCAGATGGAAGTGTAAGGGTAAAGACATAAAGAGTTGCAAGTAGATAAATGCTCTTGAACTTTTGTGGTTTCCACATAGCATGCATAATTTCCCTGGTAATAATATTTACTACTAGTATTAGTTTGGACCCACAATTGAATCATAATGGATAATTTTCATATTTGAGTACTACTAGTAGTAGATGTCAATAATTACAAGTATGCTAGTGACAGTATGGTGAACCATCATTTCTTATGGAGTATGGACCAGAGCATGAAGCATAGATATCATTTCATCATAGAGTAAATCTTTTCAGAAAATAGCATAAATATAAAGAGGGTTTATCTCCAACATAAAAGAGCATAGTCATTGATTTAGAATGCTACACAAACCTAACTTGTTACTATAAAGAGGGTTGGTAAGGAAGAAAACAGTCTTGAATCTTGACACTTACAACTTAGGTCACAGCTCATTAACATCATATCAAGTTGTACTACATCAAACTCAAACTTCATTTCGGACCCCACTGTTGCTTACCTAGAGAGAGAACGAAGTTTCCTGTTTCACACTTGGAATTTTACGTTTTCAGATTAGTGGAGATGCCATTACTTTTATACCTGAGGTTGTGGGTCTAACACTAGTAATAACCATACTTAGATAGACTAAATTGGCCACACTTTTATATATGTATAGATTGTATATGATGTGAAAAATAGGGATGAGGACTTGTAGATGATTTGGAAATAAAACTTGTAAAATCATTTACAAGTATGAAGAGAATGGTTAGACTTTTTGAAATAAGAGTATGTGGCTCTAGGTATCTTAATTTCTTCACTTGTTGTACTCTTTAGTTAGCTAAATTTGAGCATGGACTGCACCATTTCCCACATATATCCTAGAGCTTAGCCGAATTAGCCGAGTCTACATAACCTCTCCTGATTCTAGCTTGGAAAGAAACTGGTCCGATTTGTCCGAAAAGGCATGAATTTTGGGATTTCGTTAGCTCAAAGCCCAACCTCGTTGAACCCGAAAAACTCGATCTAGCTTAAACCGAAAACTTGACCTATTTCTCTAGTCCAAACGGCCCATTTATTTCCCGAAATTCGCCCCGCATTTTGAACAGCTCCAGTTAAACCGTTCATGTGACAGTCTAATCGATTATGATGTCACATAAGTAAATTAGGTGTTTTTGTACACTTACTGGATCCATTGATCAAACAGTTGCTATTATTTTATCATTGCACAATCTAAACAAATAAAAAGTCAAATTTCAACCTCAAAAGGAAAAAGAAGCGTGCATAAGAATAAGAAAAGCTAACTTTTCCAAAAGCTCCCTATGAAATTATGAACCTATAAGTAAGAAAATAACACGAGAGATTTGCTAGCCTAAACCAGCAAAATCCATTTGTTTATCCACAAGTGACACCTATTGGCCTTTTGTTAGGTAAAAAGCCATTAAACAAAAGATTTGAAAATAGCCAAAGACTAAAGGCTTTGAATAAGAAATTAACTAAGATAAAATTAGTTAATTAATAAAGCACAAATCATGAATTGGGAACCATTAGTGGCTAATTAATGAAAGGTTAAACAAAAGACAATTTTGTCTTTGAAAAATATAAAAGAAAGGGGATAAAGGCAATAAACCATGCATGTATATCCAGCATAATGATGTTTGTCTACCACAAATTCCCTAAAACAGGGCAACAAAAGCTGCTAAGGAGAAAGTCATGATTCAGATTATTCATCCAAGGAAAGAGGAAAAAAGGAGATAAAAAGGGTTAAAATAAGATTTAGGTGATTTGCCTGACTGTTCTGTATAAAACAAGGTGTATATAGACTTTGTCGCAAACATAAGTAAAAGGACGAGATATAAATATAACCATATTGACTTTGTAGCATATATATATATACTATGATGAAAAAAGAATTTTCCGCATAAAACAAAGTGTATATTGACTTTAAAATGACGAGATATTAAAAATAAGCATTTTGACTTTGTCGCAAATAAAAGTAAAAAGACGAGATATAAGATATACGCGCTAAACTGTTAATATACACCTTGTTCTATAGAAAATCGTCAAACAATTTAGAGTTTCTTATAACAAGAGGATTTGCACTTACACTGTCACAGCATGCCCACCAAAAGTATAGAGGATATTGGTTGCTCCTGTGAAGTAGAGCATCAACTTCTTTGGACCAGAGTGGATCACACCTGGGGCCTGTTATATTGTTTTTGCACATCAATTTTTCAAATTCTCACTTTTTATAATTTCTCAAATTAAATAATATTCAAGATAAATCCTCCTAAACAGACAAAAACTTACGCAATTTAAGGGGTTATGTTGATGAATGATGACTAATACTTTTTGAGAAAATAGTGGTTTTGTACATGGGTAACTTCAATTTTTTTGCTTTACTTTCTTTTGATGTTTTTGTCTTTGTTTTCCTTCTAAAAACATTTAAGGGACAAATCTCATGTGGCTCAACATCTAAGGTACAAATTAGATATGCAGAATCTTCATGGAAATGGTTGATGCCAAAATATGTTATGACTACAAGACGATGATATAACAGTGGATACTTGTTTGTTAAGTTCCTTTAGAGGGCTTATTACTGATAATTTGTTTGATCAGCGGTTTGAGTTTTTACGGATCAATTAACATATGGCTTTTCCCTACACAAATTAAGGATGATACTTTTTCTCGAGGGGTTAGCGTATACTAAAGGATACATAACTAAACATCTTATGTATATGTTTTCCTATATAGTACATGAATGTTACTATGTTAGGGTTCCTAATAAATTAGCCGGTAATTATTTCACACAAGACTATGACAAAGGGAAGGGGTGCATACGAAGCCCTTTAACACGAGTAGCGTGCTAGCTTCTGCATGATATGATTCACGGGTGTCACCCTGACGTTCGATGCTTGAGTGTGTGATAGTTTGATAGACACTCTTCAATATAGACAGTAAGATCATTGATGTATAGTTATAGTAATAACACATTCAAATAGTGCAGATTAGATAAGCACCTACTCCTAAACAGGGCAAAGTAATAGAAGATTCTTCAAAACAATGAATTGGGACATGACTGCAATTTTCTATTTGGTGGTTTGAAATAACTAGCCCTTTCTATCATGATTTGGACTATTAATGAACAACTCAAGAAACTTTTGTGTGAGATTCCGTCTATTTTATAGTTCTTTAATGCGACAATTCAAAAATCTTTTTTTCTATATTTGGAATAAGCAGAAGAATTAAAACAAAAAAAGAGAGAAAAAGAATATTACCTGGCCATGAACAAGGGCAGCAATGGTCAAATACCAAGCAGTATAAGTGGTCATTCCAAGTCCAAGAAATGACCAAATTCTATAATTGTGAAATGAAGGTATAAACACAGTTGTGGCACAACATGCCCCAAATATGTATGTCCATGTCCTCTTGTCCAAATGATCATTTATGTAGTATATGTTACTGAAATCAAATACCAACAAAAAATAGAGTTTTATAATCTAACTTTTGACATGAATGACAGCAAATTATAAGGAAAAATAGGGATGATCATTGAGTGTAAATGAACCTTGCACAAGCTATAAGCTGTATAACAGATCCAAAGAGTAAGAATGTGCAATTGAAACCCAATCCCAATCCTTTCCAGAATGACCCTAGCAAGCCATCCAACACCTCGAACCACTGCAAATCATAAAAGATTACAATAAGAACAAGAACAATAATTTATAGTGTTACAGAGGACAATGATGTAAAACTGAACAGGGTCATATAATTCACTAAACCCTCTACGAATTTCGACCTAGAAACATTGAATTATGGTCGGTTTTGGTTTAATTTTTGACTCATTTTGAGCGAATTTTGAATTCCAAGATCGAATTGTATATCGAATTATGTGACCCTGAAACCGAATACGATCTCATGCCTTGATTAACAGGCATTCCTGAGAATTAATCAACAAAATTAACTGAGAGCACCAAACTGGTGGTGACATGAGCATATTAATCTAAAATCATGCGTAGTATCCTAGTTATGGTCCAAACGAAAACTTTGTGATTTAAGGGTTATATATAAACAACGATTTTTATATATGAAGAATTGGGAAAGGTATGCTTAGGTGTTTGAAGTAAACCATTTCACCTTATGTTGACGAGTCCTTAACTCCTTATTGGATTTGAAACTCAAAACTTATAACTTTAAGGTGAAAAGAACACACCCTTACTTTCGAGTGAGAAAAAAGTAATGGGTGCATCATAAAACTATCACTAAGACCCTGTTCTTTTGGACTGGATTAATTAAAAAATATTTCTTCTCTCCTTTTGTCTCACAAGTACAGTTCATTACAGTTTAGTTCATTCCAATTCAGTACAAAAGAACAGAGATTAATGTATCAACAACTTGTGAAGTGTGAACTTCGAGTGAGCATCTCTAATAATATTTAGTCCTTGGTCAAAAAGTTAACTCACCTAATTCAGAATTTAACATGTAACTAATTATATTCAAAAATGTAAAAGATAGAAATATTCATTTTCAAAGTTGAGTAGAGGATATAAATCAAAATTCAAACTTTCTCCACTTTTTTTATTTGGCGCGTTTTTTATTGAGCCTCCCATCATATATAATTAGGGCTACTTAGATCTTGAATTATCAACATGGTCAAATATATTAATTAAACAATCATTAGCAATTATGCATGGGATGTTTTTAAGCATAATTGTCTTGGACAAAGCCCCGAATAAAATACTAACCAACAAAGCTTGAACTTGTTTTTATTATTTGCCATGATCATGGGCCCACAATTCTGTGGAATGAAATAATCGCAAACTAACAAAGGATAGAACAAAAAAAGAACAGGGGGAAGGACTTGCAATTATCTGGGAAATTCCTAATTCTCTGTTCCAAGTTGATAAAGTTTTCTTTGTTCCGAGTTGATAGTGTATAAAACCAATTACGGAGTTTCAACAATCAGTTTGGATTTTTAGCTGATTTGACCATCTAATACAACTATCGGTTTGTACAATACTAATAAAAAATATGAGTACTTTATTTGAGACGGTTCTATTTACCTTATAAAGAAAAGTTACAAAAAATTATATTAAGATAATTATGATCCAATAAAACACTTGCAAGGGCCGAACTTAAAAGAAAAGGAAACTCGAGAAAATCTGAGCTTCTTTTAAAAAAGATTGAAATTCAAAACATTTTATTTGGTGTAAAATTCTGGTTACGACCCTAGTAAGATTTACTTTACAAAAGATTTAGATTATTAGTACATGATGTGAATATGTGATGCACACTTAACTCCAAAAAAACAAGTTGCAAAAAATAATAAAGATGAAAATTTGCAGACAAAAAATGGTACGAAAAGAGAATTGATAGAGACCTGAATGACATGGTTCTTGAAGCTGGCACCTTCTTTCTCTCTTCTGCTACGATACTCAACATAGAGTACACTGATAAGATAAGCAGTCCAACTTCCTAACAACCCATAAAATACTTGCAGTATTATTCCCGATAACATCCCCATTTGTGAAAATGAAGTTGGCAATGTTAACAACACTTGAGCCACCTACAAAAAATATTAAAGTATTAGTCGATTTTACGAAAGATCGCCTTAGCTTACTACTAGAACTAAGAGTGTCACTTAAAAAGTAGCGTAAACAAAAATAACCCTTATAACATAATTAAACAATGAGGTTGCCTTAGTGTGAAAACATCTTATTTGAGAATTGCTCAAAAATATATTCGCCAATAAAACGGATTTGGATGAGGAGAAAAAGGGCTTTTGTACAAACATGTAGCACGAACGAGAAATGCATAGTAGATGATGTTTGTAAACGAGCAAAAAAAAATAGCTTAATGGGTTATAGAGCGACCAATATACATTTTAGGAATGTAAATGGATCGGATTTGTACATGGACGCACACGCACCCATTGATTTAACTCAATACATTATACATTGATACTATATAGTCCATATATTCTTTGTAATGTAGCGTGTTCATTACTCACATACATTCACATAGATGATAGATTAAATTCCCTAAATGGAATCTTGAATTGTCTTTGTTTAAGGCTCTGATTGGGAACTATTATATCCTTTTCCTATAAACTATGATTTTCATTTTTTTCATTTAATTTGGTTTACATAGAGAATAATTTTCGCCTTTGTGCTAAAAATGGTTTTCCTGAAGTTGAAATATAAAAATTTCCTTTATTGGTTAAGAAAACAAAAAAGAACTAAAATCCTATAAAAATCTTGTTCAAGTATATTTTCATAATTTCGAATATAATTTCCTCTTAACCAAACATGAATTCTTATGTATGGTTTATAAACATGTCATGTGCAATTACCCCATTTATAAACCATACACAAAATTCCCTAATAAAAGAGTTGAAAACAACATAACTATCTAAAAACATTACTCAGAGCCATGAAGCACGAAAACTTTTAAGATACGAGCTTTTTCCAAAACCCGAGCCATTTTCGTGCTAACGTAGCCCGAACATGGCTCGGGTTTGACATTTCCCTACTTCGGAAGATGTTTTCGTTCTCGAAACCCCAACCGTTTCCGTGCTACATAAGTTAAAAAAAAGTAAAGACCTGATTAGAAGCACAGCTGAACCAAGCATCATAAGCAGAACCACCATGCCAAAGAAAATTCTTTAAGCTCAATTTCTGATTATCTTCCTCTGTTCTTACTCCTATTACATTCTCTCTATCTTCCACACCATTATCAATAATTTGCTGATCATCTGTTTGATTTACCATTGCAGCTGCTTCAACTTGCTTAACCACTTCCGCCATTATCACACACTTTTTTCTTGCAAATTCAACCGTTTAAACAAAAAAAAGTGACCCAGAAAATATGTAAATCAGTTACAAAAACTGACAAAAACCCACGAGAAAAATCTTTGTGGGTATTTCAAATTTCTAAATTGAGATTAAAAAAAGGAGGGATTTTTATGAATGATTAAATAAAAATAGTTGGAACTCAACTAACAAACCCAACAATTATTCTTCTCGTGATTAAACAAAGAAAATGACATGAACCCAAGTTATGAAATGAAATTATATATGGATATGAACAAGTTCGAATAACAGTATATTTAGGAGTGAAGTAAAGAGAGAGAGAGAGTGAGATAGAGACAAGACGAAGTGGACAAATTATCTGATTTTATATGAAAATGGGAAATTTAAAGGAATTGAAGAAAAAAGGAAGAGAGAGAGAGAGAGAGAGAGAGAGAGAGAGATTTTTAGCTGTATATCTCAGTAATCTCACTAATTAAAGATTGGGGTCTGTTTGGCAGGTGAAGAAATTGGGAAATTGGAGCTCTGTATTGAATTGAATTGAAATCTCACTTAAATAAAAATTGGCTCTGGGTTTCAATTCTCAGTCACTGTCTGTGTGTGTTTCTCAGAAAAAGAAAGCGGCTTCAGCAGAGGAGGGAGAATTCATGGGTTTTTAAGGGAGATTTTTTACTTTTTTGGGTTTTTAAAAAGGAAACTACGTATTTAGGTCCCGACGATGCTCGGCATTTTTATATATTAAATATAATAATAGTTAAAATAATTAATGTTATATAGTGTGAAAAATTATCAAAAAAAAGAGGCATCTCATTTACAATATGCGTATTAAAATTTATAACTTAACCCTTAATTTTTATTCATACATCATTATTGATTTTATAAAAGAAGCACTAATAACTTATTGGAGTGTTGACATTTTTTTATTATATGTGAATGAAATGGATAGAGTGTCATTCCAAGAGGGGTGGTGACACGTGGCGGATTGCAATGCTTGCTTACGTTTTTTAATATATATATAGATATTAGTACTTTGGGGGGTTTTTAATAATCTTTACAGTTTTCAACCGCAAATTCTATGTTACACACAGACTCATAGTGAGCACGATGCGCATAATGAATATCAGTCAATGAACATCAGTCAGTGAACATCACCCAATGAACTTCATCCAATGAACATTACCTAATGAACAATGAACATCACCTAATGAACATGAGTTGGACATCACTCAATGATTCACCCAATGAACAATGAACATCACCCAATGAACATAAGTTAGGTTACATATATCGAAGTTCAAAAGTTTGAATTATATTTAAAAATTGTAAATGTTCTTTTGATTTACTTTATTGTTCATTTGAGTGAACTTAGTGTTTTTTTTAACATAAACTGATGTTCATTAGTTGACATTTTCAAATTTTCAAAAATTTGTAAATTTTCATGTCAAAGCAATTTTGTAGTCTTGTTCATTAGAGAACTGATTATTGTTCTTTGTATGTGAACTTAGTGTTCTTTTAACACAAACTGATGTTCATTGGGCGACGTTCATTTGATGATGTGCAACTAATGTTCATTGGGTGATGTTCATTAATGTGCTTTGGGTGATGTCCAACTGATGTTCATTTGGTGACATTCATTGTTCATTGGTTGATGTTCATTGGGTGTGTTCATTGGACATTGGGTGATATTCATCGTGCGCATGGTGCTCACCATGAGTCCGTGTGTAGGATTGACCAATTGGTTTTCAACAGTTTTAATTTTCACATTGTTCCCGGGATAAAGCTACTGGGTCCGAAATCATAATCAGTACACATAGATGAAACGTTCTCTTTCTTTTAAGGGGTCGTTTGGTATAGATGGTGGCAATGGAATGGAATGGAAATGGTTAAGGAAGTGAAAGGGTAATGACAAGTGTTATTATTATCAATTGAATTGTTTGGTTTAATCATGGAAAGGGAAACACAAATCTTGATTTCCTTTCTTGTTGTTTGGCACAAGTATGGAAAGGAATCATTCACAATTTGGAAAGGAATCATTCACAAAAGATAATTATAAGAGAGTAAAAGAAATAATCGAGATAATAGTTTTTTGTAGACGAAATCAAAGAAGAATTGGAGAACCTACTGAAGAAACTTGTGACTAGGACTGTTCACAGGTCCAAACCCGGACCGGACCGGAAAAAACCGGACCGGACCGAAGACCGGAATTCTTAAATTTAAGACCCGAAGACCGGACCGATTTTTCATTGGACCGGGACCGGACCGGACCCCAAACCCTGGACCGGACCGAATTAGACCGGTTTTTCACTTTTCCACACTCTTTTTAATACTTCTGATTATTATAAGGAAATATTATAAAGGAAAATTTGACAAGAACATGCCAAACTATTGGCCATCTTTTATAAACAGGCCAGACTATGAATAATCCATGAACAGTCCCAACTATCACCCCCATCTTCCATAAACAGGCCAACTGACCTGTTAACCTGCTACAACAGGTAAAACTGATTAAAAAATCCCTCCCCACCCCAGCCCAGCCCTGCCAGCCACCCCCCCATTCCCACACCCACACCGCGCCACCACCACTCACCCCGTTTCTCCCTCAACCTTCGCCGGAACTGTAACCAACCGACAGCACTGACGCAGAGACCCGCCAACACCCACTCCCGCAGCCCCACCCACGCCGCTGCCACTCACCACCACTCGCCCCCACCCGCAACACTCACGCACAAACCCACCCCACCGACACTCTTTCAATCTCAAGCTCGCCACCATTCGTCGGCGAAGAACCTCCGGCTTGCCAATGGCGATTGGCTTGTCATTGATCTTACCGTCGTCGGCGAAGAACCTCCGCCTTGTCAGCCACCCTACTTGAACTTGAGTTGTTACTCAACAATGGCGATTCCTCTGCTTCTTCGTCTTCCTTCATCGTCTCCATCTCTCTCTCCGGCGATGACGACGTCAAAGAAACGGCGGCGAGAATTTACGCTCCGGTTGCGGCGTCGATGACACCGTCACCACCGGTGGGGGGTGAGAAGTAGTAGGGGGTGGCTGGCAGCTCAATAATGTTGCTTGAAACTGCAGGGAGTGGGGGGGGGGGGTGAGAAGTAGTGGGGGGTGGCTGGCAGTGAGTGGAGGTGGGGAAAGAAAACACCGATTGGGTGTGGGGAATGGGGGGGTGGTGGCTGGCAGGGCTGGGCTGGGCTGGGGTGGGGAGGGATTTTTTTTGTTTTTTAAGTTAATTTAAAAGGTTATTAAAACTAAAAAGAAAAAGAGAAATAAAAAAAATCATTTTTACCTGTTGTAGCAGGTTAACAGGCACTTGGCCTGTTTATGGAAGATGGGGGTGATAGTTAGGACTGTTTATGGATTATCCATAGTCTGGCCTGTTGATAGAAGATGGCCAATAGTTTAGCCTGTTCTTGTCAATTTTTTCTATTATAAAAGTAAATCTTCAAAATGAATTTTTCAAGGTCTTTTTTGAGACTTTAATCTAAATTAGTTACTAATAAAATATAATCTAAAACATACAAAAGGAGAAAATTATATTTTTTGATCTTCGATATTCATATTTTTGAATGAAAAACCGGTCCGGTCCAAGATCGATTTTTACAGGGTTTTGGACCGGACCGGACCGAAGACCGGAAAATTAAAATCTTTGACCCGAAGACCGGACTGGTTGTGACCGGTCCGGTCCGGACTGGTTGTGACCGGTCCGGTCCGGTCCGGTCCACTTTACCGATCCGGACTGAATTTTGAACAACCTTACTTGTGACAGATATGGAGAGTGAGAGATAGCAGGGATATATATTTACCAAATAAAAAAATCAATCGAAATTATAACATGAGTCAGAGGGGGAGGAGTGATAACTGAACAACTACAGTGTATCAGTTCACTCGGGAAACAACTTTGTTACCGCTGGGTTGTGGGAGGTAACAATCAGGTGGTAACAGATTCCCTCAAAAAACGTCAACTGTTACCAAAGCTAACCAACCAAACAATAAGTAATGGATTCAGCTTATAAATTTCGTTCCCAGCAATTCTAAAGCCCATACCAACCAAGGGCTAAGGGTGTATGGTGTACCTTGTTACATGTGGCTCCAATTAAACAGTCTAATTGGGTTTGAAAAAATGAGGAGTCGAGTCTGATCGTAGTGGAAACCTTATCTGATAATAAATAACGAATCAACTTCACATTTTTGTGATAGATGAGTTGTTCTTCTTAGTTGATTTTCATGTTAGAATAATTATTTTCATTTTAGTTTAGTTGAGCATCGCATAATGCTTATAATATCAAATTTACTACTTAGTTCGATTCAATATCATTCAGTTTAATTCAGTCAGTTGTTTTCTGTCGAAGAAAATAGGTCTGAGAGCGGCAAAAACAAACCTCAATAGTTGTTTCTACATTATTCTCATCAAAATCTCACATTAATTAGTTAATAGGAGTGGTGTTTATTTCAATGGTTTCTCTTTTTGTATAGGTATATATATACAACCAATATACTGAATAGGAGATGAGTATCTAATTTAGAATTGAGAGCCTGAAAACAAAGAACCAAAGCCATAATCAGTTACCTTTGAGTGTAACTTATCGAAAATCATCGGAACTTATCTCTATTTAGGTGAAACAAGTAAAAGAATTATACAAATGTGAATGTATAATATGTATAAATGTTAGTGGATTTATGTCAATTATTGTATAGGTAGTTTAAGTTAGTAGTATGTAACCAAGTAGTACTTGATCTATTGGAAAGGAGAGCACCCTTTCAACGTTAAGATTGGGGGTTCAATATCCACTAGGGCCACTTTAAGGGTAGGGATTTTTACTTACCTTCCCCCCTACTCTCAAGTGCGTGGCCCATTAGGACCCGAGCGGAATCCGGGTCACTTCTTCTTATAAAAAAATAAATTTAGTAGCTTGTATACCAAATAAGGTTTGGTCTAGTGGAAACGTCAACCAACCTTGAGGTTGGGGGTCCACTCCCCACTAGGGGTACTTTGAGAATAAGATTTCCCTTATCATTTCCCCTCTCTCAAAGTATATGGCTCATTAGGACCCGAGCGGGATTCGGGCCACTTAATGTTTGTAGCATCTACTATTGTAATTTCCAAAAGAACTCAGGGAAGTAGATATTTTCCCCCAAATAAATGCTCCACCCAAAAATATTTTCATTGTACCGTTGTTGGAAATAATTCCAACCCAATGGTTCTAAGAATTTTAAAAATAAATAAAAATTTTGAGGTAAACCGCTATTTATTATATTTATTTTATTTTTGAGATTTTTTCTAAGCATTTTGAAATAAAAATCTATCTTACGACATTGTCTTTCGGCTTTATTTTGCACATTTTCTAAAACTAAAAACTAAAATGTGAAGAAATAAAATAAATTTCAAGTTTTTGTGCTCTCTCTTTAAAATAAATATGATTGGTTAAAGTATGACTTAATTTAACTTTATTTAACAATTAATGGTGATTCTAAACAAACCTTAAATTAACCATGTTGGTTAAGCTACCAGCTTACCGCCAATTCAATGCACGGTCTTTTCATTGACTACGGGTCTGTTCTCCCCATCTTATTTTCAGTTCAGTTCAGTTCAGCTCCAATCAGTTCAGTTCAGTTCAGCTCCAATTATTTCAGTTCAGTTTAGTTCAGTTCAGTTCAGCTCCAATCAGTTCAGTTCAGTTCAGTTCAGTTCAGTTCAATTCAGTTCAGTTCAGCTCCATTCTTTTATAATTTATTTTACGAATTACTCATATTATTATTATTTATTATTTTATATCATTATTATTAAGTATTATCATTATTATATCTATATATTATTTTGTTTATTATAGCTTTACTCATTATTATTACTATTATCATTAGGGAAGAATATGGTTTAGGTCAAAAGTATAAACCAATCAAATCACGTCAAAACAGTTTATGATGCAATTTTGCACGGTCCGACCCAATCATTATTTTAAAACTAAATATTATTATATTATTAAATCTAATTATTAAAATAGTAATATTAATTTACTTCTTAGATATTATTGTTATTATATAATCATCATCAAGTATTAATATATTAATACAAAGACTATAAATAATTGTTATTAATTATCATTATAATCATTAATCATTATTAATTATTATTGTTATTATTAATTTATGATTATTAATATTATTTATTTATAACTATCATTTAAAGATATCCAAAATACTATTTATTATTATTATTATTACTTATCATTATAATTTTTATTTAATATTCATATTATTATTGTTTAAATATTATTTTTATATTTTTAAAATCTAATTCAATTCTATTTAATTCAATTCAATTCAATTCAGTTCAGTTCAGCTGAATTACTATAAGCTTATTTGGTGTTTTTTAAAGTAAAGTAAGGGAAAGGGGAAAAAAGGAAGAAAAAGAGAGAGAGGAGAATATAGTAGAAGTTAATTACAATAGAATTTTTAAAGCGGTTTTGTTTTTTTTTTCTTTCCAAATTCCTTCAATTTTAGAATAAATAACAAACATAGATTTGGCTATATCCTTGTCCTTTCTCTTTTTTCCAATCAAGCACCCTTTTTTTTATGAGACATGTAAAAATATAATTTTTTCTTCTTAGAGAAGTAAAATGGGGATTATTTTCGATATAGGCACTGTTTTGTTCAGCTTATTTTCAGTCTACTTAGTTAAACTCTTTGAAAAACAATTTTACTCTTATATTTTACTATTTTTTTTAATTTTCAATTATTTTCAGTCGAAGAGAACATATGCATAACAGTTCACTTATTTACATAAAAAAGATAACAGAAAGTATAAAAGCTTTTAAATTTGTTTATTTTCTTGTCCTTTTTCTGTCTAATGGGCGTGAAAGGAGAGCATAGAAAAATATAGTGGGAGTTGGGCTGACAGCCTCCAATGGAAGGCGGCCTGTAACTTTAAAAAGTCTATACTTCTCTCTACAGTCCCTATTCCTATTCCTACTGGCTACTTTGTTAATTAGTACTAGTACAACAAATAACTAGTATTTAATTGCTTTCATTACACGCCCTTTTTTCTCTGGATAATATGTCTTCTTCAAGACAATGACAATGCCCCTCGTCTCGTTACCTGTACGTATTTAATTTACCAATGGTGGTTTTTATTCTAGCTCACCCGTAGTTGTACTTGCCTTCGATCCTACTTGTTCCTGTTTTTTTTTTTCCTTGTCAGAAGGACCGGAGGGGAGCCGGGTGTATGTCGTGGGGCCGTAAGAATTTTAGTTATACGACGGTTCCGAGACCTTTGAAAGGCGCGATCGCGAGCTTGTGTGTGATGGTCGTCTAAATTAATGAAATGTAGTTAGTACGGTTTGTATTATGGAAAATTAATGGTTGATAGAAGAAATTACGACAATTTCTTTGTACGAAGTGTAAAAAGATCTTGTTGTTTGGTTATCATTTATCTTTGATCTTGTATAAAGTTGAGCCTAAATTGAGAAAGAAAAGAGATTGGCTTAAAATTAACTTTATTGCAGTATAAAATATAGAAATTTGCAGTGTAAAAGATAAAATTTTGTTATATACATTATATAAATTTGCATTGTATAATATAGAAATTTACAGTATAAATGTATAAATTTATATTTTATACTTCCTCCGTTTTTTTTTAACTGCAACGATTTGACATGAAGTAGGAGAGAAAAATGTCCAATCGTTGCAGTTAAAAAGGGAGGAAGTACAACAAATTTCAACTATTTTTACACTGCAATTTTCTTTTATTTATGTGTGTATTTTGTAAATTTCTATATTTTATACTACAAATTTATATATTTTATACAACAAAGTTCTACATTTTATATTGTAAATTTTTATAGAATATAGTTGAAATTTCTAAATTTTATGCTGAATTTTTTTTACTGCAAATCTATAGTATTTTAAGCTTCTATTATTTATACTGCCAAATTCTATAATCTAAGCTGCAAATTTGTATAGTTGATACTGACCAATTACTTACCATGGTAATTTTATTACGGATCCCGTCAAGTTTGCAATTATTTATAAGTTTGTTGCATATCTCAAATATTGATTTTTTTTACTTTCTCTACTTAATGGCTTAATGTATCATACCCTAAACAAATCATACTTATCTTTTTTCATAGTGTTGCTAAAACAAAGTTCACATTTTAGAGTCTCATATTGAGAAAAAAAACCCGTAAATGAGGCAATGAAATTAATTATAGTATCCAAGCCAATAGTTATGTTTTTTTGACCAGGTTTTGAGACCTATATTTATGCTTTTATAACTACTACAGTTTTTTTGACATCAATAAAGCATACTCCCTCCGTTTTTTGACATCAAATAGAGCTTTTTTGACCAGGTCTGGAAACTATAGTTATGGTTTTCACATCAATAATTGTTTTTTGACCATCTGGTATATATAATTATAATTACTATATATAGTTAACTCTAATCCATCCAAAAATCCCTCAACATACCTTCGAATCGCCACTCTAAATGGCTCTTAGGCCGTGTTCCTTTGACCTGCAAAAATTAGAATTGAACTAATTAAACTGAACTTATTTTTTGTAAATTAAATTATACAGATGACATAATGATAATAGTAAAATACTATAAATATAATAACTATTAATATTATCGTTATACATTATCAATTGAATATTTATCATACGATAATATTAGTATTATCATTAATAATTATAATAATTAATAAAATTAATTAAAAATGATATGAAAAACATTAAAAAATCAATAATATCAATAATATTATTGATATTTAATAATACTAATGATAATAATAAAATTCATACAAATATTAATCAAATATTTATATTAATAATAATATAATTAATAAAAATATTAATTATATAGTTATGAATTATATAAATATATATAAAAATATACTTGAATTAATTATTTATTATATTTTTCCATGGTAATTTGCAAACAGATTTAATTTAGTATAATGATGATGATGATAATAATGATAATAATAATGATAATAATAATAATAATAATAATAATAATAATAATAATGATGACGATGATGATGATGATACTAATAATACTTATTAATAATAATTTTAGTAATTTTAATATTGATAATAATAATAATGATAATAATAATTAATAATGATAATTATAATAATAATAATGATAATAATAATGATAACGATAATACTAATAAAATAATGATAAAAGTGTTAAAAATATGTTGAAATAGAACTGAACTGAAATTAATTTTAGTTCATTGAAAACCAAAAGAACAGGACCTTAATCCCTCCTATCAGACCAAACCCCCCAAATCTCCTCAACCATGTATAAGAGTCTGTTCTTCTCAACTATCTTTAATTTAGTTCAGTCCAGTTAAGTTTATTTCAGCTCAACACAATACTTTTACTCTCACATTTCACTATTTTTTCTGTTTAACTGTTTTCAGCCTAAGAGAACACACTCTAAATATACTTTGCAAATCATAAGTTATGATTCTAGTACATTTAGTTTACTTCAACCAACGACCCCCAGTCCATGAAAGTCTACCTCACCCCTTTGCCCTTTAGTTCCCCTTAAAATGTACTTAAATTAAAATGTACTTGAAATTACCCTTAAAATCAATAAGTGCATAAGTTAGTTGAGGAAACTTACACCATAGTCCGAATAATTTCTCGTCGAATATTCTCTAGAAGCGCATCCATACAAACTTTAAGCCATTAGTTATGAAATGAAGTTTATTATCGATGTATAACCTATTAGTAATAATTTTTATGGTTCCATGATCATTAGTTATAGTTTTATTAGTAGTACTTTTTTGTACAGATAGTTATAGTTATGGAATTCTATTAAATAGTTAAAAATTTCTCTCAGACGGTTATCATTCCTGTTAGTGCATGAGATGAGGTCATGATGAGATCATCATTGGTATCATGGGCATGCTTATGAAACGATGTCATAAGAGACCACCTACACACATTGAAAGAAAGGGAAGGATAATTAAGTTTAGTGGCCTACTCGGTTTCTCTGCCTACTATCAATTGAATTTATTAGTCGGTACCTCATTGAATAATTCGTGCTTATATGTGGTTAAACTCCTTTCATTATTGAAAGTTTGTAAGTGCATGTCCACTAGATATTCATCAAAAAGTAGGCCTACGTTTAGAACTACTAGTCTACTACAACAACGTCAACAAGTGTACTACTCTTGTACCATACCGTCTGACACAATAGACTGTCTACTTATTACTACACAAAAGTTATCAATATCTATACAAATATGCAAAAGCGTTTTCAAGGATAAATACAAGTTGTTTTTGTGTATTTTGCTTAATTCTTACTTATTAAATTTGGTGTAACTAGTACATTATTCACCCAACTTCTTATGTTAGAGGGTCTAACAAGAAACCAGTTAAAGAATTTTTTTTCTTAATGAATTAGAAACCTTTTTATAATATTATTTACTGAAAGAAAAAGGTGAGAATTTTGAGGAGTATATGCCTAAAAATGTAGAGAAATGACCCAAATGTGTGTAGTGCGTAGCATGAAATTGAAAAAGGGATTCTCCTAGTGACTGAGCATCACTACTTTTTTGGCAAAGGAATATCAACTTTGCCATCAATCAATTAATAAGAGTTTAGCTTTGGTGTTTAGTGGAAGATGTAATGATTAGTAGTAAGTAGTACTAATGAATTACTACTATTATTAGGATTTTTGAGCTCCCATGAATTTGTTTGATTTATAGTTGTAGAAGGATTCCTATCACTTTTATCTATTATCCCAATTTCTTTGCTTGCATGTCCCTACTTGTAGTTTAATCAAGAATAATTTGGCTACTATACTAATCTTTGTTGCACCTAACATATGTACATATCTACAGGATTAAGCTTACCTAATCCTCCATTTACATCGATATTCCTTCATCTCATGTTAACCTAATTTCTAGATATTACGGTTTATTGTTTTGTCATCAATCTCATCGTATTATGACACGTTAAAATACGCTATTAAGAAGCCAAATAATATAATGCAAAAAAGAAAAATAAATTTTGACGTATTATGAGTTCATCTTATCTTAGACTTATCTATGTGCAGGGTATTTTGTTGTTTTGATTTAGAAACTAGTTATATACCTTCTCTAAAAAAAAAAAGAAATTAGTTATATACAAGGTACCTTCACTAACTAAAATTTATCATATGTAAGAGCAAATTAGTTTCTAAATGTTAAATTATGTTGGCAAGGAATTTGTAAAAGTATTAAGTAATATGTTAGAGGTCTTACCCAAGCATTTTGACAACTAAAGTTGGACATTAAACCTAATTTAATTTTGTTATTAACCGGGTTCATGATTTTTGTATATAATCATATTCTCTATCCTTAACTTTGATAAATTAGGAATTTCCCATGCGAAAAGGATCTCCTAATTACGTTTTTTTAGTATTCGGATTAGTAAATAAAATGTATAGAGATTAACAAACAGTCTTTGTGGTTGCTTAAATTAACCTTTAGGTAAACAAAAAAGACAATGATGCTAGGCGTGATTAGTTAGGCATTGGATCTTGCTAACATTTGACTCCCTTACATCATCTTTATAACCTTTTTTTTTTGCATCTTTTTTATTTTTCAATTTGAATAATAGATATTTTACAAAAAGCTAATCACATTTTATTTATCCAAAATTTGCTGATGATTATTGTTTAAAAAAAACAGTTGAGCAATGAATACCCACCAAACAGCACAAGCACGGCAAAATTGATGATGTGGGGAGAAAAAGGATATGAAGAATGAAATACTATAATGCAGGCATTTCTCATACGCAGTCACGCAGGGACCATTTTTAATGATTAGAAAATGAAAAGGAAAAAGAAGAAGAATTAGAAAACAAAAAGCACTTTTGAACGACTATCGTTTAATTTGCTAGTCTAATCTCATCTTAAATGGAGGAGATATAAGATAAGTACTAATTAAAGCATCTCCTAAGATTGGCTCATATCTTATACAAGGGAGAGTATACATCATATATTCGGGTGTACTCATTACTTATTGAAATAACATTGAGTGTACTATACTTATGATAAAAGTATATTCACATGTATAATAAAATTTGTATATAAAGGAGTATGAGCTGCATTATACTCTCGCAGACACTAGTATTCAACAATACATATAGGGGATGTTTGGTAAATTATTAGACGTCTTTAACTGAAGTTGGCTCTTTCTATATGGTCAAATGGGTAAAAATGTGTATCTAGTTGATGTCTTTTTTAGTGGTTTTTAAACTTGAAAGCCCGTAAAGTGAAAGGTTGTGTTTGTTAGATAGAGTTTTGAAGGGAAGTTAGAGCTCTAACCATTTCGAGTTCGCTGAATTGTGTGTTTAGTAAAAAGAGGCTCGCAAAGAGATTTTGATACAATAAGTCCATAACTATGAGAATGAAAATGCCGCATATTGTTAGTTTTTCAATAGAGTTTTGTAAAGCAATGATTGTGAAAGGTCATCTTGCCCATTCTTAATTACTTCCAAAAAGTATCTTTTATTTTAATTCATGCCTTAAGTTATATGTCATTTTATTGAAAACCAGCTATTAACTATCGGTTAATCTTACTAAACACTTTTACAAAAATAGTTAATATGAACAGGTGATCAATTCAACTAATTTTACCAGTTAGTCAAATCAGTTATTATGGCAGCTATCTACTAACCGTTGAATACAAAACAAAGCCAAAAGCCACTTTTGATAGCTTTTTAGCTTGGTTTTGGTGGCTTATGCTTCTATTTTTGCATTAAACAACCAACATAAATAATTTAAATGCCGGTCAAACCTGCCAATACAAACAATATACAACTAACAAACAATTGTAAAACACCTCCAATTATCAAAAGTAAAATTTTATAGAATTCAAAATACAAGAAGATGTATCGACATCTTCATTCCTAAAGTAGCATACATATAGTACCTCTGTTTTTTAATAGGGACACTTTTCTATTTAGTAATGTTTTTTTAATTGGGACACTTCTAACTTTTTCCATAAAAGGTAGGTTGATTCACCTAATTATTACACTTTTCTCTTACTTTTTCTCTCATTCTCTCTATATTTTCCACTTTTTTCTTACTTTTACACTTTTCTCTTAGTCCGCGCGAAAAAAAACATCCCTATATATATGTATTTCATTGTTTCTCTTATAGAATTAAATAGGAGATACTGGGGGGTGTTTGGCAGCGGCTTTTAGCCGGCTTTTTCATTGGCTTCTGGCTTTTGGCTTTTATTTCTGGTCAAACAGCCAAAAAAGTGTTTGGTAACTGGGCTTTACAGTGGCTGAAAAACCGGCTTTTCAGCCAAAAGCCAAAAGCTGCTATTACCAGCTTTTGTGGTTGGCTTTGGCTTTTGCTTCCATTTTGTACTATATAGCCAACAATAACAGCCAATTTTACCAAACACTTTTTTTAACATCCAATAATTATACAGCCGGTCAAACAAGCCACTAAAAACAGCCGGTCAAACAAGCCAGCATATAAGCCATCAGCCAATTGCCAAACACCCCACTATATTTTAAAATTTTAGAATTGATTGGTTGCTTATAATATTTGTTTGAAACGATACCACTATGCATAAGAGAAACAATGTACTAATATCATCTCTCTCTTTCTTTACTTTATTTAGGTTTATGATATAATGGACCTTCTGATATGATTTACGAGTCTATAGATGTGAAGGAATATACTAGATTTTACTATCTCAACTGCAACCACTATAGTATCAAAAAACAAAAACTGCAACCACTACAAATTTTGCTGACTAAATATCTGGTTTAGCACACAATTTTCTTCTACTGTTTCTTGTTTTGTCAAACAAAATCTTCTTTCTGAAGATTAAGAAGTGCTAGCTCTTGACATAATGGCATAATCAGAAAGATTAGTTGAGGTATCAGATACATCTAAGTTGCCCTTCGAATCCAACTCCACAATCTGTGAATAATGTTGTAATGTTGGTTTCTGCGTCATCAAAAGATATTGTGGGTTCAATTATTCCATGGTCTCAGTCATTGCTGTTAAAATTACTATTCGGATTTTTTTGTACTATGCTTACCATCTATATGTAATCAATCTTGATTTTTTGTAGTGTCTAAATGTATGTATTCCATTCCTTTAGTAGGATACTAATGTTGGTAGAATTTTATGACCTTACTTGGAAAAGAAGTTTAGCTAGTTAGGATCTTAGGGGGCGTATGGTTCTCACGGGGTAAGGGAGAGGGAATCGAGAAAGGGATAGGAGGGGAAAGGAAATCAAAACCCTTTGATTAAAAATGTTGTTTGGTTAAAAAAATTCTCATGAATACTTCTCCCTTCAACCACCAGTCCCACCACCCCCTATCTCCTTTCTCCTTCCTTCTCCATTAACATCTGCTAATCACCTTCAACCGCCACCCCCTCTCTCTCACCGGCGAATGGTCGACGACCGGACAGCGAACGACCGACCGACCACCACCTTCCACCCACTCACGGTCGTGTTTTAGATCTGGCTTATCGTTGAGCGCTGACCACCGCCTTCCACCCACTGTCGACAAGCAAATTCCGTTTGTTTGGTCACTTGGTTCACGTAGATCTGGGCTCAGGGGGTTGATGTTCGATATTATGGGCTCGTTGGGTTGTTTTGGGTTTGTCGGCGACGGTTTTGGAGGTGTCTGGGCTACGCGGCGGTGTGTTCGGTTGTTTTTGGGTCGTCGGAGGTGGATCTTGGGTTGGCTTTTCGGAGGTGCTGCAGTTCGCCGGCGACGGTTCGACGGTTATGTGGTGGTGAATTAGTGGTTAACATTGGGTCAAATGAACAATGGTGAAGAAGGAAGAAAGGGTAAGGGGTAGGTGGGGAATGAGAGTAGAGGAGTTTGGGGGTTAGGAGAGGGTAAAGGGAATGATTGAATGCATCTAACAAACAACATATAAGGGAATCAAATCTTGATTCCCTTACCCTTTCCTGATTACCCCTAACCAAACGCCCCCTTAGTATGATCTAACAATCCGATCTAACATGTAATCATGCACTCTGATTTTTACTACTCCCTTCATAACGCAATACTTGCAACAATGGGCATTATTTATGCGAGGTAAAAAATTCAATTGTTGTAAATATTGTGTTACGGGAGGGAGTACTACAAGTTAGCTCATTTTACCGTGTGCGTTTATAGTATTCAATGGTTATTCTTGATTACTTGCAGAGTTGAAACGACTCAATAATTATCGTCCATATATGAGTTAAAAAATGTTGTTACTTTGAAGACAAAAAAATTGATTGTATTGTAACATTGGCATAACTTGAGTTCTATTTATATGAGGGTAGAAAATCTATTCTTGGTCCAAGTAATTTTTTTTTTCTATTCCATAGAAAATAGGACTATACGATCATAAAGTACACTGTAGTTATAAGTTTTCTCTCGCCATAAAATATGCCTATATACTATCATTGTACCCACAAGGTTGTGCTAATACCCAATTGATATTCAAATTCCAAAAGTCAGAACCCAACATAGAAATCATTTCTTTCAATCGGAATTAATTGTTATTTTTATTACTAATATGGGGTATTTCATATCATTCAGAATTGATATCTATCAGGACAAACTTAAATTTCTCTGTGTGTAAACACATCGTATTTAGATGAAGATTGCTAGTATCAAGAGATGACCATAAAATGTTAAAATCAAAACTTAATCATGAGGTTAAAGTCAAAAGACTTGGTATAAATATTGTGAAACAAAACTTACATTGACCTAAAAAAAGCACTTATTTAGATAAAAAGACAAAAATGAAACTAACATTCACTCCAAGGCAATATGTGTTTCTACTTGTAGAATATCCCAAACTTGTCAAAAGATCTAAAAGATCTTCTATCATGCACACTTCCAAGGCAATTGGCAAACCAAATTGCGCCAAGAAAACCAATGAAAAGAGAACTAAATTGAAGTAAAACCTTTGTGGATTTTCATTTCAATGATAAGAAGAGTGGGGTAGGCAATTACCATTGCTGGCTTTGTTGTTACGCTGATAAGATTAGGCATTTGCGGCCCATTAACGTATGAACCAACAAATCAGCCTCATTAGTCCAATCGAAGCATAGACTATAACAAGCCACTACTTCAGCTTTATTCACCATCCTATACTCTTTAATGGTTGTTGGATGGGTAATTAAGTAATTTCACTACATCAATCTTTTGAGAATCCTTAATTTCCTTATAAAATTCTGCTTAAGAGATTGCATGGACGAAATATGAGTGACCATATAAGGCAAAGAAGATCTTGCATGGATCCATGGAGTATGAACTAACAAAAACGTGTGGACCCTTACCAATGAATTTAAGGACTTATACCAAACCCTTTGAAGTATAAGAATACCTTATTTCTTATGTATTATAATGGTGGTAAAACTAACTAGTCTCAAGAATTGGATAAGGTGGCTAAAAGTGAAAATAATAAATTAACATATAAAATAATTTCACTCGTCGATTCATGATTTTGGCATAAATATTATTCTAGAAAATATATTGAATAATAGATAACTCCCTGATGACGTTTGTTAGCAAGATCCGTTATTATATGATCTAATTATGTTTGAGTCATCTTATCAAGAAAATTAGGTATACTAGAACTAGTTTATGCTATTTTGAAATAGGAATGAACAAAATTTTATTTTGGATGTATATAAGTAGCTTTATACTTTTAGGTATGTTGCAAAACTAATAAGAACGTGTTTTGTTTAACTAAGTAGGCTTTCAAAAAAAAAAAAAAGAATTAACTTGTATGAACTAATTTAAATCATTTAAATTTATTGGAGCTTAACGACACCCTTCTTGCGTGAGAGGCTGAAAATCACCTCCTACGCAGCTACGCTCATTGCAACATTGTAGGTGATTTTAGCAAGGTGTGCCCTAGAACCCGGGAAGACCAATGCTTACGTAGTTTGAAGCATCAAAACGTCAACCCTTCATTGTGTGATCATTTTAGCTAAATTTGGCAATCGGGTCATTCAATTTTGGCCAGATTCAAAATTGTTTTGGGCCATGTACATATTTGAATTGGAAATATAATTCAATTGAAAATAGTATTGAATCATAAGTCATTGATGCATATAATTGAGAATTCATTTTGTAGTGAGAATTATAGTTCACGTTGTGGTTCGAATTGATTTATATCAGGTCATTTCGAGCCTGTCGAATCTGGGCTCGTATCCCGTTATTTCGAGCAGACGTTTTCAGGCTCCGAGTCGGAGCAATTGTTCCAGGTCTATTTTTAGCTATATAGGGAAGAGAAGACTACAAAACACCATCGTTTATAATAATAATAGTAGTAATAAGTAATGTTATTGTAGCCAATGTTGTTAATTTCAGAGTTGAAGGTGGCTGGCACTGACTGAGGTAAGAATAGATAACATGAAAAGACATGGGTGCATTTAGTAGCAATGTGAATCTTACAGCACACGTGAAGAGAAGCTTAGAATCTTAAAGCAGAAGCAAATGTGGAAGTAAGAGGAGGCAAAGGAGAAAGAGCATGTCAATTTTGGGCATTATAATGTGAAAATCCTTCTAACAGCACTATCACCCAGACACCCAATCACCTCTATTTTCCATTCGCAATCATTCTAACTCCATCTTGTCTGCTTAGTGCAAAGTTTTCTCTTCAACATTTTATAGTGCTAAGCAATTCTTGGACTTCATAAAGACAAACATCAAATTCACGCTAATTTCTTAGTATTTCTATTTTGATTTCCTTGTTATCACTTTTTCTTCCCTTTTCCCTCATGAGATACTATAACTATTGTATTACCAATATCTATCATATAATATTATCAGGTCAAAAATACTTTAGCATTTTAACTGTTATTGAATTTTTATTCAACATAGTCTAGCCCAAAAAGGATGTTACAATCTTATGTTAGCATTTAGAGAAGGTTCCATTTTAAAAATCGATTGACAATACTCAAACAAGAAGAGTAACTCAACGATATTCTTTTTCTCTTTAAGTTCCTTCTTTTTCTCTCTTAAGTTCCTTAAAGTATCATAACATAGCCACTTGAGAAAGGTTTTAGTTTTTCCATTAAGGTTGATTAGCAGCATGATAAGGGCCAAGATTCGTAAACAAGTAAGAAACAATAGCTTTTTGGCTCAAATAACATTCGGAATCGGTCGTAATAGCACATGTAAGAATTCTCCCCCATATCTTTAGTATCCTAACATATCTCTAATAGACTAGCATATGTGTATGACCAGACTCGATCAGCACCCGTGGCCCGATCTGTATGACTCACCCGAATATGTGATACAAAAACAATTTGAGCAACCCGTTTTTGCCAATTCATTTCCCTGTCTCATCACTAAGCCTGCTCACCCTCTCTAAAATCACAGTCTCCATTAATGGCCTCAATTTTGGGATAAATCTCTGCTTAGTAATAGTCCTCCTTACCTACTGCTGTACTGGACTGAGTGGACTCTAGCTGATCTTCGATCATTACATTGCAATTTAACACTATGATACATAGCTCCCCACCGGTGCATGAGGGCAAATGCAGATTTACATGCGCCCACGTAAAGCACGTGAATACAAGCGTTTTTCTCTCTCCGGCAAACTTCTACCACTCTACCATGGGTCCATCAACTACTCAATGAGTTAAAATAAGCCAGCTTCAGCTTCCTCTCAACCAGCTTCTGCCACCAAAGTTGGGTGCCATAAGGCCCATAACCACTTCAAGTTGCCATGCTAGCCATAGCCCATAGCCAACTACTTTCAAATGGACAATTTAACAAAAGTCAATAGATGTTTTTTTGAGTGATACATATTGGTTAATTAACTTCTATACTTCCTCCGTTTTTTTATACTTGCATCATTGAGCATGTGCACAAGAATTTAGGAGAGGAGAGAGATAGAGAGAGGGAAAAAAAGGGGACCCATGTGATTGGAGAGAGATAGAGAGGATGTATTTCCCTAAAAGGAAATGATGCAAGTAATTGTAATTTCCAAAAATGGGAAATGATGCAAGTAAAAAAAAGCGGAGGAAGTATTATCATTATCCTAATTTTGTTCAACAAAATGATTTCTTTTGCCTAAAAAAGCGGGAAAAATAAGTGTCTCTGATCTAGTTTCTCTTTTTCCTGTTCCACTAAACCAGTAAGAACTCGACAACTCTTTATATTCATTTGATGTATATAATAAAACAATGAAGAACTAAAAGCTTTGGTAGCACTAAAGAACTTCAACATTTCATAGTACATCATAAAGATCAAACAGGAAACATCATAAAGCAGGGCGTTGCTTAGTGCACAAACCATTTCAGGCACATCAGGTTCAGCTTTGGTCCTTGATGTGAAGTAATCACATCGAGTTTTTGCAAGTTTCTGAGAACGTACAAACGCACAAAATGGTCATCAAGAAAGCAACTTATCTCCTGTCAGTAAGAGGAAAGTGACGGATTCGCAAACAAGCCATTGGATGCAGTTAAAGACTAAAGCAAAGCTACGAACTCTGGAATCTTTTCCCAAGCTTTTGGACATAATGTTCACCAAGTCTAATATATAATCTCCTCACATTTTCTCGGAAAGCCGTCAATAAAATTGTCGAGCAGTAGGGCCTATGAGGTCCCTATGCTCCAGCAATACTCCAGCCATAACAGAGTCAAAAGCACAACTGTGAAGGTTACATAGAGGCTACAAATAGGTAAGGTTTAGGCCTTTTTTTCTTCAACTTATTTTCCGTCCTTACCGGAATAAGTTCAGTTAAGTTAACATAAGTAAAAAATAAGGTTTGATCCTCTTACAAATAAGGTTTGTATAAGGTCTAATAAGTCCATATAAGTTAAGTAGAACAGACTCTGGGTGCGTTCTATTTGCCTAATTCTTAGTGAAGCTATCTCAACTGAATTTACTATTTGAACTCATTGGAACTTTTTTTTTGATAACTTATTGGAACTAGCCCACACTTATCGAAACCTAATTTTCCTGGAAGAATATAGGTGGAGAGAATGCACCCCTAATTCAAAGTATAATTCGGCAGGGTGATGGTCATGGTCATGGTCATTCAGTTTGGATCATGTCATATTCAAGTTTATCATCAATCAATTTATATGATAGATTGATCAATACTGGTCATATTAATTTTTGGATGCAAAGCGGGTTTGTGCATTTCTGCTGTGTGCACCTTCATATTAGAGCTTCCTGATATGCTTATACTTATATGAGCAAGAATATTCCGCATAACAAAAACTATCAGCATGCCCAATTACAAACTCTAGTCATCCTAAACAACACAAGTCCATTAATCAGAGAATAGAGTTTAAGTGTCACGTTTCACGTAGAGCTATGGAAAAATAATTCTTCTATCCTGCAGAATGAGGGTTGCTTACTCCAGAGCTGATTAACCAAAAATAATATCTATTATGTAAATAAGCAAGTGCATACAGCCTCATAATAATTAAGAAACGAGAAAATTCTTCTAGTATGCTTTAAAACTTTCATGTAATCTGCAAAAATGCTTCTCTCAATTCAAATATCAGTTACCTGTTACTCAGTTTCTCTATTTACATAACATCGTAATACATCCTTAGAGATGCCAAAAGGTTGGCATTTCAGAAGGGAAACTAAATAAAGAATGTGACAATCCCAGAAACTCATAATTTGAAACTGTAGTTTTTTACATACTAAACAATGAAGAAGATAAACACCACTAGGAACAATATTAAAACAGCAAACAGTTTGATAAGCAAGGACCTGTTTGAAGATATACGAGTCAGATGTTTCAGTAAAGCATTATGAGCACCTTCCACATTGGTCCGGGATTCTTCCATGTTATCATCAATCCTAATCGTAATAAAAAAGGCCAGTTAAAAATTATTATCAACTTAACGTTAAGCCTAATGAAAATGGTTGAAAAATACTAATATGACTAAACAGATAAGAGAATGGGATTGCCAGCAACCTAGAAATTCTCATGTGCTTCGCATTTCTAAAACAGTAAAGCCATATCAATTTAGGGTTTATAGGTGTGCTAATTAAAGTTACAAGACCAACCTAATAGCGAGCTCCCCCTGCTGAGCTACCATCGTAGCGAGATGTGTAAATATCCCACTTAATTCTGAGATGGTAGATTCCACGTTCTGAAGAGCCGAGGCACGATTTTGTGAATAATTTTCTTGCTGAGGAGCAACCTGCTGTAGCATAGACATTTCCATGTTGTTGGATGGTATAGTCTCAGTACCCAACCTCCGCCTGCCTTAGCCATTAACAAGGAGTTAATCGTTCCCACAAATTCTCCATTCAAAATCAGTCCAGATAACTAAAACTAGTTTTAGCTAGATACAAATCATCTGCACTAAGCCATCCAAAAAGTCCATGTTGATAAAATAGAAGTACATGGATGAGAAACTCCCAAGTCCTAGTTTATATCTTCACTATTCAGTGCATATCACAACTACATTTTAGGTAAATTTGCAGAAAGTAGGAGGGTGAAAATTTTCAATATACTGCCTTTTTCTGCAGAATCCCATTATTTTCCAAAAATACAAAACAAGTCATTGCGATATGCAACTAAATAAAAACAGCTTAACATATACAGCTGGTCACAAAAATATACCTAAGTTGGCTCCCAGGCTGGGCTCCAGTTGATGGTGTACTGTTGGGCAAAAAACATCATGGTTAGGAAACATGGCCTATAACAGAATTTATGGTCATAACGAATGCAATGCTAGACATTGTTGTAGAGATATATAATGCCATTATGAACACTGCAACAGGTGCATGAAGGCTTTGGATAAAATTACTAACACGGTGGGTTGTACACTTGCAGGGACATTTGATGAATTCGACCAAGGAGGTGGCGCTGTTATGGGTTTGGCGGGATGCTGAAACGGATTATCTCTTGATGCATTAGCTGAAAATAACTGTTTCCTGGTTTCATGGGCCTTGATATTCTGCATAACAGATGGAAAATACACAGTTCTTTATAGCAGAACAATGAAGCATAGCACAGAATTTCAAACTTCCAAATTACACTTGCCTGCGTTCTCGCGGTTAATACTTCCTGAAACTGCTTCGTAGCTGCCATTAGCCTGTTTTTAATGTCATCACATATAGCATTCGCATGAATGGACTTATCATCAGAATAGCTACTAGCTATTTCAGTGTTCTGAAGATTTTGTAGATCTGAAACTGCTACATTCAGAGCCGTAATATCGTCTTTTATCAAGGCTGATAACTCTTGTATCTCCACCGTAGGATCATTGAACATTGAAGATTTCTTTTCCACTAAACAAAAATATGGAGAAGATCGTATTTTAAACATACATCATCTGCTTCTGATAATTTAACATTGATTAATAAGCACATTAAACAATTTAAAAGAAAACAAAAGGGTAGAATGTGGAAGAAGAGCCCAAGCTTCGCCAATTGCTTAGCTAAGACCATGCTAACAAGATGGATGTAAGATCATAAAATGAAGGTTGTATAGAGACTTGAACAACAGCTTTTCTTGTACATTTCAATGACGTAATACGAGTTAATCATGAACGCAGAAATGCTCAATGATTGTAACTACCTCATTGTACAGATATTATACAGTAATTGCAAAAGGCATTGGCGAGTTTAATTTAAGCAGATGGAAGGAAGGATATGTTTTCTCCCCCACCACCCTCCCAAGCAAAATTAGGGTGTCTTCTCTCTGTTCAAGTTATTTCAACTTATCTGAATTGATCTTAACTAATCTGAACTTAGTAGAACTTAAATTTCAAAAATAAGTCAAAATAAATTGAACTGAACACCACCTTAGAGGCACATAAACCCCTTGGAGTCTAGTGGAAGAAGAAACTAAAGGAAAAGAAAGGTCTCTTAGATTGAAACATCTTTTCTTTCACTGAGGCAGAAAATCAGTATACCTGATCTTCCCCATCCTGATTCCCGACTCCCACAAACAACAACAACCAGTAAATTTAATGCTACAGTGTTATACTCAGCCTCAATAAAAGTCGAAATAATTGCCTGAGAGTGATGCGAAATGGTACATCCAAAATCAAATATTTATTTTCTCTCAAATATACTTTATACCACTAACTACATGCTCCCATAGAGAAAATCCCACCGTAGATGAAACAAGCACATAAAAAGTCACGAAAAAGTCTACGCACATAAGCAGTAATCTGTACATATACATTTAGTGCTAAAAGTCAAGCCTCCCTAGAGTTTGCCTCAAGAAATTTGCTAGGGTTGCTGATTTTTTGTTTAAAGCCTCTATTTATGTCTGATATCTTCAAGTGATTACCCTTAACTGTTTTGATCATACGTCAATTTTTAACCAGCACATGATATATTGCTTATCCATGATACCAGTCTGCATCACATACTGCATCCATCAAAATAAATAACTTCCTAAGAGTCAACCTAGATTAACCGATGGTTAAAGTGTCATGAATTGATATGGGATTCTAGAGTCTGACATGGAAAACTCTTAACTTGAATATAAGCTTACAAGGTTACAAATGTAAAAAAAAAAAGTATTGGACATAAGGAAAAGGATAATTTCCCTTGTTATGAAGTACATGAATAGATGAGGGTGAAATCATTAAATAAATTTCTGGTTTTTGGCAAGTATCCGTACTCCACACAGATTTGAAGTGTCAGATTAACCACATATATGAGCTAGAATAAAGGTTACCAACATCTTTATCGAAGTTTATGAACTGCCAGTGGCCCAGTGCAGTAGCCCCAATAGAGTAATCACGTTACCTCAAAGCACGAATTGATCTATACTATTAGTCCATACAACAATGATCTTTCTTACTTCAAATTTTTCCTTCAACAACTTTACGCGCCCAAACATAAAAACAATTTTAAAAAATGGCCTTCTAATCTAACGCCATAGTATTATAGTACAAAAATCCCCATCGAATTATCCCACCTAAAGCAAAAGCAACTACTTCCATCAGCTTATAGCTCAAAAGTCGTACTCCCTCCATATAGACATCAAAATGTCACCAGGAGAGAACCAAGGGGGATTGGCATAGGACATGGCCTCCCCATATCATTTTGGATATCTATTGAAAGTTTAAGGTAAAAGCATTACTTATCATCTCTTACTGAAATGCTACATATATTCGGCCTCCCTCATAGAAAAATCATGATTCCGCCACTTAAATGTCACATTATCCCAGCAAATATATTTTGACCACTGACTAAGGATTTAACATATTTCAAACCCTTTTTCAAAGTATCACATGAATCCAATACGATCATAGAAAATGGGGCAGTGTTTGCTTTTCTCAATCCAAATATAAACTCATACTTCTAATGTAACTATTGTTTTCGGACGAAGAGTGTAGCACTTCTAATCAATCACGCAAACCTCTCCCCAAATCCTAAACATATATGTCCTAATTCTCCATGAATACCTAGAAAAACTGGAATGTACAATCTAAAAAACACGGAATGAGATCCCCTAGAGTTGAATAAAAACTCTACTCGAGTAGTAAATAAAATTCATAATCTTATACTTCGAACATTTGTGATTGAATTTCTATTTTATTATATTGCATTGTCTAGTAAACTCTATCAACTCCGTAAAAGTAAAGCTCTAGAGATCCTAGCCGGAAAAAGACCGCAAAGTAGAATTTCACTATTACATACTGCGCAACACAAAGATATTGAAGTTTCAAGAACTCCAAATTCAGGAATCAAAGGTCAATAGCAATTATATCTTATAAACAGCTCATGATTTAGGAATCAAAGGTCAATAGCAATTATATCTTATAAACAGCTCATAATTCAGGAATCAAAGGTCAATAGCAATTATATCTTATAAACAGCTCATGATTTAGGAATCAAAGGTCAATAGCAATTATATCTTATAAACAGCTCATAATTTAGGAATCAAAGGTCAAATTCACTTTTTATTCGTGAATCAACTAACTAAGCTCATAATCACACAAATTCAAAACATTCGAATCACATGACGAAAAACAATACCGAAAGAAAAGCTATTTAAGAGAATTATTATTACATTGAGCAAGGCGAGCGATTTTCCGATTAGCTTCATGGATTGCCAATCCGATTTGAGAAGCTTTTTGTTGAATTCGGATCTATTGAGCGATGATGATGTTTTCTCCGGCGAATGAATCGCCGTAGAAAGATGATTTCTGGAAAAATCGACGGATTTGATGCCTCCAATTTTCCTTAATGTTTCTGAAAAAGATCGGAATTCCGCCGTTCGATCTCGATATGATGTAATTTCGGCGGCAGCCATTGATGAGGAAGATGGTGTGATTGAGAGAATTTAGGGGCAGACTGAATTTGGGGAAGAACAGGGGGAAAGAGAGAGAGGACAAGAGATTAAACAGTTGGAAATGGAAGTTGGGGTTTTAGTTTTCGTTTCTTTGTCATTTCCCTCCATCTGTTGTTTCTCCCGGGGTAATTAAAACATGCAAAATCAGCTCCAATGAAGTATAAGGAGGAGACTAACACTTGGTTGTGGGTTGGTTCGAATGGTAAGCAGTTTGATATCGTTTTGAGAGGATTTTGAGTCTGAATCCTTTGTATGCGGTAATTAATCTTATAGGAGACTCACCCATCATAATTAAAGGTGTGGGTCCGGGGGATTTGGATGTAATTAGGGTATAAGGCCCCGGTGAATCAAGTAGTAAACCAAAAAAAGACAAATAACGATTTCAGGATGTCTTATGTGAAAGTATTGGGCCAGACCGTCTAACCAATACTTACTGTCAAACGGACCTATTTCTTGCTATTTCACTGTTCATCTTCTTCTTCGCAGTCCCGCCACTGCCGACACCACCGACCCCACGTTTCTTCTTCTGCTGCTTCACCTCTTTAGTACTCTTCTTCCCTCATACTCTCATTCTCACACCCTTCCTCCATTGATTCTGCTTCACCTCTCTTTAGTACCTGCCCTCTCATTCTCACTCTCTCTCCCTCCATTGATTCTGCTTCACTTCTTTAGTACCTGCTTCACCGACCCCATGCTAGGCATTTCGCATTCAGGTAATTTCCTTCTACTATTTCTCTTTCACTTCATCCATTGATTCTGGAGATGTTGAAATTTCATGTTGTTATTGTTCATTTCTTCTAGTTTTTAGCTACTGGTTTAGTTACTTTTTTGAGAAAATGAATTGTGTGGGAACTGGAAGAAGGCTGATTTAAAAACCAGGAATAAGCAGGTTTGTTTTGCTTTATTTGTATCAGTTGTTTTTTGTGTTGTTTCAGCTGGTTTTTATTTTTGTTTCGAGGAGTTTATTTTGTTTTCAGTTGGTTTTTTATGTCTTCTTAATTGTATTTCAGTGAGGATTTATGTTTCAGTTAGTCATTAGTGTTTCAGTTGGAAGTAACTGAACAAAAAATTGACACCGGCTGAACAAAAATTGAAACCAACTGAACAAAAATTGGAAACCAACTGAAACAAAAATGAAACAATAGAAGATCAACTTCCTCAACTTAAACAGAAGACATCCAACTGAAATTAAAAAGATCTAACTGAACAAAAATTGAAACCAACTGAACAAAAAAAAACCAACTGAAACAAAAATGAAACCAACTGAGTCGTCCGACGAATACGTATGCTGACGCGTCTGACCCAATACCTTTCTCATGTCTTATTCATTTTGATTTGGATAGTTGATACGTGGACCTCATCAAGAATTGCATCTGTTACGCCTCTCCTTCGATCCTCGTTTATGGTGGGAGAACCGAGTCTTTCCTCCACTTGAAAGGCCTGGTCAAGGAGACCTCATGTCCTCGCTCCAATAAATATTGTCAACCAAGCTTGACATAGCACGCCTAGACTATTTTAAGGGTTGACAAGGAAAAAATAACTATTCCCATCTTCAATTTGCAGATGAACTCCAACTTTTTCGAAAAGTCGATAAACACTTGATTTGGGAGAATTTCCTTCAAGACTTCTATGAGATTTCAGATCAAAAGACGGAATTTTTTGTCTCGTCTACATTGTCTTATGTCCTCGTACTATATGCCTAAGACTTGCCTAGTTGCCTTCCCTCATATGCATTAAAAGATGTGGATTAAATATGTACTAATTTATTGTGGGAAGGTACTTTAGACAAAAGGGAAGCTCCACCTCTCTTGTAGACACACACTACTACCCTTCCTAAACCTACATGAGGGGCCGAATGCGTTAAATCACAAGGCTCCAAAATAAAGCCCTCATGCCTACATTAAGGTGATTACATAGTTTAAGACCCTACCAATCTATCCCAAAAAACACATCCACTAAATACAATCCACTCCAACCTTAATCCTAGCTTCTTAAAAGGATCTCATGTATGAAAAAG